>CM019745.1:18222723-18560927 GCA_009761775.1 Ficus carica
TCCCATTGTCATATGATGCCCTTGAATCCAATTCTTGTGATAGAGATATTCGATTGTTGCGGGATAGACTTTATGGGACCATTTCCACCTTCCTCTGGTTACCTCTACATTCTCCTCGCTATGGATTACATTTCTAAATGGGTAGAAGTCGTGCCGTGTCGAACCAATGATAATGTAACAGTTGTGAAGTTCTTGAAAAAAAATGTGTTATCTAGGTTTAGGACTCTGCGTGCTATATCAGTGATCAAGGCACTCTTTTTTGCAACCGTTCTTTTGAGGCTTTCATGCCCAAGTATGGTGTCATTCATAAAGTTTCCATCGCCTACCATCCACAGACAATGGCCAAGCTGAGTTGTCGAATAGGGAGATCAAACATATTCTGAAAAAGGTGGTGAACCCGACCACAAAGGTTAGTCTTTACGTCTCTTAGACGCTCTTTCGACATACCGTACCGCTGACAATTCCCCTCTTATTATATCTCCTTATAGGCTTGTTTTTGTGAAAGCCTGTCATTTACCTGTAGAGCTTGAACATAAGGCCTATTGGGCTATCAAAGCCCTTAACTTTGATATCAGTGCTACATAAATTCAACGCAAGCTCCAATTGTCAGAAATTGAGAAGTTGAGAAATGATGCATATGAACTCCAAGATTTACAAGGCTAGAATGAAGGCAACTCATGACAAGCTGATTTTAAGGAAGAACTTTGAGCCAAATCAGAGGGTGCATCTTTATGACTCATGTCTGCATCTCCACCCAAGTTAGTTGAGATCGCAATGGACTAGTCCATTTGTGGTGAAACAGGTCTTTCCCAACAGTGCTGTCAAGGTTGAAGACCCAAGTGATGGGAGAGTTTTCAGAGTCAATGGCTAGAGACTGAAGCACTACATTAAACGAGTGAGCCAGGCTGAAGGAATCACTCTCGAGGCCCCGGTTTACCAACCATGAGTAGTTTGCTTCCAACCCATTTGTCTGTTTTTATGTTTGTTTGTGTGTTTTGGAGAATCATATCAGGTGGCTCAACTATGTTCCTATGATCATCATCCAGGTGTTCTCTTTCCCTGTCTTCTTCACATTGCACATATTTTTAGACATTGAGGACACTGTTTGATTTTGGGTTGGGGTTGGTGAGCATATTCATGCGTGAGATTAATTTTTGTCTTGTTCATATTTGGGTTAAAATTTTTGCAAAGTTATCTGAGTGTGATTTCAAAATTTTCGGCTTAAGTCAGTTTTTTCTATCTTGACTATTAAGAATTGATTTCCCGAGTTATTTTTGCGCACATGCTAAACCTAGTGGTAAGATGGTTGTTTACACATTTAGTTGAGAAAAATTCCCGAGTTTAAGTGTTTCAGTTTTGGTGAGCTATGAGAATTGAGCAAACAGCTTTTTGAACTTTTATTGATCTTTTGAGTTGGTAAAATCATTATTTGGAACACCACTACTTAACTTGTGACTTTTGCTTAAAGGATGATTTTTTATTAGACAGAGTTAATCTTTTGTAATAGAGCCTTGTTTTGTAAATATTTATCATTTTTCTTTTGTATTGCTTTTCGAAAAGAAGAGAAAAAAAATGAAAAGAAAAAGAAAAAAGAGCAAGAACATCATTTCATCAAGAATGTTTATGTAGTTTGGTTGTACTCTCTTCTGGTACTGCATAGCAGTTGTTCAGAAGAATGCCTTACTACATTCGTTCCGTCAAATGTATGTTGTCTCTTGCCTGCTAAAAAATAAAAAAAAGGGTTTATTTACATTTGTTTGTTTGTTTGTATTTTATCGTTCTTTGTTTGTCTATGTAATTTTCTGTTCGACCTAAATGAAATCCTGAAAGCTGGTTTATGGTATGAGTGATTGTTTGTTCCATGATATTTGATTTGCTTATCATATGATCAATGTTTGTTCATTAGTTTGTCCTAAAATTTGCCTTCTCTCACTTGAGCGTTAACTGATGCATTGCCAACTCCATGAAGGAAGTCCTTTGCATTTAAAATTTTCCAACACCCGTGAAGTAAATGAAGTTGAGACTTTTACTTGGTGAATTTTTCGATGTTATATGTGTTATGATTTGTGGTAAGAAGGATATGGTTTGGTACACACACACACAACTTTGGAGTTATGACTGAAGTGGTTTTGATAACATTTTCTGATTTCTTCCTGACATTTTATTTGAGTACTTGGATGATTTTGTAAGTTTTGATTTGAATTTTAAATTTGACATGGTTTTTCTTCTGCTTAAATTGTTAAGGACTAGCAATAAGCTGGTTGGGGGTTGTGATAAGTGCACAAAAATACACTTTTATTGTACATAATTGTCAAATGAATTAAGTTTTAATTAAATATTTCTCATGAATTTAATCAAAATATTTTTGTGTGGAAATATTTAGTTTTAATTTGTTTTGTAGGAAAATAAGACATTTGGGCCAAAATTGCAAGTAAAATCAAATGAAAGCCCTAAAGAGAGAAGTCCATCAGAAAGCTCGAGCCATTAGAGCCAGCCGTGTGCCCATCAGAGCCGCCACGTGTCGCAACTCCAACGTGTGGGCCCCAGCTCATCTCAGCCTGTTTTCCGCATCTCCGGGCCGTCCGCCCCACGCGCACACCCAGCCAATCCAAGAGCGAGTTTTCACGTGTTCCACGAGCGCAGCAGAGGCCAGCAGCAGATCATGGGCTCCGGCTGTCCCCTGCGTCAAATGCTTCTCCAGTCCTTTCTCGCCACGTGTTCCAATGGGTCCCAACTGCTCTTTGCTGAAGGCACCGTTTCTGCTGTTGCAATTCTCTTTTAATATCAGCTTTTATTCCACCAAATAACGTCACAGTAAATTCTAATCAATTTGGAAATGTTTTTTAATTATTTATTTTATTTTTCTTTTTATTTTGTATCTGATGACATTCCTCAAAAACTCTATAAATAGAGGTTTTTCCAAGTGTGTTAGTTGTTGATTTTTAGCCTAAGTTTAGACTTTTTTTTCTCTCATTTTTGTCTTGCTTTTATTCTCATATTCTCTCTCTAGAATTTTGTGAGAATGCTTTGCAAACTAGCCTAGAGTTCTTTGGTGAGACTAGAGATGATCCTAAATGTTTAGTGAGCTTGTTTGGGTTTTGATTCTCCAATGATTTATATGGTTTATACATTTTACTAAATAAGTTTCTTTCATCTTATTTCTTTCTCAAATCAATATATTTTGTTGTCAACTTTTATATAAATTTAGTCAAGCTCTTTTTATGTGATTGTTGCATCATATGATATTTTGAAAGTATTATTTATAAGTAGTCTTTTACTGCAATATTGCCTATAGTATAGTGTCGCTTTTGGATTTCTTATAAGATAATTTTTGCTAGTTCTTAATGTGATAATTTTATTTACTCAAATACATTTTAATTCGCAAGTTCTTCAAATCTTTATTTTCCGATTGATTGTTTTGGATGTAAAACTTTCAATTGAGTCATTTTATGAATTAAAATCGAAATATGTAAACGAAACATATAGGGGATTCTCGATATCTTACCACTTTTGATTATTGAATTTTCTCCATTTTAAATTGCGTTATCTTTTAATTTGTTTCAAAATCACAAAAATACTTCTTTCTTTTCTTTATTTGATTGCTTATTTCTCTAACACTTTTGTTCCGCTAATCTTCTCTTGTTTGTTTTTATCACCTCCTCGTGGATACGATCGCCTGATCCGTGCTACAATTGACCGCTTTATTTCGACACACTTTGGGCATAAACACAACCCAATAGTTTGGGGAGAACGTCTAACCACACAAAGGAAACAGAACTACAAATAACATATCTAGTTAAGAAGTGGGTTACACTATTCCCCGTGCGGGGAACATAGCAAACACTACCACCTCTAGGGCCTACGCAACCATCAATAATGTAATTGATAATATTAGCATCCATAGCCATAGAAACTGGACTTTGAGTAGCTAAAAATACATTGATCGCATCAGTCTCCACCGTCCATTCTGAGAACCCAAGCACTAAAGCGAGCCAAACACCCTCCCTTACAGCCACACACTTATCTAGATGGGGAGAGAATCTACCAATCATACGTTTAGTTGCAGCAGCTATAACAAATCCATGTTCAACACAAGCAACCACACTGATCCCAATATGCTCTTTCGAATGGTCCACGACATCGTCAACGTTCACATTAATGCAGCCATGTATTGGAGGGTACCAAGAAGTCTGGGGCCATGATACGCTTGTGCACTTCGCACCATCCAAACCAATGCAAAGCAAAAAGTGAGCCTACCTGCCC
The DNA here is from genome assembly GCA_009761775.1 of Ficus carica. Classification (NCBI taxonomy): domain Eukaryota; kingdom Viridiplantae; phylum Streptophyta; class Magnoliopsida; order Rosales; family Moraceae; genus Ficus; species Ficus carica. Next base: position 18,226,987 of record CM019745.1, read on the forward strand.
GAACCACCACCTCTTCGGTCTCTTTGTTTCTATTCTAGAATACCAAGCAATTTCTCCCCAGTCGAATAGACGAAAAAACCATGCAGAAAATACCAATATCTTCCTTATTGCCCGAGGAGCTCAGGAATGAACAGAGGGATCTGAAAGGACCCCGTGGAAAGCCCTTGAGAAAATTCCAAAGGGCAGAGGCTTTCCAAATCACTTGGACAGCAGGACACGGCCAAAGAGCATAAGTTGTGTCTTCAGGAGCTCGGGTACACCTGTGGCAGAAAGGCGGGACAGAAACACCCCTATGTTCAAAGTGAGTATGGGGAGGAATGGCCTCGAAACAAGCCCGCCAAACATGAATCTTGACGTTGTTAGGAAGGGTAGCTGACCACAAAGACGACCACCAACTAGCTTCACAAGGATTCACCGAACATTCAGCCTCACATCTTGAAGTCATTAACCAATGATAGCCAGCCCTCACCGAGAAGGAGCCATTATTTTCGTAATGCCAAACTAACCAGTCATCGTGACGTCTTGAACTAAGGGGGAGACTCCAAATAGCATCCCAATCCACCTGCCAAAAGACTTGCATGATCAGCTCGCGATTCCAACTGAATAGAATGATCAAATCAGAGACCGTAATCTCCTCCAAACCCATCTCAGGAGTTGTAATCAGCTTAAAAGTGGTGGGGTGGGAAGCCAAGGATCTTTAAAAATCTGGATGTTCTCACCACAACCAACCCACCAGCAGATGCCCTTAACCAACAAATTTCTTCCCCTGCATATACGCCGCCAAGTGTAGGAGGCATTGCAACTCAACATGGCCCTTACAAAAAAGAATACTGTCATCTGCAAACATGAGATGATTAATCTTAGGTGCCCCCCTAGCACAAGACATTCCCAAAAAGTCTTCTATCCAATTTCACTTGATGGAGAAGATTGGAAAAGCCCTCCGCACAAATCAAGAATAAGTAAGGCGACAAAGGACAACCTTGCCGAAGCCCCCGAAAATGAATCACCTTACCCAAGGGAGATCCATCTAAGAGAAAGGTGAATTGGGCCGTCGAAACACAATCCATAACCCTTTCCACCCACCTATCCGATAAGCCCAATTTCGACATCATAGAACTCAAGAAGCCCCACTCTACCCAGTCATAGGCCTTACTCATGTCAAGTTTAAGCGCCATTAAACCTTTTTTGCTGCCTGTTTTCCTCCTAATGCCTTGCATCGTTTCATAAGCCACTAAGATATTGTCGGAAATAAGTCTAACCGGAACAAAATCACTTTGCTCCTCCGAAATATTCACTCCAAGAAACCCCTTTAGCCGATTTGCCATTGCTTTAGTGATGATCTTATATATCACATTGCAGAGACTTATCGGTCTAAAATCCGACACCTTCCTTGGGGCTTTTACCTTTGGAATAAAAACAATATAGGTAGCATTAATCAAACGAATAGATCATTGTCCATTAAGGACTTGCAAACATACCTCAGTAACATCATTGCCCACAAGCTCCCACTTTTCCTGGTAGAAACCTGCATGAAACCTGTCCGATCCCAGCGACTTCCAAAGGGCCATATGAAAAAGCACTTTTCATATGTCTTCAGCCGTGAATGGGGCATCCAGGCCACTATGCATAGCCAAGGTGACTCTCAAAGGAACCCTTCTAAATCCGATTGTAAAGCACTATCATATGGTAAAGAAGTTGTAAAGATGCCAGTGAAATAACTCTCCAATTGTCCAACCATATCTTCAGTATCTGTCAGCCATTCCCCCTGAGCATTTTCAACACCTTTAATCCTATTTTTAATATTCCGCAAGGATGCCTTCTTATGGAAAATGTAGAGTTACGATCACCACCCTTCAACCACTCCACCCGGGATCGTTGTTTCCAATTAAATTCATCCAAAGCAAGGGCTCCATCAAGTTCCTTATCTAATTCCATAAGCTTCCTCTTAATATCTGAAGACCATAGCATCTCATTCAGCTCACTAATTTCCTTTCGCAACCCGTTAATCCTCCTAGGTAGGTTGCCAAAAGCTCCCTAAGACTTCAAGGCACTTGCACACCTATCCAGGGTGTCCAAAAAAGCCTCCCCATCAGCTGTAATCAAACTACGAATCCACGCTTGGAGAACCACCTCTTTATAATCTTCTCAGGTTCGCCACAGAGGTTCAAAAGTGAATCTTTGTCCGCCACCAATTCCCCCAACAGAACCATTCGAGTTGAAGTCAAAAACAACAAGAAGATTATACCACGGTTTATTAAAACCATCATGTAATCATGGGGCAATCCCTTTTAGACGAAACCATTGTGTAATCTCCGTCATCTATTCCAACTTTTGTAGTAGTGCGTGGTTGATCGGAAAGCACCTTTATTGTACGGTATCTTTGCTAATAAACGGCCCAAAGACACGATTTCATTCTAGCCCTACCTTTCTCCAACACCTCGTCTATCACACCGTAAACATCTTCCTCCTCTGCCGTAAGTGACAAAGATTGCCACCTGTTGACCATATCCTCCATGACGAAAACAAAACGAAACAGTCTGTACAAACCCAAGACACACAAGAAGAGTGAGAAAAACGCCTCTCACATCGGATAGAGAAATAAGAGTAATATATATGTATATATATGTATATATATATACATATATATACATATACATATATATATTGCAGGCTGCAATTTAAATGCAAAATATGTCGATTCATGTTTAGAGATGCTTGTATCGTATATTATATATATGCAATTTCACGCCTCCTTTTTGATCATTCATAGCTAGCTATGCTGAATCAGCCGCCGTGGTATTACAAGAAAGGGCCAAGTTTTTATCTCTTGATTGTCATTCAGCTTCGAAAGATATATACACACATATATATGTAGAGCTGATTTGATGCCTCTTTTACCCATGAGGTTTGCCGACTATGATGCTGAGAAAAGGACAAGTGAGATCATAAGATGTTATAGCGATAATAAAGAGCTATGTTATTTTGAAACTTAAATATTAACTGCTGGATTTTTGTTGTAATTATCTGATCTCCATATGCTGGTTTTTCCAGTTTTTACCATTACATTAAGAGTTCCAGTTCATCTATGAGCTTTGTACCGCGTTACTATAATTTGTTTTATTCTGTATTTCTTTGCAGGACTTTTAAGTTCGATGAAGGACAAATAAAGTTGATTCACTTGTTAAAGATTCATGTAGTATACGTTTAAATCGCTAGTTGGAGTTAAAATTTTTAAATTGAAGTTGATTGACTTTTCAAAAACTAGTTTTATAGTTTTTGTTGACTTTTCAGGGAAAAAAAAAAAACAAAAATCCAGCAAAAAAAAACAGTATAATTTAATTAGAGTTGAACTCAACTATCATTATTACCCATTATAGTTACTTTAGAAATGTAAACATTTTTTTATTGTTAAACCCATTGCGTATACGTGGAATTTTGTTATATTTGATTAAAATTTGTTGTTTGAAAAAATCATTACATGTATTTTATGATTGTGGATTTAAAAATATTAATGACAAATAATGAGTTTCAATTCATTATTTCAAATATTTTAATTGATGGAAATGTTTTTTGTTTTTTTTTTTAAATGTCTTTTATCTACAAAATTCATATATACATAGTCACTAAGTATTATTTTCATCAATGTTTAAATTATTTTATTTATTGGAATGTCTAAAACAACACCTATAAGGACAACATTACGGCCCTTCTATGAAGAAATGAAAATACAATTGTTAAAAAAGGAAACAAGAAATTGTTGTGTTAAAAATTGTTTGTCTCCCCCCGCTCTCATATTGTTTGGGTGTCCAATCCGCTAGAACTAATTTTATATGGTGTTTGGGGTGACCTTTTTGTTATAGGTCTCTTGTTTCCGATCGATCGGAGTTTTCCATCGATTTCCTATTATTGTAGCGATATTGTTGAAACAGCCATCTGTGTGCTCGATGATTGATGTGCCTTTTCGATTTCCTATTGTTGGATTTCGATGCACATTTTACTCACTTGTGTGTTTCATTAGAATTTACTGGTAGAATCAATTTGTAATTGGGGTTAAATTTCCTTATATTATGAGATTATTTAAAGTATTGGTATTTATATTTTATTGATTTGAAATACAATTATCATTTTCAAAAAAAATCACATTATTTAGAATTGGAAAACGTGGTTCATATATTGTATTCATTATGAAGAAGCAATGAAATCTCATTAAAAATTAAAATTGGAATGTTGAAAATGTGAAATAATAAACTGAAAAACAAAAATGAACACACGGGTGACAAATAAATAGGATAATTATGATAAAAAAATTAAACGGATAATATGTTTTTCATTTCTTCCATACTTTTTTTTTTTAACTTTTTGAAAAAGATGGCTTACTTATCATAGTGACATTGTTACGACATAAAAATGGTTAGAAAGTAAGGAAACAGACCCAAAAAAAAAAACATTTATAATTACAAAGATCGTAATTTAATAACAATCATCTTTAAAATGCTGAGATCAATATATGTTTTCGTTAATTATGATAATTACTTTGAAGAAACGAATCTTAATTACCATTGATCTTGTTTGGTTTTCATCATCAATATCAAAAAAATAATAATAATAATAAATAAAAAAAATAAGGATTTAGAATAAAAAAGGAGTGATGTTTAATATAGTAAAAGAGTACATGGGTGCTACAAACACTTTTTTTTTTTTTTTAAATCGACATTTAGGCAATATTCTTAAAAACAAAACAAAACAAAAAAAAAGGACATATTTAAAACAAGCTTCTAAAAATGAACACTTTATGTAATTATTTCTTGTGACTAATCCTTATTAGTGGCCAAATTAAGTGCCCGTTTGTTTGTTTGGCTTATTCTTTCCGAAAATAATGTTTCACTGCACAATTTTTTTGGACCCAATCTCTTTCGATTCTAGTTTGTGAATGAAAATTTGACCCCATTTCTAAGATGATAGCCCTCTCATTTCGCATTTTTATGACTTGTTGTCACTAATTGGAATTTTGTAGCTAAACCTCAATTTTTTTTTAGCTATTAATTTATTGAATCAGCTACAAAATTACTAGTATTTAGTGGCAAAAAAATTTTGAAGCTTATATTTGCTACAATGTTACTTTTGTAACTAATACATCACATTTGCAACAAAATTCAAAATTTTGTAGCCAGTCATTTTTAGTGCCAAGCCTACAGCAAACGACCTACTCATAAAGCAAAATTTTTATAGCCATTTTTTTTAGCTACAAATTTTTGACATTTTGCCTTAAAATAAATAGTTTGTAGCTAATGCCAAGCTTTTTTTTTTTTTTTGTTTAATTAATAGTGTAACTAATTCTCTTTTCATGATCAGGATCAAAATTTTCAAGTTTTTAGTCAAGGCTGTATTTATGATCTCTTAATAAAGACGGTGATTAGATATAAGGAAAAAGACGGAAATTGATAGGAAGAATGCAACATTTTTTCCCTTTTAAAAATTACAGAGCAACCTCTTTTTTTTCTTTTTCTTTTTTTCTCTTTTTAAAACTAGAGATGAAAATTGGAATTCTAAACTTTTAGTGAAATCATGTATAAAATTAACGTTATACTATTCCTGCAATCATCATTATACATAGCAACTACCAGCAGATTGTTCAAATTATGTCTTTAGTCTTTACCAACTCAACATATAGCCAATATTCATGTTCTTTTTGAAAAGGATATATATAAATATATATATATATATATATATATAAAGAGTCCATATGGAATAGTTTTCGATGATTACTGTGTTTTTGTAAACATGAATGGATATAAGACAAAATTATAAAAAGTAGAGCAAACATTAATTACATTTGATTGTGTGGCCTTTTTCATGACTTGTTATAGCATGTTGAACAATCAATTTGCTTTAAATATTAATTAAAAGTTTTTTTTTTAATTGGAGGTGGATAAATGAATATTTGGAATTGAAAATCCAATAATGAAACATAATTTTTATCTTTTTTAAGCTTCCGTTTGGTGTTACGGTTAGAGTTGAGATTTTTAAGTTGAGTTGAAGATAAGTTAAGTTGAGAATTTTAATTTCATAGTTGCTGACTAAAAGTGCTAATAAAAAAATGAATCATACCCCCTAATTTACGTTAAACAGATAGAAATGGCCTTAATTTCAAGCAGATTTATACCATGAAAATTATTGATATCTGTTATCAGTTGATTCATTTCGCCCTGCTCGATGCGTCTTGCTACATTCCCGTACTTGGACCTGCATCATCGGTCCCGTCGTCCAACACGACATCCGCGTTAAGATCAACATGTCCACTTACAAGCACACCATCTACTGCATACTCTTAAAGAAGAGGATCCCCAACATGTACCATCATTATGAAATTATGAACGATTTACACGCCAACAAAGGTGACATTAAAGGGTAGACACCAAAAAATGTGACATTAAACAGATACAATTCCAGAAAAACTTGAGAAGAGTGATGATCAAGTAGCAAACATGAAGAACATTGTTAATGTCAAGGCCTAATTTATTTTTTTGCATAACATGTACCAGGTAAAATATCATCAAAGGAAGCAAGTCAACCAGTCACAAAGTAAGTAAACAATACCAGAACCAATTTTTCCCTGTTAAAGCAAGAAGACGAACGTCATATTTACAATCGAGAAGCAACAAGAACAACACTAACAGGGTAACCAATTTATCATTCCAACCAGGAATTCTAACCATAACCCGTTTTTGGCACATAATTTGAGGAAAAAAAAGAAAAAAAAAAAAACCATTCACCACATAGTTGCAAAGATATACCGCCATAAATATGAAGACCAACAATACAACACACAAAATCAGTATGTTAAACTCGAACAAACCGATGCAAAGCAGGCGTGAAAAACATTGCTAATGTACTGCCCCTACAACAATTTTTTTTTTCAAATAAACCAAAAAAAAAAAAGCAACAACAACTCCACACAAATCAAGTTTCAAACAAACAAATACAAATGAGATATTAACGAAATTATTTGAGAACAAATTTAAGAAGTTATACTAGTGTTACCTAGTTCGATCCGGAGGATGAGTATATAGTGGTTGACGGCGGATCAGGGCAGGAAGCAACGGCTCGGGGAGTTGATTTCTGAACTCGGAAATAGTGGGTAATGTGCCCTCTAATTTGAGTATGCGTCGCAGACCCTAGTCGACGCCACATCTGCCACCGGCGAGACCTACTCCATGTTTTGGTTGAACAGACCCGGGGGTCTTGCAAATTTCTCGTCGTTATTAAAGTGAAAGTCCAAAGCTGAGAAACCCTAGAAACGAAATTAGGGATTTTGGGTTTCAGAAAGGGGTGAGTTAAAGTCCGGTGGGTTCCATTGGGTGAGAAAAAGGGAACGAATTCGGATTTGGTGTGATAGTAGATAGAGGAAAGCAAAAACTCCAAAATATATATACACCCCAGAACCGAGTGAAGGGAAGAGATAAAGACGAATAGGGTTGAAGAATGGAGCTTACAGAGGAATTCAACAAAATGAGAATCTCTGCTATACACAGTTGAAACTGATGGTCTCAGGGAATCAAATATATTCAATGAGAAGACCCGGAGTAGAGAGGGGAAGAAAGGATCAAAGTATTTCAGCAACTGAAGCAGCACATGAGAGAGAGAGGATGGTATACAGTAAACTTAGCTTAGCTTACTATGCGACGAACCAAAAATGGATTGGGAATTAAATGACTCAACAAATGAATTAAGTTGAGTTTGATCTCAAATTTATGAATCCCAACTAATTTAACAAATAATGACTAAGGGTCCGTTTAGTTCACAAGCTTGAGTTGATATTTTGAAGTTGAGTTTGAGTTAAGTTAAGTTGATAATAAAAGTTTTGTGTTTGGAAAAAAGTATGAGTTGAAAAGTTGAGTTTGAGTTGAGTGTTTGGATGTAAAAAAGTTTGAGATAAAAGTTAAAAAAAAACAAGGGCCCTGTTTAGATGTTCAAAAAATGAGTTTAACAAAAAAAATTTTCTGTATATAACATTCTATTGTATTTTTTAGTGCTTGTTTGGTTGACAAAGTTAAACCAAAATTTTCAAACTTTTTTTGCTCTTTTTCCCAAAAAGTTGATGTCTTTTGCCCAAAATTTTTTTTGTCTTTTCTGAAAATTTCAAAAATTGGACCATTGAAACTCACGAATTTCAGCTCAAACTTTCTACCAAGCGCATGAAAAATAGCCCAACAAACAGTACGTAGTTGTCCATTAAAATTTCATAATAACAAATTAATAATTACAATCGTTGTCTGGCACGCGTAGGTAAAAACGGGTCTTGCTTTCACATTGATTTATACCATGGAGATGCTTGATATCTTTCCCACATATCATCAGCTATGTGGTCTCTCATCTGATTCATTGCTTCCCTACTTGAGTCATGTTGCTGCGGTCCTGTACTTGGGCCCTCACCATCGATCCCGTTGTTAAACACGTAATCCGCGTTAACGTCGACAGTTCCCCCTACAGTCACACAATTTGCCGCATACTCTTCGAGAAAGGGATCCCCATCCTACACCATCCTTATGAAATTATGTACGACTGCACATGCCACGGGGATCATTTTTTGTTTGTCCATAGGGTAGCTGTTGATGCCTTTTAGTATTTTAAATCTTGCCTTCCACACACCAAATGTGCGCTCAATACAATTCCGCAGTGATGAATGTGTGTAGTTAAAAATTTCACGGCGGTTGCCTAGCCCATTACGTCGTCTTCGAAACTCCGGTAAATGATATGTCTCCCGACGATATAGGCTCAAGAAACAGTCCTTATTGGCATAGCCCGAATCTACTAAGTAGAATTTCTCTACACAATAAAAAATGCAATATGAAGTCAATTATCATTTATTTAACCTATTTATTATATATAAATACTAACATCAAATACCCAAGTCTGCTTACCTGGTGGAGGTATTGGGAAACCATGGAATGCTATTGCATCTTCCAACATTCTGGCATCGTGGCAAGATCCCTCATAACCGGCCAATATATAAGTGAATTTCATGTCAAATGAACATGCTGCTAATATATTTTGCGAGTGATATCCCTTGCGATTTATCCAAGCGTCAGAATTTTCGCGCTTAGGGACACATGGTACGTGCGTACCATCTATAGCACCAATACAGCCCTGCAAGAAACCAAAGAATATTTAATATGCGTACCGGCATCAACAATAACAGATTTTTATTAAAGCTCTTTCGTACGATAATGTAATTATATTATGTATGTAACGTACATCAAACCATGGCCGATATTTGTCTGAATGCTCCAGAATTAAATTTTAAGCCGATGTGTAGTCGGCTGGTCTGATGAATTCATCCTTTAGCGAACAAATAACGTTCAACACTTTATCGAACCAACGTGAAGTTGTCTCTATCGAATGTTGGAACAAATAAGAAATGTGCCGGTTCGTAGCGCCTCGTGTACAAATGGATAAAAATATGAACAACTGCTCGTTCACATTCATGTTGAGAGTTGGCTTCAATAACTCCTTACTATCTAACAGGTTACTTAGTGAAGTGAATGTTTCTGCTTTCATACTTATCAATCCTTGAATTATTTCTGCATGACCATTCAAAAGCTCGTCCACACGCATGCTCCCAGTTAGAGTTGAGTTATGCATTGGTTGTGGCTGTCGTCGCCTGTTACACCTGCTGGCAGTGACGGCTACTACTGCCTTCATCAGAAAACTGTTATGGTCGGTATACTCGTTTTCGAAGTACACATCATCTTGTTCCTCATCGGATGCGGAACTATACTCGTTCATTTTGAGAATATTTTTATATCCGTTCTAAAATTTATTTTTTACCTGGTACAAGAAAATTGTCAGCAAACTATAAAAAATTAACTTGTATTTTTTCTCATAACCGGTACAAAGCATTAGCAATGTAACATAAAATATTAGATATAAATAAACATAAAATATCAGTCTCATCTATGTTCTCACACATGAAATACATAAATAAATAAAAGTTAATCCGATCAGAAGATTTAGGTTTCAAATATTCATAAGCCGTGGATAAAAGAAAAAAAATATGTCGAACAAGAAAATCAATCGGTGGGGTGCCGGTAGGAGTCAACGACGGATGAAACAATTTCTCGCCTATCAACCTCGGGCAGCTGATAGAATGTACGTTGGAGCCGTGGATGAGCGTCCAGGTAGTGCCACATTTGACACCGTTGATTTGGTGGAATACCCATCTCTGTCATAATGTTCATACACAGTAGCATGTGGTCCGGTCGGTTTGCGGTTTCGTTACTTGGGCCCGATTGCGACTGTCCACGAAAATGACTCACTATTTCCTACATTGCTAAGAATGTCATCTCATCCGTTTCATCTCTTTGCTTCCTCTTACCGAAACTTGCCCTTGACCGCGACGGACCTGCATCGGCTCCCGAACGTAAATTGCTACAACCACGCGCACCGGTATTTGGCGTTAGAAACTCTTCAAAGTCCACCCGGGTTTCAGAGTAGTCCATTAAAGCTTCAACGTCGCCGTACGGAGTACTATCAGCTGGCATGGTTACTGATCCATATCCCGATGCACCGACAGCGTGATTTTTCTCGAACACGTTACAATAAAGCTCCCTGTTGCGCAGCCCCTCGTAGCGTAGATGGTTGCACTCCCTATGAACCTGCAAATGAAATTTTAGCTTAGTACAAGTATGATCATCGCGTTAATGAACAATATAACGTAGGGCCTTATATTAGACTACGCAGTTACCCCTATAAAACTTTGCCACGCTTCGTCAGAGCATGTCACACGATCCGTCGATGGATCGTAGCCTAGACCGGTTTGTTTTTTCAACGCCTTCTAGCCCTTATATATTTTTTTCATCCTTTCTTTCTTTTGATATAATGTCTTTCCAAGTGCTTGTACCCCACCGAACTCAGCATTAAACTGGGCGGCCCAAAGTTCAAGAGTTGCTTTGGGGGAATGTTTGCCGCCATTGCAGGCCAGGTACTCATCAAGTTGCTCCAGAAATTTTTTCCTTTAGCGGCGTCCCAAAAGTAATGATCCCCTGATGCTTTGCGCGGCATCTCCTTCGGAAAGAGATAACCAAACATAGGAAAATAATTTTAAATAACGGTCTGACGGTTGATTAGTTGGCTCAGTATAAGTTGATTAACACATTTAATCTGAGGCATGTCAAATACCCGATACAGAACCGGCTACCATGGCATAGAAACTATGGGTTTGGGTTTTAACTTGTTTATGGCCTAAACAGAATACAGTAAAGGCCCTAAACACCAAATTTGTGATTCTATACCGGTAACTGGTAGGCAGTGATTGGGTAAACGACTCATCAGTCAGGCTAAAATACAATATAGGTTACTACACTGTATACATCATCGCCAATCTAGTGCATCGAAAATGGGAAAAAAATGTGCATCAAACTAGCCTACGTTGTGAAAGTCATGCAGAATGAGTGCCCAAAACTGCAAATTGGCAGCAAATGGGCACACTGGTTCATCAAACCATCATAAGAAGTACCAAACAAGGTTAAAGGGAGGCCAAACCAAAAAAAGGCAGCAATTGGGCAAAAATGTGCATCAAACTAGCTCAAACTGTGGAAATCATGCATAATTAAGGTCCAAAACTGCATATTGGCAGCAAATGGGCGTACAAAGTTTTCAAACCATCATAGGAAGTACCAAACAAGGTTAAAGGGAGGCCAAAACAGAAAAAGGCAGAAATTGGACAAAATTACTTATCAAACTAGCTCAAACTGTGGAAATCATGCATAATTAAGTTCCAAAACTGCATATTGGCAGCAAATGGGCGTACAAAGTTTTCAAACCATCATAGGAAGTACCAAACAAGGTTTAAGGGAGGCCAAAACAGAAAAAGACAGAAATTGGGCAAAATTACTTATCAAACTAGCTCAAACTGTGGAAATCATGCATAATTAAGGTCCAAAACTGCATATTGGCAGCAAATGGGCGTACAAAGTTTTCAAACCATCATAGGAAGTACTGAACAAGGTTAAAGGGAGGCCAAAACAGAAAAAGGCAGCAATTGGGCAAAATTACTGTATCGTGCACAAAACATCAGTGGACAACAAGCTATAATGAATAAAAAAATCCGAAATTAGGCATCAAATGGACAAAGCACTTCATCAAACTAGCACACGCAGTGCAATACCAGATCAAATGGGACAGAAATTGAAATTATACAGCCAATGACCAATGTGGGGCATCAAACGACCTTCACCAATGGAATTATTATCCAAAACACAAACACCCACGAACAAAACACACCCATAAACGCCTGAGTATTCTGCAAATCCAAAAATCAAAATGCGATAAGGACCAAAAAACCCTCGATTTAGGGTGTGGAGATTCGGAGAAGTCTTGGGTAATACATAAAAAAAAACAAATTTTTAAAATGCATCTATATAGTAGGCGAATTAGAGAAAGAAATTTTACTAAGGTTTCGGAATTGGAGGCCGACGACGAGTATGCAGTAGTGGTTGTCGGCGTAGGGCAGGAAATGACGGGTCGGCAAGACTTTTTCCGAACCTGGAAATAGTTGGTTATCCGGCCCGAGGTTCGCCTTCGCTTCCTACACCTCACTCGGCACTGCATCTGCTTGACGAGAGTGGGCGAGGGCAATACTATCAAGTTAATCGCAGCGAGGAGAGAAGAAGGACGACCACAAACCAGAGCTCCTGCGACAATGGCAGATGCTCGATGGGATGGGGGCACAGCCTGCAAGACCCACTGACACCAGCACATGGGCACCGGAGGGGATGCGTGAGATTCGGGCGCAGAAGGCAGGCAAGGGCGAGACAGAAGGGCAGGGAAGATGCTCAGTGAACAGTAAACCCAGTTGGGTTCACTGTATAACGGGAATAGTGAAGATTGAAGCTGAACATTTTTACCAAACAAGTTTAGCTGAGACTGAACTTTGAAAACACCGTTGAAACCGGTATTCCAAACATGCACTAATTTTAATTTCCTTGTTTATTCTGTTTTAATTTTTCGTAAACAAATTTCTTTCAAAATTTTCGTATGACAACTGCATATTTGATTGACTGACGCATATAGAGGTTGTTCCCCTTTTTTTTTTTTTTTTTTTTTAAGTAAAGCTACGAGGCACTCTGGTGCACTACACCACATTAGGTGACACGCTGCTTAGGATATTTTAGTGGGACCCATTTTCACTTTAAAATTAAAAGCTTTCAAAATAAAATAAAAAATGAAAAACAAAGCTTGTAGGGCCCACAAGGACAAATTTTGCAGATCTTTTCTCTCTCTTGTCCGGTGTTTGTCTTCCCCATCAACCTCATCTCTCTCTTCTTTCTTCTGCAGTTTCCATTTCAAAATCAAAGCTTGAGAAGGTGGCATGAAGCGGACCTTTTTTTTTTTTTCCTTACCTACTAAAAATTAAAGTAAAGGGTTTTATGATCAATAATGGCTGTAGGGGGATTCAAAAAAAAAAAAAAAAAAAAAAAAAAGGAAAGAAACTGAAGCATAAAGAAGAAGAATTGTGAGGGCTTTTTTGCTATACTTTCTGAAAAAATAAAAGTAAAAAATCAATCTCACAAAAAAAGAAAAAGAACCGAAAAACAAAAATCCTCTTTCTCCGTCTACTTAAAATTTTTTTCTTAATTAGTTACATCGCCCCTGTTCCTTGGATGACAGAGATTGAACTTCACCCTAGTGTCGGTGAAGAGTCGTGTGTCCTCCTCCATGTTCCCCACCAGCACATCGACTACGTAAAATACCAACAACAGTCCAGATCTGGTCCGGGACTTGAAATCGGAATCAAATCAGAAGGAGTAGACGAGTGCCCATCGAAGCAGCGTGGAAGAGGTTTCGGAGCTATACGCCACCTACGAAGACCGGCGTAGAAATGAGAGACTGAGAGTCTGAGAAAAAAAGTTAAAATTTATTAGTAAGTTCCCACTACCCTGTCACACTCTGCATTTTGCCCTAGTCTAGTGCCCCTAGCTTTATTTATTTATTTATTTATTTTTTACAATACATATCGTATTATGAAAAAAAAACAAAAACTAAAAAACAAAACAAAAGGTTGTTTTGTTTTTGGATTTATTTGGTAAATGAGTTTGAGTTAAAAATTTTAAATTTTAATAATAATTTTTATTAATTTTTTAAAAAAGATAAAAAAAATTTTAAAAAAGACAAATTTTTTTTCAGTAAAAAATAAAAAAAAAATACAGTTTAATTTGAGTTAAACTTACGAATCAAACAGATCATTTGTTTTTGTTTTTGTTTTTAATTACACAAAGGCAAATATAACACACTTTTTTTTTTTTTGGCTAAGATTTTTTCCCTTGGAAACTATTGATTCGCTTCTCTAACGTGTTTGTTGTAGTTGCTAATAGGATTCTCCATAATTTAGTTCTTACACCGAACATTTTTTCTTTTTTAAAAAATACAATTACAGAATATAAAGCAAAAAAATAAAAATAAAAAAGTAGTAGATTGAAAAAAGAAAAAAAAAATCTGGAATGGAAACGATGATTCAAAATTAGAGAATAAATCTTCAATTTAGATTCTATTTAATTAAAAAAATCTAAAAAAATCATATCAACAAATTAAGAATAAGTTGTCTATCTAAATTTATATTTAATGATTTTTATATGTTTAATGTTCATTAATTATCATAATTTTTTTAATCAACTACACAATTCATTATAACCGTTGGATTTGTATCTAAGGACTAAATTAATAATAACTACCGATGGATAAATATTAGAATAATCATTAAAACTATATATACATATATATATATATATATATAAAAGATAAGAAAGGGAATTGTATTAAGCTATTCCATAGATTTGTACAGGATTACTAACTAGACCGCAAAATTTTTGTTTTCTTGAAGTTCTACCACAAAATTTTTTATTTTTTTAAATTAATTGGTAATTGGTAGGTTAACGACCAATGCCCCCCCTCTTCCTTCTTGTTCTACAAGCGTGCGTGCGGGCGTGATACACGTTTCAACCCCACACTTTTATTCTCTTTCTTTAGTTTACCAATATCATCTCATCATCGTCATCGTCATGGAAACAACCATAAATAAAAAAATAAAAGGGTAAACTCATAAATAATTAAAAAAACATTTATTTATTTATTTTATTTTATTTAAAATAAAAAATAAAAAATAAAAAATAAAAAAAAAGAGCTATGGTTTAGAACACGTGTCAAAATAAACTTGGTGGTTCCCCAAAGGGCACAAAGTACAAAACTACTTACGTGGGATCCTTGAATTTCAGTTTTCTTCTTCATTAATATTTAATTGGAATTAGTTTATTATATGATTGTGTCACCAACGGCTCTAGCAGCTTGACACGTGGACAACAATTTGACAGCAAAACAATGAGAAATAATCTGTTGCTATCACGTGTGGCTCCACGTGGGAGCTGACCCAATCACATCACCAACCAAGACAGGGATATTATACGTTTTCCACCTCAATTCAATCATCGTAAGAATATGTATATAGGTGTGCTTCATTCCTAAGTAACCCCTGATAATATATGCTTCAAAGAAATACAAAATTTGGAGACCAGAAACATTGTAACTGAAAAACATGCATTTCTTTCTACTCCTTTTTATAATATATATATATATATATATATATATATCCCTTAATTAAGTTCTGTTGGGGTTGGATTTCCCTCCTCTAAATCATGACCCCCATGCTTTACATGTCAATATCATCAGATTGGCTCGACCTAGCTGTTGGAAAGAGTGACACACATCTTGTGCCTAATATTGAGATTTTATGTAATTAATTATTTATTTAATTATCAATTATTTTTTAATTTAGATATGAATCGAATAATTAGATTTATTATATAATTTCTATTAGGTGTTAATTAGATATAATTGATTTCTTTTTTTTTGGTTCTTTTTTATTATTTTTTTTCTACGTGTATTTATAAATCTAGTATTGTATTATTTTAAATTGTAAATGAGAATTATTAGAATCCCAAATTTCAAGTCAATATATTATAATTTTTTTTCTTTTCTCGAAAAGAACTAAATTTTGAGCCCTATCTTCAGTCCCTTTTATGTATTAAGGATTTGTTTGTTTTGTCAATTTAATTCTAACTAAATTGTATTTTTACATCTCATTTTTTGTTTTTTTTTTTTTTTTTCCTTAAAAATTGATAAAAAATATAACTAATTTTAAAAAAATCATTTAATTTAAATTTAAAATTTTCATATGTAATCCATAAATCAAACACCAATTAAGTTATTAATAGTGCACCAATATCCTTATTGAATGTCTTTGTACTTTGTCCTCCACCATATTTAAAATAATTCGTAGAGATGTACAAATACAGCAGTGAGCTAGTGTGACTTTTGCCTCTCCATTTTCAAGAGCCTTGACATGAAAGTGATATGTTAACAATATACCCGATAAATACTCTCACCTAACAGGAACGGATTTACATTAGGGCAGGGCACGTACCCCCCTCAATTTTGTAAAATTTAAATTATATCCCATTTTTTAAAAAAATTTTAAATTTACCTTAATTTAAAAGTTTTTTTTCTCAAATGTGCCCCCACTTAAATGTTTTTTCTCAAATGTGCCCTTTAACACTTAACTTATTCTTATATTAAACTTTTTATCCTATAAAATTATTAATTTTAAAAATTTTATTTTTATGTATGCCCATACAAAGAGAAATTTATGGGTCCGTCACTGCCACCTAATATACGTTTCATAATAAAAATATAATAAATTTATCCTTTTATAGATACTTTTTATATAATATCATAATTAACTATTTCATACACCAACTTCTATTTTAATTTTAATTCTTATTTTTTTATTAAAAAAATTAACGATTATAAATAATAAAAAAATAGCAAGAAAAAAATAAATAAAAAGAAGAATCGATAAAAAAAAATGTCATTTTTAAATATTAAAAGCAAATTCAAAGAACACACAATACAAATAAATAAATTAAAAACAAAATATTTCCATTTATGGTTAATGAGATATGTTTTTTAATTATTTTATAAAAACAAAATATTTCTATGTATATGTATATGGGTGGATGAACATTAGGTTTTAAAGTAATTTTATTATAGGATAAAAGTGTAATAAGAATCTTTAATAATTCTGTGAGGGTATTTATAAATATTTAGAATGCAAATAAAATCTCCCTATGTTAATTAGCATATCCCATGCCCCTCTATCGTGCCTCGGCCCATGTAGGCACCTTTAGTCTTCCATACTTTTAAGAGTCCGTTTGGGGCAATATGTCTCGGCAAAATTTCATATAGATCCAAAATTTCTAATTTTATATCAAAAAAATTTTTTTTTATTATTTTCAAAAAATTCAAACTTTAAAAGTACATAATTTTCTCATTTCAAATCAAAATGAGATGAATCTTGTGTCAAAATAC
This sequence comes from Ficus carica, assembly GCA_009761775.1. Classification (NCBI taxonomy): domain Eukaryota; kingdom Viridiplantae; phylum Streptophyta; class Magnoliopsida; order Rosales; family Moraceae; genus Ficus; species Ficus carica. The sequence goes on from CM019745.1 coordinate 18,244,405, forward strand.
TTACAATGACGAGACGAACAAGATATGATCTATTTTGTACATATAATTTTTTTAAATACATTTTAAATTTTTACACTATTTTCTAAATCCTAGCACTTTTTCCAAAAGTCTTCCACTCAAATACATATTTCTAACTCAACCTCCAAAACACCATCGTCTCCCAGATGGGCCCTTAAGAGTTATTAGTGATTATTAGTAATTAAGGACTTAAAACATGAGCTTAATTACTCCAATCATTTTTATATGTGCAGCACTTTATATTCCTTTTTGTCACATTGAGTGGTGAATCACCCTAGCTAATCAATGTTTGCTGTACATTTGCTGTTTGCTTACGAGAGGATATGCTAGCTATTCTCTCTATTTCATAAGTAGTGTATACAGTATACCTCGTTCTACAGATTCATTGGTTGATTCATCAATCTAATTTCACAAAACCCTTTTTTCCCTCTATTTTCTTCATTTTTAGTAGTAACGAGTTTAATACCCGTACGTTACACGGGGAAGGAAGAAAAAATAAATAAATAAACTGAGTATTATATAATAAAAGCAGTTAGTTAAGATAAAAATTATAATTATAATAAATATAATTCTTCCCAAAATCTCTCCCAATAGTAAAGCTATGCAAAATCAAAATGACAATAGTACTAACAATAATAAAACGAAAACAAAAGCAAACAAATAAAAAAAAATTTTGTAGTCATTCATTTAAAGGAAAAAAATTAAAACAAAAAAAAAAAAAGAACAAAAATCTTTAGATTCAAAAGAACCGAAAAAAAACTAACCTTAACAAAAAAAAATTATAACAAATAAAATATATATCCCATTTTTAAATAGGGATAATAACAATAATAAGACATCATAAAAACATAGAAACTTAAATATGTATTACACTATGATATACACTAATCTAAATACATAACTAAATATACAAACATACATAAATATATATACTACAAAAAATGACAAAAAAAAATTTTATAATATATTTTATACTATGCTCAGATCTCATTAATGTTATCTATTAATGGTAACCATAATACAATTCAACATCATCTTCCACGGCTACCAAATGTGATGTTTGGGAATGTGTCGAAAAGAAAAAAAGAAAGAAGGGAAAAAAAATTTTAAAAAAAGAATGCAAACTTTACAAATGTTTTCCCCAAACAGAGAGAACAAATAGAATAGGAGAAACGGTCATTACAGATAAAAATGGGGAAAACAGTTTCAAAATATTACAATAGTATGGAAAGAGAATTATATAATATGAATACTATTACAAGATGACAAAAACAAATTCAACACAAAGTCCCAAACACCCATGGCAACCCTAAAGATGGCCAAATAGTATATGCAACATATACAATCGATAATATCATATTCAGTATCATATACCAAATTAAAAAAGAAATCTGGTTTATGCATCATTGCATAGTTAAACAGAGATCATCATAGCATATAAAAACTCTGATCCAAAACTTTTTGTTAAAAATAATTACACCAAAAAAAGACGGGAATCAGAGAAGGAGGAAAAGAAAAGAAAAAAGAAAAAAAAAAAAAAAAAAGAAGGAACACAATAGAAAACAGTCAAGTTGTCACATAAAACGGCAAAAAAAAAAAAAAAAGAGCCAGGAAAACAAAAAACAGAGAGGGAAAAAAAACCACAATGGAAAAAAAATTAAATCTGTTTACAATATTATTATCATCATAATAAACATATTGACATAATATATAAATTAATAGAAAAACCGACAAACAAACTATTAACAATATACAAAATGAAAACAGCAATCAAGACTCATTAAAAGTCTTAAATAAACACAGTACCTAGATAACATAACAGAGCAGGCTTGGATAGAAGTCAATTAAGATTCAGAACAAAGCACTCAAGGAGGATTTTATAGAAGCATTAATAGTGAAGGGAACGGATGAAGCAATAAATGAACAGATCTTGTTTATAAAAGAGAGCTAATTAAATGAAAAGAGTCGATGCAAGAGACAGAAACGGTGAGGAAGGGTATTTGGAGATAACAGATAAGCCAAAAAAAAAATAGCATAATTACTTGCATTAATGACAGAAGTCCAGCCGAAAAAAAGTTCACTCAAGGAAATGATGAACAGTAACCTACAGACCCCCAACAAATCACAAAATTACAACAGGGAAAAAAAAAACCAGATAATATAAAAACATTAAATGTGAAAGACAGATTTTGCAAACTGTAATCATAAGCATATAACTAAACAGTAGAAAAATTTAGGAATTGGTTCGAATCTAACTATATCATCACATACCACAATTACTAAATTTCTCACTGATTACTTAAAACAGAGTAAAAAATCATGATAACAAAACATCACAGATACTAAGCCAATTATATCAAAATTGCAAAGAAATTCAGGAAAATATTACCAGGGGAGGAAAAAGGGCTAAAAATTACATATTTAAAAATCAACACACAAAATATCCTCAATGTTCCTCTCCATAAGTCCATTTGTCCATTCTGTCAACACTGTCATCAAAATCTGCAAAAACCATTAAAAAAAATAAACAAAAACAAAAAACGGGAAACAATACCGAAATCAAATAAACCCAAAAAAAAAAAAATTTCAACATACCCAATATTTTCTTTGCATTTTTTACTCTACCTTTGTTTTCAAATATGATAAAAACATATCAGAGAATTCTCGTAATAAAAAAAGCAAAAAATGTTTCAAGAGTAGAAATGCAAACTCAAATCTGATAAAAATTGCAAAAAACGAAACAGAAGTAATAATGAAGCTAAAAACCCAAAATCCGAAAAGATTAAACACAATCACACACAGCTTGCATGCATGTTGCTTTAATATGATATCCAACACTCTTAATGCCTCTTGGGAGTTCTCAGATTCTTGACCTCGCAGAGCATTTGCAATTGCTTGCATGGGAATTTTTGCAGCAAAGCTAATTTCCACTTTAAAAGTTTTTGACTGACACTGTCGGCGCATTTTCTTTCGGTCATTCTCAGATGGACTACCATGACCGTTAGCATTACGGTTTCCATTGCTCTTATACCAAAACGAAGCACAAAAAAAAAAAAAAAAAAAAAAAAAAAAAAAAAAAGGAAAAACTAATCAAGCCATGATAGGCAAGAAATCATTCAGTAACACCCAACACATCCATCTTTCTGCTGAAACATCATCAACCACAACAGTGAACTCAAGTTTGTTTCGTGGAAGAGAGCCAACAGTAAATTAGCTCTTCTCACCATCATAGGCAAAGTCCTTATCAGCTAAACAACAATGAAACACAAAACAACACGATAAACACTACAATGTACACCTTCAACACCCCCCCCCCCCCCCCCCCCGGAGAGGGAAAAAAAAAAACCAACATTCAAAAATTAGGGTTCGGAGATAGTGAAAAAAAATTCCAAAATCAAAACTTACCAATCCGACAAAATGAAATAAAGAAAAAAAGAGAACGCAAGAGAAAAATTCATTCAAAAGTTTCCCCTCCCTCCCCCCGAAAGAAAATTTTTTCATAAATTAGGGTTCGGAGATAGGAAAAAAAAAATCAAAAATCAAAAATCAAAACTTACCATCTTGAAAAACCCAGTAGCAAAACTCATTCAAAAATTTCCAGAAGAAAAAAGATTTGGGAAAGAAAAAATAAATAAAAAAGAGCAAGAACAGTGGACAAAAATCAAACTTCCAACCAAACGAAAAAAACCATCAACAATACAAACCCAAACCAACAAAAAGAGAACGATTGGCCAACACTACAAAACAACCCCAAAATCTAGGGTTTGAACACCAAAAACCCAAAGAAAAAAAAGACAGAGAGAGACAGAGCAGTAGAGAGAGAGAGAGAAACAAAACATAAAATATAGAGAGACAAAATGAACGACCATAATCGGCGGTGAAAGGCAAAAAACCAAAGGGGAAAATATGGTTTTACAGAGCAAAACTTCGAAGGAGAAAGAGAAAGACAGAACGGTACATAGAGGAAAAACCGAGAAGTTTAAAATAGAGAGAGAAAACAGAAGAGAAAATGGGCGGTAGAAGAGAGAGGAGGAAAGGGAAAATAGGGTTTCCAGGGCGGTAACCAAGGGGGAAATAGGGTTTTGCAGAGCAAAGCTTCGAAGAAGGAGAAAGAGAGAGACAGAACAGGAGAGAGAGAAAAAGCCAAAGAAGGAAACAGTAGAGAGAGAAGATAGAAAAAGAATGGGCGGCAGAAGAGAGAAGGCGAAAAGGCAAGTGGGCAAATAGGGTTTGGAGGGCATTTTCGTCCAATCACTGTACAAACAGTGTCCGACAGGCAAGGAACCAAGGGCAAATCCGCCCTCACAGCAATTTGAGGGCAAAATCACCCATTCACTGTGCGCTCCCACCTGGCAGGGAAAAAACAGAAGGACAAAATCGTAATTGCACTGTACAATACTGTACGGTACTGTTGTTTGAATTGCCGGGGGGGGGGGGGGGGGGAGAAAAAAAGGGGGAAAACACTGTTAATTACTGTTCAAAGAACAGTAAAAACCCCATTCACTTTAGTATATAGTAATAATTATCATTGAGGTGATGAATAAAATAATGTATAACAATTTTGATATGTTTAAAAACTTCTAAGTTTCTAGCAAAACTAATTTCTAGGAATTATTAAGAATAAAAAATAAAAATAATAAGTTAATGATTTGAACATTATCCATTAGCTTCTTGAATTAAAATAATAATCTTTATCTTAATCTTCTTGAACGTGTCATGTTGTCCCCACCCCTTCCTCTTTTATTTGTTAAATTATAAATAATAGTGGTAACTTTCTATAAATGAAGAAGAAGAAGATTTGGTCCATATAGTAACCTACCTTAGGCCACGTCTCCTTTCAAATATGGGTGGGGTATATAAATGCAGAATGCATTAAATCTAAGCAATTCGAACAACAATTTGGCACGTTTTCCTTATTTTTATGACAAAAGACACTATTCCACCCCCAATGAAAATGTGACACGTATAACGATCGAATTGTACGACAACGTTTGGAAGTAAATTAAAGAAATTCATTTTTTCCCCTTCAAAAAAACAAAAAAAAAAAAAAAATTTAAAGTAGAATATGCCATATTCAATATGAGATTATAGGGAAATTAGGTTTTTTCTTTTTTTTCCAATATGGAGAGGAATGGTTTTTATTAATTAGAGGATGTTTGGTGAATGAGTTGAGTTTGATAAGGCCTATTTGGTGCACAAGTTCAGTTTGAGTTGAGTTGAAATTTTTAAGTTTAAATAGTAATTTTTGTTGACTTTTACAGAAAAGACAAAAAAAATTTTCAGAAAAGACAAAAAACATGATGAAAAAAGTACAATTTAGTTTAAACAGAGTGTGTATGCCAAACAATGTTTCAAACTTTGTTAAGTTTACTTTTTAAAAAGTAGTTATAAACTTTATTGACTTTTCAGAAAAAAGATAAAAATTGAGATGAAAAAGTACAGTTTAGTTAGAGTGAAACTTGTCTACCAAACACCCCTTTATACTAGCACAAAATTGTTCATATTTTATAGATTTTATCAACAACAGAGTTGATGAAAAACTTTGAACTTGGCTACTTACGCGATAAAAATGATTATCTATCAATGTGCATGTTTGTGAACTTTAATTTGTGAAAAATTAGATCTAAATAAAACATGTATATGTAACTAAAAAATTAGATTTAACGTTTTTAAAACAAATCACAGTTGAAAGCATGTTGCCAAGATTTTCATTCGAAGAAATAAGCAGTTAGGTAGAAAATGGAAACAAAAGAAAAGTAACAACGTGTAAAAGCCAAATTTTTGACATTTGAATGAAAATTAATCGTCTTTTTTTTTTTCGAAAATATAATTAATGTCTAATTGAATGCTTCTTTTGGTGATAAGATTGACCAATGCGAAACTTAATAGCAAACATGCGACTAAATATAACAAATATTAAATTGGCATTTGCTTGTTATTGATTGATACTTTGAATTTTTTATGTTACCATTATAATTTTTTTTTTCATCTATAAAATGATGAAATAGTATACCATTATAATATAACAAATATTATTTTAATGATAAAATAGTATTAGAAAAAACATTATAAATTGAAGTGTAAATTTTTATCTATATTATTTTTAGAGTTATTTACGTTTTTGTACCATATATTTTTCTTTTATTTAAAAAATATACTATGCGTTTTGAACATTTAGTATACCATCAGATTATATTTTAATATAGAAATTTTTATTATTTCTTGGTCAACAGTTAATTTTGACCTTAAAATGTCCAAATCATCCTTGAAAAGAAAGTCTACAATTATGCAATATTTATATTTATATACCATACATTTTGTTTTATTTAGAAAGTATACAATGTATTTTAAAACTTTATATTTTTATATGATTTTTTTAAAGGCATTTTTATATGAATAGATTACATTTAGTACATAAATCTATACATTTTCTCGATCAATGCTCAATTTTTACATTCAAAATACCCAAAACACCTTTGAATTTAAAACTAAAAATTATTACAGAAATTCTAATTGTTAAGCGAGACAAAAGAAATTTAACTTTATAATTTAAATTAGAATTTCTTTAATTATTTTCAATTTTAAATTCAATGGTGTTTTGGGTTTAAATGTAAAAATAAAACATTGATCGAGAATGTTTAGATTAATTTCCTAAATGTAATCTAATCATATAAAAATGTATATTTTAAAAATACATTGTATACTTTTTAAATAAAAACAAAATATATGGTAAAAATATATAAATAATACAACTATGTAGTCTTTCTTTGTAAAGGTAATTTAGACATTTTAAGGTCAAAATTAAATGTTGACCATAAAATGGTATAAATTTGTATATTAAACAAAATCTGTTAATATACAATTATAAAAGTTCAAAACACAGATTATACTTTTATAAAATTTAAAACACAGATTATACTTTATGTATAAAAGCAAAATACATGCTACAAAAATGTAAATAACCCTTATTTTTATATATATTTGTTAAAACAAACAGTAAGAAATTGTTTAAATCGATTTGTTATAGACAAAATTAATTGAGGCTTAAGAGTGGGAGAGTTCCATTCCAACACGAAATTAATCTTGGTAAGAGGGTTGGGTTCACGTCTCATTCATAGCCCCTTTGATATTTGTGACTATAGGATAATCTTTATCACTCTACAACTTTACAATTACCTTTGACTCGTAATTAGGGAGAGATTATAACAATGACAAAAGGGTATATCGGTCAAATTACTGTAAAGTAAAGAAGACGAACAATTGAAGGATAATCACCACACCAGTCACGTAAGAAAAAAAAATGTGCATAATTAATATTGGACCGTAAAGAAAAATCCAGACAGGACAAAAAAAATAATAATAATAAATAAACAAACAAACAAACAAACCCTAAAAGCCTCAACTATGCTTCTTTGTGTTTTCCCCCTACATGACCATTGTATTTTTACCCCTCTGCGCTTTTGTAACTTTCTTTGGGGTCCTATACAGTATAAATAAAAAAATACTAAAACACACGAAAAAAGAAAAAAGAAAAAACTAAAGAAAATGAATTGTAAAATGTTCTAACAAGAAGAATAGAGGGTTTTTTTTTTTTTTTTCCCGGCTTTCTTTTAAAAATAAAAAATCAACCGGAAGACGGAGGGGGATTGTAACCGGAGTGTGGCGGCCACGGCGGCGGCGGCGGAGGAAATTGGGACCCAGCCGCCGGATTCTGAGTGTTTGGCTGCTGGCTGGAGAATAACAGGGGATTAAAAACAGAGGAAGAAGAAGAAGAAGAAGAAGAAGAAGAGGGAGGAACAGAAGAAGATGAGGACGACGAAGAAAACATCAACGGAGATTGGGACGAAGAAGAAGAAAAAGCCATTTGTGAATTATACAACATCTGTTCTAACAAGCTCGCCGTCGGCTGTTGTAGTTGTAGCTGTTGTGGATGTCCGCCGGAGAAGTCGCCGGAGCTCTGGAGTAGCTGAGAGTACTGAATGTAATCGTGGAGGAGGGCGGTGTCTGAAGAGGAGACTTGAAACGGCGCCGTCTGGAAGAAGTTCGGCTGCACCGGCGGCAAAAGGGTGGTCGCCGGAGCCAGAGGGTTTCCGGTGGCGGAGATGGACTGAGGTTGAGTCGGAGGGATAACTCTGACGTTCTCGGGGAAGTTGAGCTTGGCTCGGTTTCCGCGGAAGCGGAGGGCGGCCTCGTCGTAGGCCCTGGCAGCGGCCTCCGCCGTGTCGAAGGTGCCGAGCCAAACCCTCGCCGCCTTGTGGGGATCGCGAATCTCCGCCGCCCATTTTCCCCAAGGCCTCTGCCTGACTCCTCTGTATCTCCTCCTCCTCTCTCCACCCCCCTCTTCCGGAGGAAGAGCCACCTCGGCCGCCGCTATGTCACTTGGCGGTGCAACGGCTGCGGCGGTTGTAGTGGTGCTCGTGATGCTCGAAACTTGTTCTGTTGATTTAACATAAAATAAATTTTCATCTTAATAAATTGATAAAAACGAAATGCTACCCTTGATCTTTTTACCAAAAAAATTGGATAAAAATATCATTTATAATATCTAAACAATCAGATTGGGAAACAATTAAGAATACATAAAATATGAATAACGAAAATAAATAAATAAATAAATCAAAGTATTTTGTAGTATTATTGAATTGTCTGATTAATGATCTTTTTGTTCTAGTATACATATTTTAATTAGGTTATAAAGTGGCCTTAAAAATCTTAAACATGAAAAATGAAAATATACAACCTACATGCAGCAAAAAGATTTCATAAATACAAAAAGCAATACAACCTGAGAAGCCTTGGAAAACTTATTAAGTTGTATTATTAATTTGATTAAAAATGGAAATAGAATAAAGAGTAATAATAAACGTGTAACGTGATAACAACAAGATGAAATTTAAAAAAAAAAAAAAAAGGTAAATTAACTAATGATTACCAATTGCACCAGAGGAGGAGGAGGAGGATTCATTAAAAGGTCTGTTAGGAGGAGCAGAGTCGATGAAAACAAGGTGAGCAGGTGCGACGGAGGTTTGTTCATCTTCATGATCACGACCTCTCTTTTGACCACTAATCCATGCACCAGAACCAGGACCAGAACCAGAACCAGAAGTAGCAGAGGGAGGAGGAGAATTAGATGAAGAATAAAGAAGTTGATGATGACCAGAACTACCGTCGTACGATCCCCAATTCCCACCACCAGCAGTAGCTGTAGTTCCTCCTCTCCGCGCAGAAACGACATGAGTCAGCGCCGAAACCATGGCTGACATCTCTGTGGGGCGGCTGTACCCTGAATACATTTGTGGCGGTGGCGGCGGCGGAGGCGTAACGCCGACGTATTCAGACTGCCGCCTTATCGTGAGTAACTCTTCTTCTGAGGTGGCCGGGATTAATCTATTAATAATGTTACTAGTATTGATTCTGGGAGGATCTTCTTGATCCTGGACGTCGTCGTTTTGAGCTCGAAAGCTGACATCATGATCACCACCGGAACTCCTCTGGTTCGCCACCTTCAAAAAGCACATGAACAAATATATATATAGATATGTATGTGTAATATTTTGATGATGAAAACCCAGATCCTGATTTCACTGAAAAGAAAATCCTTTTCTTCTTTAATCTCAAAACAACAGCTATCTATATATACATCATGCGAATATATGTAGTTTCATTCAAAATTGCTGAGCCGCTAAATGAATAGAATTTTTTTTTTTTTTCCTCTATATCTCTCTCTCATATATATCTCCGTATATGTATCTGCCACAACAATGTCATCTTTTTTTTTTTTTTTTTTTTCAAATATTAATGTTTATTGCACTTTTTATTTTATTTTGTTTTATTCATTTTACTAATGTAAAATATGGGTTTTCTGTTGGTTTTGTCCTCTGTTTTTGTTAGTTTCTTTTTTCGTTTTTGAAAATATTATAAAATGCCGCCTTATAATGGGCACGTTGTGGATAATTTATGTTCACACTAGAAAAGAAAATAAAAGAAGAAAATATATAAATAAAAGGGGGCAAAAAAAAAAGGGGGGGGGGGGGGGGGGGGGGGGGGGGGGGGGGAAGGGAAAACGGGGTCGGTCATGGAGGTGAGGAGCTTCAAAATTAAAGGGGCAATGTCTAATAGTGTCGGTGTGTGCGTGTCTATAGAACAAAGTGGAAGGAAGAGAACTTCATCTTCGAATTGAGTTCTGTGCCGACATATATTGCTATATTTCTTATTTATAATTTGTAGTATAAAAATTAATAATGGTTTTTTTATATATATAAAAATATATAATAATTAGTTCAGTACTGATCTGATCCATTAGCTCAGAATTAGGTAAAAACACATGTTAAATAACAGTGTGTCATATTGACATATTTTAGCTTTCATCATATTATTAAAAATAATATTGGACATGTGGTTTATATGGTTGATTAGATTACCATATAAAAAGGTTTTGTTTTCTCAAAAAACAAAACAAAACAAAAAACAAAAAACCAAAAAAAAAAAAGTTGTACCTAAAAATGTTAAATATGAATAAAGCTTCTTTTGGCAAATGTTTGGTATGCATGACTTCTCAACATCTATATGATATTTCAGTCTTCAGAAATCAAACGGAATATATATAAACAAATAAAACTCCCAGCAGTTTATTTTTGAAAAGAACCGTATCGCAGACTAAACAGCCTAACTATTTTTCATTGACTCCATCTCGTTGAACTTTGGAAAGTCCCTAATTTTTCTTTAATTTTTTATTTTTATAGGTTATTAGTTAGCTTCACGTGCATGAGTTGGATTCAAATACATTTTTTTTTTTATAAAAAAAGTCAATTCAAATTTCACTATCTACAAGTTTATTTATAATTTCGTAGCTCAAATTTTAAAAATCTAAAATTTATATTTACAAATTTAAATTAGATTATTTTTTTAATAAATTACATAAAATTTTAAGTCGAACGAAATAAGTTTCATGTTGATATTTTTTTAGAATACATTTCATATTTTTATATTTTTTTACTACAATAATTCAAATATCTTACCAAAACATAACTCAATTCAAATCAAATTAAATCCAAAAAAAAAACTTAATTTCAACCCGTACACGGAATGCATACTTACAAAAAAATTAAAAAATAAAAAAAGTCCAGGGATGGAAACTCTTTTTATGATTTGACTAATCATAAATATATTCTTGTCTTGCCGAATGTTATTCCATAGTCCAAAGTCTTTGCACGTTTCTTCTATTATATGCACGAGCGCACACACATGTGAACGCCAGTTTAAAACATTAATAACGTTGAAGTTCCAAGTAAGTTTTCAAGCTAATTTCACCACTTCTGTCAATCAAGAAAACAATGCAAGTCAATGCATGATACTCTCCTTGATGAAGAAGAAAGGAGATCACAATGAAAATCTATAGGATCATTAGTGATCGACATTGTGGAAAGTAGCACTCTAATTATTCATGAAATATCTTTACGACATGTTTACTTTGCATCAAAAATAGGAAGTAAAAAGTCATTTCACTTATTAATTAATCATGTGTTTACTTACAAATTGAGGAATGAGGAAGGGAAATGTCTATATTTACATTTCCCTAAATATTGATTGGTCGTCAAATAAAATAAATATCATATTTACTTATTTACTCCTAATAAGCTTTCATATGCTTTTTTTTTTTTTTTTTTTTTTAATGGCATAAAAGAACACTAGAGAAATTACATTATTGAAATTAACATTATTAATTTTATCAATAATTCTCCTTCTTTTAACTTTATTTTACTTTCTAATCCTATTACTTTTGTCATTACATTTATTTACAACTTCGGAAACGCGCCTCTAGTTTCAAACGAGGAGAAAATAAATAAAAAATAAAAAGGAGGAGAAAATAAGTACTAGTATAATGAACAGAAAGAACGAATCCCTCCAAAAATTATTTGTTCTTTCTGTTGTTTTTTTATTATAATTGTTTTTTTGGGTGATTTTAATTTCATTGGTCAGAACACGTTTCTTTGTATGAGAAAACCTGTGCGTTGGCATAAAAGGAAGATAAATAAATAAAAGGAAAAACAGGACCCGGAACCACAAAGCTTAATAAAGAAGCGTTCAAATTCAAGGCACCAGTTAATAGTTTTCAAACCGATTCAACTCAAACAAAATCGTTTACCGAGTCAGGCCCATGTTTACTGACCTTTACCCAGACCCAGGCCCATTGGTTCACAGTTTAGCTGAACCATTAGATCCCGTTTTGATTGACTGGTTTGAGTTACAAATTTTAGATGGGTGATTCATATAAATGGTCAAATAGTTTTACAAAATGTCTAAAAACTAACTTATTTATAAAATTGAACAAAAAGGAAACTGACTATTTTATAGTGACCAAAATTCTTTTTTAGCTGATTTACAGCCTCTTCATCAATGAATGAAAGATTTTCCCTAAAAAGAAAAGAGAACATTCTGTGTTAATCTACTATAAGTATTTCCTAAAAATTTTAATTTTATAGGAGATAATAATAACAATTTTTACATTCTAAAACTTAAGCTAAATTGAAGGAGAATATTGAAAGTATACGCGCAAGAATGGAGAGTCCTTATATAATAAATAAGATTGTTTTGGATTATCAAAAAATGAGATTGGAGTAAATTTAGGATCAACTTCACGTCATTGATTTCCTTTTAATCCGATACTTTCTTTTCTCTGTATATAGTTTTTTTTTTTTTTTTTTTTTTTTTTTGTTTGGAAAAATTTCCTCATTTTTATGACTTAGTAATTTTAAATTTTCTATCTGAATAAGATCATTTTCTGTATTTACATACATTTCTTTCTCTGGCTACAATTTTCCTTTATGTAAGAATTTATAAAGTGCAATGACACTGTTGAAAATTCTACTGAAATGAAAAAAAAAAAAAAAAAAAAAAAAAAAACGCATATATCAATCGGGATTTGTTTTAAGTAATTAAAAATATGTTAGATTTTATAAATTTTAATAATTTTTAAAGCGTGATTTTGATTACAAAATTAAAATTTAGAGAAAATTATATACGTTTACATTTGGTATATGAGTTTGGAATGAAATTTTTATGTTGAAGTTGGTTGACTTTTTAAACTAGTTATAATTTTTGTTGACTTTTCAGAAAAAGAAAAAACTTAAATAAAAAACTTAAAACCTAAATAATCACCCTTTTTTTTTAATTTAATATCAACTTAATATAAATTCTTCCATCTTGACTTTTTAAAAAATATATTTTATATGAATTAATATGAAATAAATTTTAGTTTAATTTTCTGTAACTACTCCAGAAGCGTCTCAATATTAGTTGTTGACCGAAGTCCAGATTTGGACGTTTCCCTCTTTCTTATCCAAAATCTCCTCTATCCCTAAAATAAAAATGAAAGCAAAAATAAAAGTCTCCTCTAATTCGCTCGTTTGTTTTTTCCACTTTCGGTGGGGAAAGAAATCTCCTCTATATTACAAGTAATTGTCACTATCCTAATTATGCTTCTGTTTAACGAATGAAATCCTTCCACATCATCTCGACAAACCCACCGAAATCGTCACTCAAAACACGAACTATAACATAACCGAAGAGCACCCTTTTAAGTTTTTAGTAACGCTCTGCCGTTTTCTACAAAATTTGCTACTTTTGAAGTAACGAATGTGAATACGGTCTTTCAAGGCGTTTTTTTTTTTTTTTTTTTTTTTTTTTTTTTTTTGTTGATAGTGTTTTTTAAAATGATCTATTGTAAATCAGCTAAAAAAGAAAATTTTGGAGTTATGTGTTTATTTTAAAAAATATTGACATGTTGTTATGTTATTTTTTTTCTAATTTTTTTTTTTTGTTTCAAATTTTCGGTGTACATTGATTGTATCGTAAGAATGCATTTGCTCATTTAAATTTCACAATATCATAAACTCACTTGCAAATAGTTCTATGGTTTAAATATAAAGAAAATGACCTAAGCCTAAACCTATTTAGGTCATATTTTCCCCTTCTCATAAAGGTGGGTCGCTGTGGATTAATATGTCTACGAAAAAAATTGTCATGCCTATACACAAGACTCTTTTTGACCCAAAAAAAAAATATATATATATATATATATATATATATATCTTGAGAGCCACGACCCTATACTACAAAGGTCACCATTTAGACATAAAGTCTAGCATAATGAATAAACTGCCAATAACTCTAATGAACAGAACATAGGCCCCGGGCAGTGGAGTAAACCAACAAAACAAAACAATCCATATTTATCTGGCGCATAAAATGTCATTATTACACATAGACGATTATCACAAGACAGAAAAATAAATAATAAAATAAAATAAAAAACAAACACATGTGAGGAAATCTCGAAGACAATCTGAGCTACGCAATTGGAGTAAGTACTGGAGATCACCGGAGCTGGGATCAGATCTGTAGAGGACTCGACGTCACCATTGACCTCCATGTGTTGTGGCAGGGAAGTCGCCACTCCACGGGTACAAAGCCTCAAAGTTGTTGCCTCCCCGACAGCCATATGAGCCGCGCGACGACATTATTCTCTCCCCGGAACCACACACCAACACTGCCGCGTCCTCTGTGAACAAATACCACCTCCATGGTTGAGACCCATGGGTTGCGGGATCGCCGAGAGACCCACGAACTCCCCGGACCTTACTGAGCTCTGTCTCTCCCACCTCGCGACTGGTCTTATTGCGAAACCCATATTGTGCAGCCAATTTCTTCCCCCGGGGCTGGGAATTCGAAGGCTGTGCTAAAGCATCACCCCCAAACTTCTACCCTGAATTCCTATTTGCTGGTTGACTTCAAAAAGCTGTAGTCACAGTCAGTTCTAATATCATTAGAGTTGTCTTCCAACTGGTATGGCTTGGTCCTAGTTAGTGACTCCTGGTCTCCATTCCCTTGCTTAGTTGACTATATTGGACCCAAGATGACACATAGATGGTGGAGATTGAGATATGAAATCTACCTATATTTTACTTTGTTCCATGAATTTTTTTTTTTTTTAATGAATCAAGGCTATATATTTTGAAACGTCGTGATAATTAAAATTCTAAAAGTAAATATAAAGAGTTAAAAGAGACGATGAATATCCTCGGAAACGATATTAGGTTAAATATCCAAACAAATTTTTTTTTTTTCCCCGAGGGTCGAACGTTTTTGTTAGAAAAAAAAAAATACTATAAGTTTGTTTGTTATGTTAGTTTGAGTTGAAATATTTTAATTATAATAATAATTTTGTTGACTTTTTAGATAAGACAAAAAAATTTTTCAAAAAAAATAAAATTTTTTTTAAAAAAAAAATAAAATTTTTAATTCAAACTAATAATTTAAAATGTGTTTCCAAACCACCTACGTATAAAACATGAGGACAACCCAGCAAATTAATAAAACATGTGGACATGACTAGGAAAAAAAAAATAATAATAACAATTGGAGAATTCGCACATTGGGTGCCACACGTCAACTAACTCAAACTTGCATTGGGCCCCACATTATAGTGGAACTGTGGAAGCATCAGTTGAGATACGTTTAATTATTAGGTGAAATGTAGCTTATTATTATTATCCTTTTTTTTTTTTTATAATTTGATTGCTACTCGACTTTGGGCCCTATTTTACTAGGAAAAGCATTTGTTATTTCTTTTTTTTTTTTTTTTATTTGATGTTTAATTCGGCACATTGTATGTCATTTAAAACATGCCAAGCTTCTTCTATATACAAATAACATATTTTTTCGGCTTCACATTGGATTCTCACTTGCCGTCATTTTATGATGGGAAAGCTTTAAAACTTGCATATTTGGCTTTTCACTTTGCCTTTTTTTTTTTTTAATGTTTGAAAAAAAAAAAAAAAAAAAGAAAACCTTTTTTCGGTGGATTTCTCATCCAAAGTGTTAAATCACGAGTAGATAACCACCAAAGAATGCTTGATGTACTCGTGGCCCCAGACACACGTGGAGCTGATTGGATTACATTTTCTAACAATGCAAAATATTAAGTGGGCCATTTCATGCAAATTATATTAAAAAAATAATAAAAAAAAACTCTCACTCCATACACGCATGCCTGGTAGGGGGAGATTCTTTCTTTCTTTATTCTTTTTTTTTTTTTTTTTTTATTCGGAGATGAGGGAGTCGAAGTCTTCTACTTATGATGAAATCAAGTGTTCTTTAAATATATCGTTATATTACGTAGCACTTATATATATATATATATATATATATTTTTTTTTTTTTTTTGAAATGGATAGCACTTTTATATTCTTAAAGCTATAGCATGAGTTCAAAATATGAATTATACAAGCATGCCAAACATCCGGGAAGGAAACTGAATAATGAAAAAAGGGGCAAAGGAAAAAAGAAACTAGAGAAAGAAAATAATTCTTATCTAGAGAAATCATGAGCCGTGTATACTTGAACTGATTGATTGCATACTTGAATAGTCTACTTTTTTTTTTTTTTTTTTTTAAAGAAAAAATATCTCTATTCATAATGCATATGTAATTGAAAGCTAGATCTAATAAAAAACCACCTCAAAATAAAAAGGTATGCAAAACTTAGAGAACCTAATATAGATCTAAGTATTTGAAACAGAGCTAATCAATGAGTAGATTTTCATTATCCCGTAGAATTCAATTTTTTTTTCTTTTGGTATGTGAAGAATATTGACGTTGGAAACTCTTATTTATAAAGATGATAAGAACTGCTTTTTATTTGTTGAATTAAATTTTTGAACTACATGATTTTGAGTGTTCATATTGAAACTTTACAGTGCAAAACACGAAACTGGTCCTAGTCATAGAACATAATGTTAAAATAAAAAATCTAACGATTAAAATAACAATTTCTATGATAGTACAAAATTAAAGATTTGTACAGTAAAAATTGCATTCGAAATATCATAAATCTAACAATTAAAAGAACAATTTCTATCGATAGTGCAAAATAAAGATTCACACAGTAGAAATTCCCTTTGAAAAATCTCAAAGGTGAATTTATTTGAGAATTACATTAAAGCTAGCTTATTATAGTTACAAATTCATTTCTATTGTCAACAGCGTGATAACAATCATAATCCCATTGATGTAAGCATTTATTTATTTATTTTTGGAATATTGTAATGACTTTCAATTTAAGGTTAAAAAAAAAAATGGCAATAAGGCGGGACAAGGAAGAGGAATGATTTTTCATCTTTATCCCCATCTCTCAAAGCTATCTCCATCCCTGTCTAAAGAGGGGTAGGAACAGGGGCAAGGATTCCTTGTTAAATGTCTAGGAAAAACAACACCAGAGTTGTGTATCGGAAGACACAATTTCTTTTTTTTTTTTTTAAACAACTAATGAATCAAACACATTTTGCCATATACAATAAATGAAAACATGATAATCACATCTCTTAAAAAACGGAACCACACTTCTGATAAAGCCTTCATTAAGATATGCACAAAGAAGATCCTCAACCAATTGATCTTCTCCCACAAAATCAATGTGTGTGTGGATATACCTTCAATATTTTTCTCAATGGACCGATACTCTCATTCCAATCACTAGAACGTCAATTATAATAAGTTGTTAAAGATTAAAAAGAAAAAATGACTGTTTATTATATATTGTTTTCAAAAGCCATCACCATATCATGAACATGAGTATTACATCCTCTTATTAAAAAAAAAAAAAAAAAAATCAAGGAAGTTACAAAAAAGACTTCGAATAAGGTTGACGTACGGTATTTGACCATCAAATCATAACCACCCCCGTGCATAATTTCGTTTATTTTTCTTTCTCTATTTAACAAGCCAAATCCCTATCTCACACATGGCCCCTTTGATTGTGACATTCCTTAATTACAGCCAAAATATATATATATATATATATAAATATCCTACAAAAGGGTCAAAAGTACCTAGATTGCATTGTTTTTTTATTCTTCGGTCACAGTACGCTCCACACAAAGATTTTGCAAGTGGAATATGTCCACAAAGTCTAGCAAACCTTTTTATTTTCCTCCTTTGTTATGCTCAGCACATAGATTTTTTACGGCAAGGTAACCTTTACAATTTTAGTTTAAATGGCTTATATATTACATGGTGTAGCGTTGGATGCAGTAATAAAGATGATTTTTTTTTATTATGTAAATATAGGGATACCACCACATATTTAATAAGTGGTGATTGTTTTAAATGGTACAGTTATGATCAATATTCAAATGGATACATTTAGTTATGCATTTCCTCAATTTAAAAAAAAAAAAAATCTTGAAAAAAGAGTAACTTCTCAACTCATGAATGAACATGACATGACATGGGTCCGATGAATGAGCCAATCAGTGACTTTCGATTTTATTCAGGTTTATTAATCGGCAAATATTTTGAGCATTTTATTTATTCCCTCTCTCTCTCTCTCTCTCTCTCTCTCTCTCTCTCTAAGGATAGAAAGCACAAGTCCACGTTCTAAGGATATCATTCATTCATTGTTTAATTTAATAGGAAGGTGGTTGGTTGTTTCTCTCTGTAGCATTTTTTTGGATTTTGTTGTTTGGGGTCCGAATCTGCAGCTTTTCCTCCGCCCATTTGCGCCCACCAACCCCACAGCCAACATTCCCTTTCCCACTTTCTCACCCCCCAAAAAAGCAAAAAAGAAAAAAAAAATGAAGAAAACGAACCTGTTTTTTGACTTCCAATTTGAACAAGCTTTATCTCAAAACTTAAGAGTGTTACTTTTTGTGGAAATTCTTGCTTATTTCCAGGGTAAAAAAAAGTCTATTAGAAAAGGTGTTATGTAATAGATTTTTGTTTTTTTTTTTTTTTTTGTTTTATTGTTTTTTTTCCCTCGTTAGTAGTTCACAGATTCCACTTGCAATGCGATGCACACAAGACTAGTCAAGGTCTCAAGGAACAATACTAGGGGTTGGAGAGAGAGAGAGAGAGATAGAGAGAGAGAGAGAGAGAAAAGCCTAAAGAGTAAAAATTTGGCTGGCTTAATTTCACCATACCCCCAGACTTCAGGGATACATTAGTTGTCGGGCTCATGACCCTCAAACTTGTTTAATTAGGTAATCTATCAAATGTTGTCGCAATAATATGAATCCATAGTATTCTGGTAAATTATTTTTGATAATTTAATATATTATTTTTTATTTTCATTCTAAAAATTTCAATTATCTCTGACTCCGGTTACCGAGGAGAACTAGAGAGTAATATGGTATATTTATTTATTTATTTTTATATTCTACCTAATTAATTACCGTAATCTACTAGATTAAATTTTATTTTCAAAACAAAACAATCGGTCGTCTTTGATCGTGGTCGCTAGAGAGTAATTCTATCAAAATATGATATAATAAAAAACATTATCCATATGATTAATTACAAAAAATCAACATAAAAAACAGATTACAAAACAAAATTACACCAAAAAAATATATACAAAAAAAAAAAGTAATCTACCTTATCGAGAATATGATGATACCAAAATTCATAATTCCACAACTAAAATCCATAAAATAAAAAATCATAACAAATAAATAACAAAATCATCCAAAAAAAATTACAAAAAAAAAAAAGGTAATAACTCCAGTATATATATATTTTTTAACCAACACAACTAATAATCACAAAAATACCCAAATCAATTCACAATGCCAATTTCACCCCCAAATTAATTTTAGCCCTTTACAGATCATAATCTTTTAGTTCACCACTTCCCCCCACCTCAATCTGCTTGTCTCAAAGCCTCAACCCCACAGATACACATGTGTCTATATACTTTAGAATCAACGTATCACAATGATCAAAATTGGATCATTCCATTCAAAATAAAAATAAACAACACCACAACTACATTTTTTTAAAAAAATCGAGACCAACTTTATTCACAAATTGCGAACTTAACATTTTATGTTAAATCTTTTGAAATTATATCTATGATTCATATGTATAGTTAAAAGACTAGCTAATAGATGAACCTTATGATCTCTTCAAAGAAACTTTTTAAAAAATAATAATAAATATTCTCATACGAATTAGTAATAAAATTGCATGAGTTTTGTTTTTCATAAAAAAGAGTAGATTAATTAGTTTATGACAACGGTTTGAAACTGTCGTAACATGCACGCCGTCTAGATATGACCCATCATCGAGTTTTTTTTTTTTTTTTTTTCAAAGATTGAATTAGTTTTATTTTTCTTTAAAAAATAAAAAAATAAAAAAATAAAAGAGAGAGAGAATCAAATTTATTTTTGTTTTCATACAATTGTATAATAGAATATGTCGGCGCCGGCAGAGGAGCACCACTTAATTACTATTTAATCTATGCATGAATTCCCTTTTTCCAATGGAAAGCTTGATTAAGAAAGTAGAAATTTCCTAGGAAATTTCAAAAGCTACCATTATAATTTGGACTTATATTAAGATGATTTCCATAATCACGCACAAATCAATCCCATGACACTGGCAAGCCTACTGTGTGTGTGGACAAAACAAAGTTGATTAAGGCCACTCCTTTTACAACTATATATATATATATATATATAGGCGCACATATGTCTGCGTACAACCATTTGTCAACTTTTTTTTCTTTTCTTTTTTGTTTTTTTTTTTTGTTTTTTTTGTTTTTTTTTTTTTGTTTTTTTGGGTGAGTAAGCCAATAACCATTTGTCAACTTGTTTGATGATAACTTCTCTTGAAAAGAATCAATGCACTTCTTTTAGTTCTATTCCAAGGACAGAGACATTTTCATACCTAGCAGCTAAATCATAATTTGTAATTTTATGACGGCCAGACTGTTGGAAACTAAGCTTAACACTATAGTGCTAAGTTCTCCCTTTTTGTAGTACTCATTTTAATGAAAATTACCAAGTCTATAATGCTGATAGGAGTGTCTGGTCACACCTTTTCGATCAAAACTGTTCGTCTTGAAGACGAACAGTTTTTTTTTCTTGTCAGCTAAACAATTTGTTAGAACCGTCTAATATGTAACACACGATTGAAAAACGATATTCAATAATGGGTAAATATTAGAGTATCCATTGAAATCACACCACATGTATATTTATTACTTCAATGGGTAAAGTCTCTTGATGTGGAATAGTGTAATCCATGAATTGCATCAACTTAATCAGTTTTTAATCATGCTATAGATCATATGATTAGAAACTAATCTCCGAGATCTTGAAAATGCTCTAGCACAACTGAAAGATACTAATCTCCGAGATCTTGAAAATGCTCTAGCACAACTGAAAGATGATCCCATATATGGTAACTACATGGTTTAGATGTAAGACATTTCAATTTTCTATCTCATTAAGTGTATTTATGAGTTATTTATCATGTCATTTAAATTTAACATTATGCTCAATTAAATAGGAACTAAATAGTCAAAATATTGAGCAATTAACTGAGGTGTCAAAATTTTAATTAGAGAGATAACTAATCAAATAGAAAAATATAATGAAACAGTAGATCTAAAATCCAAACTACAACACGTTTTGTATGTTTATGGACTATGAGGTGGAATTTGCACTAGTTTCCAATCATCTAAAAGCCCAAATAGTAGTGATTTTCCCCTCCTCTTCAAAATCACAACTGACAAAGTCACACCTGAAAAAGAGGAATTCCATGCATTAGAGTCTTTTTTAATGGCTTTTTATTCAAAGTTCATCCAATTCCAACCTCATCATTGGCCTTTTGCCTTTCATTATCAATTTACCCGCCCACTTTATGTATATATGTATGTATGTATGTATATATATATATATATATATATATAAAGGACTTCTGTGATTTTCTTTTGGCTTTCTCTCGAAGATGTATATATTGACCACTTCAAGCCCAAAAAATTTTGACCATAAAATTTTTTTTAAATGATTTTTTATTTTATTTTTTTCTCGTCTCGGGCTATCATCCATTGACGTACTTAATTTTTGTTTTTTTTTTTTCTTTAGAGAATTTTATAATGGAGTATAAAAATATTATCAAACATTTAATAATAGAATAAAATTATAAATAGTTAGATCGTTATCGATATCAAAAATTCTATCACAAATGTGTGTGTTTCTTTGACTTAAAACTTGATGCATAATTATTAATACAAGGTTTTTCTGTTTTTCTTTATTGAATGCTAAGGAATTAAAGGTTTGACTCAAATTTATTAAAAAGAGGGGAACAAAACAAAGAAACAACCCTCCATATAAGGTAAGTGGACCCAAAAAAAAAAAAAAGAATTCATTTATATATCTTAAAATCATTTCCCTTGCAAATACAAAGTTTATAAGGATTTTTCTTTTTCGGATTATCAATTATGTATCTTCGTATGTTATTGAGTTTCTCCAATTTTGAAATCGTAATCTTAATTTCTTTATGAGCAATTGCATAACTATCGAGTTTCTCTCGTAACTTCTCATTCATGGTGTTTGAAATCACTTCAACATCTCTAGCTCTATTTGAAGAGGATACTGAATCAAAATGTTTCACCTTGTTACGTTGTTTTCGTGATTCGACAGACATAAACGCTAATTCTGCATACTCAACCTAATATGTCCAAGAAAGTCTTGCTATTGACTGATCAATAACAATTGCTGAGTATGACTCAGAAGTGGTGTTTTTGGAAGAGCTTTTTATCCATCTTGTGAGATGATGGGCATATGCTATTAGATGGCTCCACTGATTTGTTATGATGAAACTGCATGCCTTGAGATCTATTGACCATGAGCAAAGGAGACAGTAGATGAGGTGCTAGCAGTACTTTTTTTTTTTTTTTTTTTTTTTTTTTTTTTTTTTTTTAAGGACTAAGGACTGTAACTGAGAGCCTGGAATTGTACAATTTTGTGACGGGTGACATCCGTAACTTGCAGCTACTAGGAGTTGAGGGTGACATTACTGCCTTGTATACTGGCATTGGCTCTATTTTCTCCATAGAGGGATCTTTGGCTTGCTGAACTTCGTTCGTACGATAAACCTCAGTGGCTTCCGCTGGGACCTTGGGTCCAATAGTTTTGTCACTCTTTGATTGGTATTTTTCACAAGTTAACTGATTCTGAATTTAGTAGTAGAGTGACCAATAGACTTCTATCGAGAACAAGAATCTACCAGATTCTCATGTTTCACTTTGGAAAAAATTGAACTTCCCGATTTATCCACAAGAAGAGTGTATTCCAACGGCTAGGCCAAATCAGTATCAACTAAAAGTCTGGTAGTGTCCATAACTACCTCTGCAGTGTTCTTATCTTAGCTTCAAAGGAGTGCCAATACCACATTATATATATATATATATTAAAGGGATGGACTGAGTTATTGTTCACTGCACAGTAAAAAAAAAAGATTTTTAGGTTTTTTTTTTTCATTTTTTCTGTTTTGTTACAGTATTTAACAGTGATCTACAGTATCCAAACAGTGACTGTATAGTAGAATGATAATTTTGCCCTTCAAATTCAGTGATTTTTCCCGGCTGCACAGTGACTTACCGGTTTTGCCCTTTTGACATTATCCGGTCATTAGAGAGAGAAAGAGAGAGAAAGAGAGACAGAGAGTAAAATATATAATAATGAGCCCTGTTTTTCTTTGTTCCCCTTTTTTATTTTGTTTTTTTGTTTTTTTTTTTTTTGGGTTCAAAAACAATCTGAAGCGTGGAATTAGAAAAAGATTTTTATTGCTGCACAGTGTTTTATTGCATTGAACAAATAAAGATTGTGTTGATGGTGTTTTATATATATATATATATATATTTTTTTTTTTTTTTTTTTTTTTTTTTTTTTGAAGTAGATCCAATAGCTATTTTCTCCACGGTCACAAATGGGATGTGGAAATGCCTTACATTTTGCCTAAATCATTTGGGAGCTAAAGTAGTACTCTATATAATTGACTGTGAAGTTCCATTAGGAAAAAATAAAAATAAAAATAAAAGAAAAAAAATAAAGATAGAAAAAGAAAAACCATAAGATAAAAAATTATATTTTATTAAATTATTTCCAATTATAAAAAATAAAATTATATACGTTAAATAATATTTGAAAATTTTAAATTATTGAATTAATACAAATTTAACGAAAAAAAAACAGAATAATACATTTAAAGAATAAATTAATACAATTAAATTATAATATTCAAAATAAACAAACAAACTAAAAAATTTGAAATTAAATAATAATTTACAAAAATTCCAAAATATTAAAAGGTCTATAAAATTACAATAAAATTTCAAAGTTCATCCAATTCCAACCTCATCATTGGCCTTTTGCCTTTCATTATCAATTTACCCGCCTACTTTATGTATATATGTATGTATGTATGTATATATATATATATATATATATATATAAAGGACTTCTGTGATTTTCTTTTGGCTTTCTCTCGAAGATGTATATATTGACCACTTCAAGCCCAAAAAATTTTGACCATAAAATTTTTTTTAAATGATCTTTTATTTTATTTTTTTCTCGTCTCGGGCTATCATCCATTGACGTACTTAATTTTTGTTTTTTTTTTTTCTTTAGAGAATTTTATAATGGAGTATAAAAATATTATCAAACATTTAATAATAGAATAAAATTATAAATAGTTAGATCGTTATCGATATCAAAAATTCTATCACAAATGTGTGTGTTTCTTTGACTTAAAACTTGATGCATAATTATTAATACAAGGTTTTTCTGTTTTTCTTTATTGAATGCTAAGGAATTAAAGTTTTGACTCAAATTTATTAAAAAGAGGGGAACCAAAAAAAAAAAAAAAAATCAAAGAAACAACCCTCCATATAAGGTAAGTGGAACCAAAAAAAAAAAAAAATGAATTCATTTATATATCTTAAAATCATTTCCCTTGCGAATACAAAGTTTATAAGGATTTTTCTTTTTCGGATTATCAATTATGTATCTTCGTATGTTATTGAGTTCCTCCAATTTTGAAATCGTAATCTTAATTTCTTTATGAGCAATTGCATAACTATCGAGTTTCTCTCGTAACTTATCATTCATGGTGTTTGAAATCACTTCAACATCTCTAGCTCTATTTGAAGAGGATTCTGAATCAAAATGTTTCACCTTGTTACGTTGTTTTCGTGATTCGACAGACATAAACGCTAATTCTGCATACTCAACCTAATATGTCCAAGAAAGTCTTGCTATTGACTGATCAATAACAATTGCTGAGTATGACTCAGAAGTGGTGTTTTTGGAAGAACTTTTTATCCATCTTGTGAGATGATGGGCATATGCTATTAGATGGCTCCACTGATTTGTTATGATGAAACTGCATGCCTTGAGATCTATTGACCATGAGCAAAGGAGACAGTAGATGAGGTGCTAGCAGTACTCTTTTTTTTTTTTTTTTTTTTTTTTTTTTTGAGGACTAAGGACTGTAACTGAGAGCCTGGAATTGTACAATTTTGTGACGGGTGACATCCGTAACTTGCAGCTACTAGGAGTTGAGGGTGACATTACTGCCTTGTATACTGGCATTGGCTCTATTTTCTCCATAGAGGGATCTTTGGCTTGCTGAACTTCGTTCGTACGATAAACCTCAGTGGCTTCCGCTGGGACCTTGGGTCCAATAGTTTTGTCACTCTTTGATTGGTATTTTTCACAAGTTAACTGTATCTGAATTTAGTAGTAGAGTGACCAATAGACTTCTATCGAGAACAAGAATCTACCAGATTCTCATGTTTCACTTTGGAAAAAATTGAACTTCCCGATTTTTCCACAAGAAGAGTGTATTCCAACGGCTTGGCCAAATCAGTATGAACTAAAAGTCTGGTAGTGTCCATAACTACCTCTGCAGTGTTCTTATCTTAGCTTCAAAGGAGTGCCAATACCACATTATACATATACTAAAGGGATGGACTGAGTTATTGTTCACTGCACAGTAAAAAAAAGAGTAATTTTTGGGTTTTTTTTTTTTCATTTTTTCTGTTTTGCTACAGTATTGAACAGTGATCTACAGTATCCAAACAATGACTGTATAGTAAAATGATAATTTTGCCCTTCAAATTCAGTGCTTTTTCCCGGCTGCACAGTGACTTACCGGTTTTGCCTTTTGACATTATCCGGCCATTAGAGAGAGAAAGAGAAGAAGAGAGATAGAGAGAGAGTAAAATATATAATAACGAGTCCCTGTTTTTCTCTGTTCCCTTTTTTTTTTTTTTTTTTTTTTGGTTCAAAAACAATCTGAAGCGTGGAATTAGAATAAAGATTTTTATTGCTGCACAGTGTTTTATTGCATTGAACAAATAAAGATTGTGTTGATGGTGTTATATATATATATATATATATATATATATTTTTTTTTTTTTTTTTTTTTTTTTTTTGAAGTAGATCCAATAGCTATTTTCTCCACGGTCACAAATGGGATGTGGAGATGCCTTACATTTTGCCTAAATCATTTGGGAGCTAAAGTAGTACTCTATATAATTGACTGTGAAGTTCCATTAGGAAAAAATAAAAATAAAAAAAAGGAAAAAAAATAAAGATAGAAAAAGAAAAACCATAAGATAAAAAATTATATTTTATTAAATTATTTCCAATTATAAAAAAAAAATATATACGTTAAATAATATTTGAAAATTTTAAATTATTGAATTAATACAAATTTAACGAAAAAAAACAGAATAATACATTTAAAGAGTAAATTAATACAATTAAATTATAATATTCAAAATAAACAATCAAACTAAAAAATTTGAAATTAAATAATAATTTACAGAAATTCCAAAATATTAAAAGGTCTATAAAATTACAATAAAATTAAAAATCAATAAATAATTTTTCTACTGTGACGTAATTATCAAAAAAGTATATTTATAATTATTATAGCTAAATTATTATTTATATCATATATTAATATTATTATTTAAAATTAAATTTTTTAAAAATATTTATTCCATTTCTAGGTTTATTTATTGATTTAATTAATTTTGTTTAAATTTAATAAATTTACTTAAGTTATTAAATTTTTTTGACTATTTAAGTTTAAAAGTTTTTAATTTTATTTATTCTTTCTGATTTTTTAATAACAATATATTATTATATTTTATTTTATTAACAACAATTCTTACACTTAATATTTTATTTTAATATTTGATATTATTATTTTTTTATTCTTTGACTTCTGTTATTTTTTTCTTCTTTTTTTAAACAAAATGTTCAATAAGTTTCTTTTATATTTATATCTATAATCTTTAAAAATAAATTTTTTAAAATTTCTATTCATTTTTACGTTTATTTGTTAATTTAATTGGTTTTTATTTTATTAAATTTACCCCGCAACTTTGTTATTCCTTTGATTTTTTAAATTTTTATTTATTATTTAAACTTTTTTATTTCAAGAAAATTACGCTTATAAATATGAATGTATGTACTTTGATATTATAATAGTAAATACTAAAAAAAATATACTTACTGTAATTATAATCTATATATTAATTAACTGCTTTTATTATATAATACTCAATTTTTTTCATTTTTGTTTTTCTTCCTTTCCCGTAAATCTATATCTTAATTAACTGTTTTTATTATATAATAATCAATTTTTTTTATTTTTGTTTTTTCTTCCTTCCCCGTATAATCTATATCTTAATTAACTGTTTTTATTATATAATACTCAATTTTTTTCATTTTTATTTTTTCTTCCTTCCCCGTGCAACGCACGAGTATTAAACTCATACAATCTAAAAGAGGACATGTATATCCTAGTGTTCCTACACAAGATTTGTCACGATCCAAACTCGTGGGCCTGTGATTAATTAGGATTAATCACATTTAATTAAAATAATCTCAGGATTTATTATCAAAACCCAATAATATTTTTTGACAAATACATATGTGTATATATATATTCATATATTGTTATGGAGTCATTAAATTATCTCATTTTGATTTGTATATGCAAAGTTATGAATTTTTAAAATTTGAGTTGTAAAATTGTAATAGTAAATTATGTATAGTTGAATCTGAAAGGAAAAAAAAAGAAAAAAGCATTTGAATGTAACTGGTGCACCGAACACTTGCTAAGTATTTGTATATGTCAGATGAGGGTGTGGATTGTAAAACAACATTTACGAACATATATAGGTAAAACAACACTACATTTTCATTGAAATAAAGATGCAACTTCAAACTCAACCAAAAAAAAAAAAAAAAGATTTGAAAAAGGCAACTTCAATAATAAAACTAATGTCTACCAAATGTTGCATCATATGAAGAGGCTTCACGGGCTGCACATTCTTGGACCGGGGTTTGTAGAGGCCCAAAGTTAAGATAAGTGATGTGCTTGATATTTAGAGAACATAGGGCAAACAGCCCCTTATGCTGTTACACCTTAAAGAGGTGATTCAACCTTCAAAGCGTCGGTTTGGCATAATTTTTACTTTTGCTTTTAACCAATAGAATATGAGAAATAAAAACTGTGACTTCTCAATAAGTGTTTGAAACAAAAGGGCTTTTGTGGTCAAAATGATCTCTAAAATATTCTAATAAGTATTAAAAATGTTAAATGAAATTTATAATGTCTAATTTAAATTTTACTATCAGTTTTAAGTCTACTCAAAAGAGCTTTTGTCAAAAGTCACATTTTTTGACTTTGACATGAAACACTTATGAAGACTAGAAGTTCTTCTAATAGATCATCCAAACACTTGCAGCAGCTGCTTTTGGACCTGGGAATAGGGATGGCAACGGGACGGAATGGGGCTGGGGAATGCTTTCTCATCCCCATCCCTGCCACCAAAATCATCCTCATTCTCATTTTCATCCCCACTTAATTAGAATGGGGCCGGGGACGGGGATTCCCCGTTGGAAGGACTTCTCTCATACCTGTCCCGTTCCCTATTTATTATAAATATAAATTTAAAAATATAACAAAGTAAAAGCAAACAATAAAGTATAAATGCACCGTAAATTAAATTTAAAACCAAAGATTTCATAAATAAACCAACTTATAAATATATGTAAATAAAATCTTAAAAAATAAAGCTATTAAAAGTCTTATCAAAACGTTACAAACTCTTAAAACTAAACATTTATAAAACACTTAAGCTTAAAAAAACTTGAAACCATAAAAAAAAATATAAAAAAAATTATCATTTTTTGTCTATTCCTCTTAGTTTTAATATTCATTTCATGGATGTACACACTTTCAAAAATAATTTTCATAGTATATTACATTCTTATAAACATATATAAAATCACACATATATACATATATATGAGGACGGGGACGGGGACGGGGCGAGGGATGCTTTCCCGTGCCCACCCTACTAAGCTTCGAGGATAAGATTTCATCCCCATCCCTGTCGCCATCCCTGAACTTTGTCTCCCATCCCCGTCCCGTTTAGGGCAGAGTCCCACTGGGAATATTGTCATCCCTACCTATGAAGTCAAAAGCAGCTTCTAGTAAATTCTACCAAATAGATCCAAAGTAAAATCATATAGACTAGACATATTATAGGCATAGAAAATGGAAGGAAATAAGTTTCCAAAGAAGCTTGGAAGCAATTTGTAACGACGATGGCTGCAAAAGTACTTTGATCCTAATCAAAAATTAATCTAGTAGAATATAAATAATAATATAGTAGAGTCTAAAAATATATCCAATAGAACATAAAAATGTAATTTGGTACCCTCTAGTGGTGCCGGTGACCGGAGATCCATGTTGATTACCAAAAGTAATCTGGTAAATTACCAAAATTGTTCTATTAGAAAACTCTCTAGCGATTAGAGACCGTTGGTAGCCCATGTTGACTTTGGTAATCGAGGGTATTTTGGTAGACTACCAGATTACCTTTTTTGTTGGCAAGGGATAATTGTTAAAAGATATATCATATTAAGTTTTGACTTATCTTATGAGAGGGTTAAAAATCCTGAAGTCACTTTAAATGAGATAATATTCCAAATATTTGATCTTTCAGCGGCAATCATCAAATTCGCTCATTGATGTGCTTAATTTTATGGACTCTTTACAGGAATGCCATAGATTATTGCCTTGAATTGAATTTTACCACATAAAAAATAAAATAAAATAAAAAACTACTTGCAAAGAATGGCAGAATGTCATAACATTTAATCACATAATATTTGTTTATCATAAAATACCAATTTTACCTGTACGTAACGTGTCGGTATCTATGATGATACCGACAGATATGCACAATGATATCAGGTAGTATCCATGAGGATATTGGCTGGCCAATAGTCATTAATTGGTTACCATCTGGTATTCACATGATACCGATCGACTAGTTACCATCAGTTGCTAACCAACTCCGCCGTCAGGATATCGACTGATTACCGACCAGTAACCACAATTTACAGGTAGGATACCGATTGGTTATTAACTGATAATCGTCAAATTCATCAAATTTACTGGATTTTATCCCCGAATTATTGAAAAAAAAAAAAATACATATCACAAACGTTCGTTGAAATCACAAAAGCCAGCAAACACCACAACAAATGCACGAAGATGAAGACAAAATTTCCCAATATATATATTATATATATATATAAACAAATCTCCTCGTGTGCAGAGGAGATCTGATCTCCGATCTTGGATCTCCTCCATGCAGCCACGGCTCACGTGCAGAAGAGATTGACACTCCAATCTCCTCCACGTGGCGATGGCTCCCATGCAGAGGAGATCGTCCTGGTCGCAATTGCGATCTCCTCACACATAACGGTGTGGAATTCGGAGTAGCGGGGGAGGCGGGCTCGTAGAGGGAAGATGAGAGAAAGGGGAGCGCCGGCGCTGAGCTCACAAAGGGAAGAGAGAGAGGGCGGCCAGCGTGCAGCTGAGCAAGAGAGAGAGAGAGTGAGAAAGAGAGAAAAAGGAAAAGAGAGGAAGAAAAGGAGAGAGAAGAAAAATCTACAAGTCTATTTTTTCTTTTTTCTTTTTTAATTGTTAACTTTGTCCATGGCATTTTCTTTGATAGTTTTTTTAGTTTTGGCAAAAATAAATCCCGTACTCCATTCTATGACACTCTCTGTATTGTCTCATACAATATTTAAGTATCTTTCAACTCAATTTTGTGCTAAAAATGTCACTAATTTTATAAATTCTCTATCTTAATTTGTGGTATTTTAATTGAATTGGAAGGTTTAAAAAATTCATGCAGTGAAGTTGTTTTAAAAGTCTAAACTATTTAATAGAGAGAGCAGATGATAAAATTCAAAATGAGATCAATTTAGGTATTAATTAGTTCTTTTACCTTTCTTATTATATCACTTGAAATTTTTAATTTTTTATGTAAATATCCTTTCCTTTTCTTATTTTTACTGACATCGACATTTCCCGTTAACATTTCCTTAAATTTGAATACTCAATATTTTTGCCGACATCAATATTTTCATCTTATATGGCATATGCAACTCGTTTATCAGGAGTAATGTTTTCCTTTGCTTCCCTCCATCTTAATTAATCCATTTTAACCAAATAACAAACATAGACACTATTTTTCTCTTATTAGGTTTTTCCTATTGGATTTTACTAGTAAAGTTTTTATAAAGGTCTAACATAGATTCAGATTTTCAAAAATATAGATTTTGTTATATATTCTAACGTCAATCTGTTTTGCTTTATTTCCCACCTGCATTTACTTTTTAGATTCTCATTGCCTTTTGCGGCTAGTTTGTACAACATCGGACTGGAACTATTGTTTTTTTTTCTTATGTTAATAAAATATTGGAGAT
The DNA here is from genome assembly GCA_009761775.1 of Ficus carica. Taxonomy (NCBI): domain Eukaryota; kingdom Viridiplantae; phylum Streptophyta; class Magnoliopsida; order Rosales; family Moraceae; genus Ficus; species Ficus carica. The sequence continues at coordinate 18,276,077 of CM019745.1, forward strand.
AATTAAATGATAAGAGTACTAAGGAAGTGCCAACTTAGTTTAGATGTCCCGGTGCATCTAATGATTTCTGTCCCTTATAAGTTATAATCTTAATTTAAAAAAAGAAAAAGAAAAAGAAAAAGACAAGGCAAGGCCAGTGCAGAATAGTCGTTATCCGAGAGAAGGCATATGGGAATCCACACATCCAAACAGAGGCCAATTAACAGAAACCGAAATGCCATTTCGGTAACACAGAGACAGACAAGATCATCAAGCACAGTCAACGACGACCAAGATTGATATATTTATATATATATATATATTCTCTCCGTCTCTCTCTCTCTCAGTCTCTCTCTCTCTCTCGCTCACTTCGTCTTTGCGTTCTAGGGCTTTTATATAGAGAAAGTAGAAATGGCGGAAGCAAAAGAGTCGAGTTCAGTTCCGCTGAGTCAAAGCGATCCTGATGACGATTCCAAGTCTCCTCCTAACTCCCCCAACTCCTCCACTCGCAAGGTCCGTCCTTCTCTCTCTCTCTCTCTCTCTCTCTCAATTTCTTTACCTTTTATTTTTAATTTTCGATTTTTTCGTGTATTTTGTGAGCTGAAGATTTGCTAATTTCAAGTTTTTGAATGCAATATTATTTAAACTGCAACTGTGTTCGAGACAAGTGTTGTGTAATTGAATTTGTAGATAGATTTGAGACAAAGTTCATAACCTGCTTTGGTTTATTTTGATTTATCGTTTTCGATTTCGAAATTCTTTCTTACACCAATTTGCTATTCCTAAAGCTGGTTTGGTTGAGTTTCACACTTTTACACTTGAAAGGAAATGGAATTGATTATGAAAAATTGAATCTTTGCATTTTTTGTCAGGCTTGTTATGCTTTTCTTTATTTCAAATTTTGTTACTTTCATTTCCTTTTGTTCCCAATTACATTTTACTGATTTAGTAAACATGCCCTTTATGAATTGATTATGAAAAACAGAATCTTGCATTTTTGTCAGGCTTGTTATGCTGTTCTTCAAAGTTGGGTTTCGAAGAAGTTCATGACCGGATGGTAATTATGTCATCATTTTACATTTTCTCTTGTCAGAGTTATATCTATGATTTTCCATCTTAATTAATATCATCAGAGGGTGATTTAATTGGAGTAAAATTTTCAGTGTGGTTCTTTTCCCGGTTGCCGTTACTTTCTTTATCACGTGGTGGTTTATTCAGTTTGTAGATAGCTTCTTCAGCCCTATTTATGCCAGACTTGGGTTTGAAATATTTGGTAAGACTTGACATGGTCACTTTCTAGGTTGCTTCATCTGCTTTTCTAACAATATTCTATTCTTTGATCTGCTAAGCTTCAAGTGAAATCGCTAATCTTCCTATAGTTGTTTCTTGGAGCCGCTGATTGCTAGATGAGTGAACTGATCTCATTCGTTTTTGTGTGGTCTTTCCCCCCCTCCCCCTTTTTGTTGCAGGCCTTGGATTTATTACGTCACTCTTTTTTATTTTCTTAATTGGCATATTTGCTTCATCATGGATGGGTGCCACGGTTTTCTGGCTAGGGGAATGGTTTATTAAAAGAATGCCGTTTATGAAGCACATTTACTCTGCCTCCAAACAAATTAGTGCCGCAATCTCTCCAGGTAGGTACTTCTAGTTTTGATATCCATTTTGAACTAATTTAATACCCAACTCCTGTATTAACTGTTGTGAACACCCCTTTTATCTTAAACTTCAATTCAAATAATTATGATCACCATATGTGACTGCAAAGTAGCAAATCCACTAGTTTATGCCTAGGTTTGCTGGAGCCAAGACTCATTAAAAGGCAATTCATAGTTCAGTCATTTCTAAATAGTATGTGGCCCTGGACTACATATGATTGGGCTCATATTTATTGTCCCTTTGGAGAAATTCATTATTACCGTTAGTTGGATTTTACCCTTTTATATACCTAGTTTTTTAATCAAATTTTTTGCGTCGAACGATGTGGTATGCAAAACCTTAATTGTGTATCTGTATATCATTTCGAAGTGACGGTGTCTGCTACATGCACATTTCTTTGTTGTACCGAAAGAATGATGGCTGTTTGATCAACAACAACAGATACTGCCTTTGATTATGATTACTATTTGTTGCAACAGAACTTGCAAAAAAAGGCAACTAAGCTCCTTGAGCTTTTAAAGTTCTATTTCCTTTTAATATTACACTTTTTGGCTTTAACATTTGGCCTATTGGCATAGGATATATGCATTTAAATCATTGGAAATCTATGCAATACTCCTCTATGAGCTGATTGAGCATTACTACTAGACTGAGTTCCTAGATCCAAGATGAATACCTGAGTCTATATTTGGTCTTGAGAAGTGCAAGCATTAGTGTTGTGTGATGGTAAATGAAATAAGAGTACCGCCCTTACAGCCTTACCATGGCACACATGAGATTGCTTCCACTTTCAGGTTCTTTTTTATGTGTAATTTTTACTCAGTTTTCTTGGGTTGTTGGTCTGCTAGGTTACAGATTTCTTGGTGGAATTCAAAATGCTTATAACCTGGAGTTTGTTGGCTTTTGCAATGTCATACACACATGAGTTTCGTTAATAATTTTGAAGTAACAATTACCAAAAAGTTGTGTCATTTAAGTTGACATTAGAAACATAGTTTAATGCAGAGATATTTCCACATCGTTAAAATTTTTGCGATGTTTAATCGGTGAATTTCCATGGACTATTGAAGTTTTTTAATGCAGCTTTGAATGTGACTGCTAGTGCTATTGATGTTGTGCTTATTGCTTAACCTTGCCAGACTTCATGTGTTACATTGAATGATTCGGTAAATTTATCCCACCCCCACTGATATCCTAAGAAAATACTAACAAATTACTTACTTTTGGACAGACCAAAATACCACAGCTTTTAAGGAGGTGGCAATTATACGCCATCCTAGGATTGGTGAATATGCAATTGGCTTCATCACTTCATCACTTATTCTCCAGGTAAATTTGTAAACCTGCCTTATTTTAAAATATTATCCTCCGCCCTATAATTTATTTTTGAAGCAACTCCTAGTTTTGTCCCCCTTTTTTTTTTTTTAATCTGAGTATCCTATCCTAGGTATTTTGTCTTTTCTTTTTACTGATAGTTTCAAGGATGGATTTTTTCACTGTTAGCCAGATAAACAGCAGGATTTTGTACATGAAAAAACATTTCATAGATGAGACGGTGAACTTAACTGAGCCTCCTTATTGTTTTTATCTTTTGCAAGTGGTGTGCTATTATTTTAATCACTTCATAAGAAGTTAGAAAGCGTCAATACACATAGGGATGTGAAGATGGAAGACATTATCATTATGGGAAATTCAGAAGTTGTTACTTAAAGATAACTTATCTGTTTCTGGTGTAATTTTTTGAAATGGCCAAAACAAGCTGCTTATGATGTGACAGGAATATTCTTTAAAAAAGGGTAAATTTTTGGTCGAAAACCAACATCAATACAGTATATTTGGACTCTGAAGAATAATAAATTTTCTGATTTTACTTTAAATCTCTAAAGAAGGTTTTAAAATTCTAGAATATTTGATTTAATGTTTCTTTATGTAATTGAGCGGGTAATAAAATGCCATGTTTTATACAGTTTTATTGGAAAAGTTAACAATGTTATTGACCATGGATTATGCTGATTTTTTATGATGCAAATTTGAGGGACTAGCTGACTAGGGACTTTAGCTCTAGTGGAATTTTCGACATTGAATTTCTCTTAGTTTAAAGCGTAATGGCTATATTGAATATGATCTTATCATCTGACAATGGGAGTTTGATTCAGAGAGATAACGGAGATGAGGAATTATGCAGTGTTTATGTCCCGACTAATCACCTGTATATTGGCGATATTTTTCTGGTGAATTCTGAAGAAATTATACGACCAAATTTGTCCATCCGAGAAGGGATAGGTCTGTTTCCTTTTCTTCCGACATTTACACCATATTTTGATTGCTTGTTTCTTCTTCCTTGCCTAGATGCTCTTGCATTTTGCACTGTAGTTCCAACTTCAAAGATGCATCAAAATGTTTGGATTCCTACCTTTGAATTTACTTATAAAATGAAAGATACAACACCGTCCTTAACGAGAGGCCTGAGGATTTTGGCATAACAGTGATGAAGGTCCCTTCCAAAGAAGTATTTCTTGTGGTTTTAATATTGATTGTTACTAGGAAGTTACATTGTCTCTTTTTGATGGGGAGGAACGATGTGTGTAGTGGAGTGATAGCAAAATGTCCATTTGAGCAACACTAATTTAAGAATCATTCCTTTTAGAAATAAGAGAACGACTCGTGTCATTTGAGTAGTAGATCATGAGAAAATGGGTCATGTCAGCAGGTAAATAGGATAGTTTTCTATGCTACGCCATAAAGTTGTCGATTTAGCAGTCAACATTATTGAGTAGAGCTGCCTATTGTTGTGTAGGGAAGCATGATTCCTTGTGATATTTCCAATGCTTCTACTTTAAAGTTTGTTTTCTACTGGAACCGCAACCGCTGCATTTGCCTGGATTTACCTTTCACTTGCATTTAGTTTTCTTCCATTTTAGTCATGAATGATTATTCAGAATATGGTGTTTATTCTTCTTTTTTTCCCCCCTTTGTTTTGTAAGTTATTGTACCTGTAGAGTTGCCATTATTTGGGTGATGCTCTTCTTCCGGTGAAGTTACAATGTCTATGTGATGATCTTTTTTTTTTCTCCCTCTCGTTTGAGTCCGTTATGTAGAGATCATAGTTTCGGTGGGTATGACAATGCCACAAGTGATTTCTCCGATCGAAAGGATTTCTCATCAAAATGAAAGGATTCTTTTAAGCAGAATAGTGTCCCTCTAAGACAAAACAATAATCCTCTAGTACAAAGAAATAGGTAAGTCTACATCTTCCTCGTATGTTATTTTAATTTATGAAAATATACAATGTGTTTATCATTGGTTCTCTTAATTAATTCATGCATCGCTCTCTAATTTAACAGATGGACAAGGATTGCTAGGCCCAGCTTTACAAAGAAAACAGAAATATTTATCCTAAGAATATACTACCTACTTCATGAAAAGACCTTTAAGGTTCATCACAGAATCCGAGTTGGGCGGCTGTTTTCTTTGCGGAAAACTAGTCTACTAGTCTTTGGATCACGGCATATGTATAGTCTTCCCTTTTTTCCGCCGCTGATCGTATAGGCTGTTAATTATTGTATCAAACAAACAAATATTTATCTTCTTTGTTCTTGGTTTATTAGTGTTTTGTTTTACAATGTTAAAACTTTTGAAGCTCAGAATATCACAATATCAGCTTCTGTCTGTTTCTATGCGTTTATGTATCACGTAAGGACTTTACTCTCATCTTGTCACTTGCTGAACTTTTTTTTTTTTTTTTTTTTTACGAGAACAGACGAAAAAAATAATAATTTGGTTGATCTCCCTTTTTTTTTTTTTTTTAGCTTATGCAAAATTTTTGGTCGAATTTAGACATGTCAATGTTATGCAAATATAGTGCACCATATTTTCTTTCAAATAAATGTTTTTCTTGACCAATAAAGGAATTGTTAAGACACAAAACTCTGAGTCTTCTTTCTATATAACTAAATTCCTCTACATAGTTTTAACATCTTATACATACCATTATTACTATACATATGAAGTAAAGAACAAATACAATGGCAACCAAAATGTGAACAAGTACTGGCAGCCAAAGCATAATTTGTAATTTGGGCAGTATGCTACAAAACTCGGTGTATCTTCTTAGCAAGTGAAAAAATTCAGCGTCTTCTTCTTTGAGCTGTGGGAGGAAGTTTCTCCGATGGACCACTTGGAAGTTTCTGTCCCAACTCTCTTTCGATTCTGTTCTTGAGCTCTCGGAGTATTCGGATTTGCCCCAGCTTCTCAGGAGACAATTTCTCCCAATATATTCCTGTCATTGAAAACAAATATCTCTATTGTTATTTGTAAAACACATTAATTATATCTAACCAGCTCATATCATGGATGTGGATGAATCTTTCTCTTGGAAGAGGAAAATGAAAAATAAAATGACAGTTTTAAAGGTTAGTATTTTTATCACTTGTCAAACGATTAAATCCGAATTGGAGTTATTTTCTACTACTTTGTAAACATAAGGAATAAATTTTTAAGAAAAACATTTCAGGGATGAAAGCGTCCAAGAGAAATTCAAGGGGCAGAAATGCTAAAAATCCTAAGTTCTAAAACAATCAACTCTTTACATGCCATTCAATCGTCTTTAGCAAATTTCAACTCTTTTCAGAGAAACTATGATCTAAAAATTAAAAATTAAAAAAAATAAAGACCGTAACAAATCACAAAGCTTTACAAACCTTGAGGCTTTGGGATCGTTGTATTGGTAAAGATCACTTGAGTTGGGGTGCATATGATATCTACTGGCACATCATGGATTAGCAGCTTCTCAACCGGAATATCATCTACCAACTGACAGTCATGCACTGCAACAAAATTCAAATTCAACGTAGTGTGAATAGAGAAACCAAAGCCTCTGAGGAAATTTTTAGAAATAAGTGCTATTGCACATGGCATTGTCTAAAAGTCATGAACCATAGTCTAAAAATAATGATCAACTAAAGAACTTGATTCAAAGAACAATACAAGATTAGTGCTATGTTGAAGTATTGCAACACATTGAAGAAAAAATCATAGAGAGAAAAAAAAACTCGGACGATGAGAAAAATTACGGTGAAGCAATATGAGAACTTTTAACAGAAAGTCATAACTGGAATTGCTTGTACTACTATTTGAAGCAAAGCACGTGCCAAATATAATGACATGTACCACATTTTTTTGTAGAAAACATTCCAGAATTTCATAGCACAAATGATTAAATCACTTTCACGTAGAAATTCCATTATGCCAACTTCTGGATAATATAGACACACACATTCATTAAAAATATGGTGAAGGGATGAATGCGCACACCAAGTAACTTCTGAAAGGAATATGCATGTTGCTAACCATTTTCTGTTTTCTAGTAAGACAACAAAGCATGAACAAGAGGGCAGAACAAAGAAAACGCACATACCTGTGGTAACAACTGGTGTTGAGTCGTCGATAGCTCCCATGTATCGCAACATCCCGTATTCAAGTTCTGCAAATCCCTTCACAATATTTCCAAAAGAATCTCGTTAATAAAAGTCACCCTTGCTCAGCATTTTTCATCCAATTGTCGGGCCAAAAAGTAAAGCGACATTGCATTTTAATTACCTCACCCTTGCCAAGTCGAGCTCCGGTTGTTGGATCAACAGCAACCGAGCCAATAACTATTACATCCACCTTGAGTTTTTCATCCAAGCCAATGGGGCGTCCATACTTGGCAACTCCAACAGAGGTGCAAGCCTCTTTGATGGTACTAGGAGATAACATAGACGACTCAAGTACGGAGAAAAATCCCGTCCTTAACCTCGGTTGAGGGGTCAACAATTTCTTTCCATCTACACATAAGTCCATAACGGAAGTTTTTCTCACCAGTTAAATTTTTTTTCCTCCTTTCTAAGTTGAATTACCCAATTCTAAACACGCATACTAATGTACGAAATTTATAATCGGAAATTGTCAAAAATAGCATTTTTACTACAACAAATAGCATCATCAATATTCAACAATTGTAATACTCACTAACTGACTAAGAAACTAACCAGAGAGTGTGAGAAACCTGAGTTGCTTCTGCGGCGAATCGGGGTTAACCTTGACGCATTCAGAAACTCGATACAATTCCAATCCAGCAAACTGCCAAATCCAATTCCACAAGTACATTGGAAAAAAAGGTTAATAGAAAAGAAAAGTCGGAAACTTTTGTTCAATTAATAGACAAGGAATTAGCATTAGCTAATTAGCATTGTTGAAAATAGAAGGTGAAAGAGGGATATATATATATATGTGTGTGTGTGTGTGTGTGTGTGTGTGTGTTTTATATGTATTTGAGGAGACCTTAAGAGCAGCATCGGAAGCTCCAAGGAAATTGGGAATGCGATGGTGGACAGGTCGAGGGTTCTGAGCCACATTCATGGCTTCCATCAAATCCCAAATCCTCTTTCGGATCACCCATTTCCAAGCTTTCTCATCTTCTTCTTCTTCTGTTTCTATCTTTGACTTGTCAGCCATTGATTCTCGGGCCTTAGCGTCCAGTCTCAGCCTCTCAGCCTCGTACGCCGCCTCGTCGAATACGCCGCCGCTGCTTCTGCTTCTGCTTCTGATTCTGAAAATGGTGTTTCTGGAATTGGAGAGTAAATTCTGGGTCTTTCCCAAATTCAAAACTCTCAGCGTTGCCGCTAACGGCTGTGAAGATATTCCAACTGAATCCATTTGTATTTGATTATCAGAAATTAGAAATAATAATGATGATGAATACAGTTTTAACGGATGATATAAATCACTTCATGTCTATTCTCTAGCCCTTGTCTACGTCACTACGTGACTTGATTGAAAAACCTAAAAATATAAATTTATATATATATATATATAACTGTCGTTTTCCTTTCCTACTTCCGGTAAATATTGTCGTATGTATAATTACTTTGAAAGAGAGAGCTTTCTATATGATTCATTGCAAAACATAACAACTTAATTACCCACTTTCACATGGAGGCTTCCTATTCTTTAAGTACAAAAACAAAAGATAAGCCATCTCATATAGAGGAACATTGTGTAGTTCATGATCAAATGATTTTTAGAAAAGAATGGCCATTAATGATGGATGTGGCAAAACAACTTGGGCTAACTTACTCTACCTAGGCTGAGTCTCTGTCTGAAAACTATGTCTAGATTCGTTTGGATTATAGGTTCAAATCCATAATTTAAACACTAAACTCAAATTTTTATAAGCAAAAATACTATTAAAAAAAAAATTGGGAAGTGAGTTTTGAAATTACAATCTTTTCAAAAATAGTGACCAACTTTGTTTCACCGATTGCACATCTTGATTTAGACTTTTAATATAGGTTGATGAATGTAAACGTTTCATATGCATAATTCTAGGTTTATAGGATAGGCCAATAGTCTTATGTCTTTGTGTCCTTGTAGTAGTCTTATAATCAAATCCTTCATAGTAAACTAGGTCATATAATAAATAAATAAATAAATAAATTGTTATTAAAATTAAAAAAAAAAAAAAAAGGTTATAAATACATTGAATGCATTTTGCCTAGAGAGCATAATTCCTAACAGACTCACTCCCTCGATCTCACCCTTAACCAACTCCCTCATCACGGAATGTGAAATAGCATAGTATTGAAGAAGAATAAAATTATGAATCGTTTCCTCAATCTCATTCTCCTCCTACTCAAAGGGTCTCCTATTCAAAACCAGTCATTTTCAATCTTTATTTTCAGAAAATCCACTGTTTCTTACCATTTTTTTTTTTTTTTTTATTTAAAGCCGAGTAATTGTGTGGGCGAGTACAAAGAAAGTGGAATACCATAGTTAGCCACGAAATAGTCTAACTCTTATATATGTTCAAATGATATGCTTCCCTAGATATGTAATAAGAAATGATCCCTTGCTCAAGTAATTGCTATTAGTGAGGGAATTAAATTCTTATACAAGACCTTCAATTAGATTAATAGATTAATTTTTCAACAATATGATCTATAGCTAAAAGCAATTATATGTTGCATGTTACAAGTTTTAATATATCTCACACCATTCTAAACTAATCCAAAAAAATTAAAAATCAATTCCTACTTACTTTGATTCACATAAAAAAAAATTAAAAAAACTCTAATGCAAAAGCTCCCATATTTTTAACCTCCTTAATTTGATTCACAATAGACAAAGGGCAAAACTAGAATGTCCAATGGATGGCTTCTATTATAGAGAGAGGGAGAGGGAGACAGAAAGATGGGGAGAGAGAATAAAGTATAGCCACCTACACACATTCTCCCATTTTGGATTACAGGTGTGAATCTCCATTTTTCATTCTAAATTTTTCATCTCCGTTTTTATCTTTTTTCTGATAAATCAACAAGAATTATGTTAAGAAACATTAGTAATGGTTAATATCACACTAGAGAAGTGAACCTTATTAGCAAACCCCATTAATGAGCCTCATGTTGTGCAACCCACCCTCTATTATGATATTGCCTGACATTAATCAAAATTATAACTAATCTTTAAAAAATCGACCAACTTCAACCGAAAAATTTAACCGAAAAATTTCATCTCAAACCTGTTTTCCAAACGGAAACAGAGAGCGAGGAGGGATGGGGGGAGGTTGTGGGATACGAGAGGAAGAAATATAAACCGTACACATTTTTCATTCTTTAAGGAGGAGGGAGGGAGGGAGGAGGGAGGGGGAAGAAGAGAGGAGAAAGAAAGGGCAGAAAGAAAGACATCCAGACCATATTTTCACTTGCTCAATCTTTCAGAGAGAGAGAGGAGAGGAGAGGGAGGGAGAAGAGAAAAACAATGCTAGCTAGTACGGCACATTAAACCAATGAAATGGGTGGGAAACAAAAATGGCTATAGTGTGGATACCAAATACAACCAGAAATGGCGAACAGGTTTTAGCCCGATTTAGAAAAGGAGATACAACAACAACTACTAGGATACACAAGAAAGAGATCACTCTACCCTGCAGCTATAACCCCCTAAAAAAAAACAAAAAAGACGGAAAAAATAGGCGACTCCTCTTTCCTACTCTTCAAAATTGAACTAGGCCGCTACTTGAGACCTAACTTTAAATATTAAACCACCTAATAAATATATTAATACAAGCATTAATTAAAAGTTTAAAAAAGAAAAAGAGGAGATTAGTGGCAAGCAAATCATCGAGCGGATCCCGCCAAATACAAAATGCAATCGAAACCACCCCATACAATAGAAGTGACAGCACACAAGACCGTCAAGCGCCAAAATAGATAATTCCTTTCAGTTAACTGAGTCCCTCACCCCCTACTATGCTTTAAGAATCCTTTGCCTCCTGTTATTTTCCATTTCTACTACGTTCGTGCTTTATATTGTCTGCAACTGGGAAAACGAGATTCGGATGATTGACCCGCCCAGTGAGGTCGCATGCTTGCATACAAGGGCCTCAGTTGCCAGCTCCTCACTTTCAAACATAACCAGCGCCTGCTTCTTACCATTCATCTCAAACACCTTTGTGTTGAGAATAGGACCGTGTTCCTCCAGGTGGTTCACAATCTCCTCTTCGGTGACATCCTGGGCAAGAGACGACAGGTGAATGATCTTTGTCGGGGAACAGCAATAGCGGTAGTTCTTAGCCGCATTACGGTTGAAGCGGTTCAGATTAGAGTTCATGTACTCGTGTGTATCGGCACCCTGAGTTATGTTTGGATGCTTAGAGAAGTTGACCTCCAATCTCTTCTCAAACAGCATTGCACCCTGTGTTTCACAAAATTCAGGAAAAACAACAACTATACTCAACCATTGAAAAACTGGGTTGACTTGCAAATATAACAAGTATATTGATCAATTTTGACTGAATATCTTACATCATTCAAGAGATCATATTACCACTAAAAAGACTACGAAACAAACATAAACAATATCACTAGTTAATGCAGAATCATTTGATCCCAATGAAACTGCGCAACAAACCTAATAACTATTTCTCTTGCAAACGGCATTCAATTGTGCGTGTAATATAAGTCTAGTCCCTCATTCCAATTTAAGTATTGTCTTGAAATGATGAACTAGACGAGTTTCAGAGAAACCATACCTTCAAAAAGTGTACTGCCAATTCAGCCTGAAAGCCATCACCCATCTGGACGAGCGCATGATCCGGTTTGTTACGGAGAAGTTTAATTCTTACAATGTTGCCATAGATGGAGAACAGGTTAAACAGCTTGTCCTCATCTATCCTCTGAAATAAAGGCAGAGTCAAGTGTCAACCATAAAAAGAAAACTAGAAACCTGACCTAACACTAAAAGAAGACAAAGATGAAGAATGACTTACATCGGGATGTAGATTGGAAACGAGGACTGTACACCTGTCATTTGTCCCGCTTATACCAGGAGGCAAACCTCCACCAAAGGCAGCAGCAATAGCAGCTGCATTTGCCATCTACATTTCAGAGGAGGGAAATAAAGGAAACCTTCAGTTTTATGGATAGAACAGATATAGACAACATTTGAACTGCTAGATTTATGGGCAGAGCATAAAACCATGGAGATGAAGCAAAATAATTGTATTTACAAGGATTAACCATCCAAATGAAAATATTTGAGATTCTATCAAACCACCCAAATGATATCAAATAAAGGCAACCCCCTTCCCATAAACCACCACAACCAATCAGGGAAGAAAAAAGGAAGAAAAATATGCACAAATATCCGCGACCAGTTAATTAAATGCACAAAGTATAATGCAGCAAATATATACAAGGCAAGGTTCCAAGAACATTGCAACAATCTAGCGTTTATAAGTGAAAAGGGGGAAGGAGAGAGGTTAGCCTTTCAGATATTCAAATTTTTTCCATGCACAACCATATAAACCTCCTCAAGCTTGAATTATTTCCAACATGAATTTAACATAGCCTGAACAGAGAATACCCACCTGCGGAAAGGCAACTGGAAGGCAGCAAAACAGAAAAACGACATAAGTAACTGTATATAAAGCACAAAAACAAAGAACAAGAAATATACAAAATGGGTAAATTCAGTACCTCCCCTGGCTCCAGAGGATTGAAGGCCATATACGCCTCCAGCATCATTATATCCAGGCTTTAGCATAATGGAACATAAAGGAATTAGTGTATAACAAGGCATATTATTACTAAAAAAAAACATACGTTAGTGAATTTTAAACTTTTAAAAAAGGGGAAAAGGAAGAAAAATGAAAACTACTTGGGAAGATCTTCCTCCTTTCTGTTCTGAAGGCAGATTAGGGTTTGTGAAATCCCTAGTCAGATAAGAGAGAAATTAAAAAGTGAACTTCAACAGCAAAAATCGGAGCAAACCAACTGAGAGTCCACAAGGCCAAAACCTACCTTGAACGCTCATTGTTATAGTTCACTTGTAACTCGTCAAGGCTGGAATTTGAATATAAAAATTAGAGATGAAGGGCAATCAAAAAGCAAAAAGAAATTAGCATCTGCAAAATAATGAGTGAATCATATTATGTATTAAAGAAGAGGATGTAAAACCTACTTTGAGAACTGGATATCCAATTGGCAGCAGCCATCATAAATATTGCGTCCCTACAAAATGCCGAGAATGTTAAAACTCACTTTCAGAAACCAGATTAAGCAAGCCTAACAGACAGACAAAGCCTCCATTAACTAGCTTAACATAGAACTTGAGTGATACCTGCAGAGTAGTTCGGGCCGCAACAGCACTTTGCCGTAATTGATACTGAATGAGAGCCTGAAAACCTACAAAATTGCACACAAAAAAGAAGATGAAAATGCACTACAAACCAAAGATTTACCAAAATATCTAAAAAAGACATGGAGTTTTCCCAAAGCATTTGCAGTACACTCCATAACATAAAAATGGGAATCTCTTGTCAAGCATGAATGAATTTTTTAATATATCCATCCAATGAAGCAAAAAAAAAAAAAATGCATCCAGATACTAATTAAGTTTGATTAAACTCAAAATCGTAGAGAAGAGAGAGAGATATAGGGACAAAGGAAGAAAACTTGAAGAAGCTGACCAGCTGACTTCTGAAATGTTACAATCTTCTCCACAAACCCATGAGGAAAAAACACTTGATGCAGCACTTCCACAGTTATAGGATATAGCATATGATGAATTGTAACTAAGAGGATTCGGTTTGGCTGTGCATCCAGACGGTCCCCCACAGCAGACCAGCATAGAGACAGAGGGAGAGAAGAGAATAAATAGAATGAACAGATATAGGAAGGAAAAAAATGTAAAATGAAATATGGAAACACATGTTTAAAAAGAAAAAGAAAAGTTCAACGTGAGAAATATAGAACATGAGCTGGTGATTCTAACTAATGCTTTTATTTACTTGGCCCTTGGCACATTATTATTCTCACTACCAAGTTAAATAACAGAATGCAAATCTCTTGCTTAGAAGTAGTTAGTAATGTTCTTGGTACCCATGTAACAATCATTCAATCATATTACCACTCCGGATGGTAAAAGAAAAATGCCTAGAACAACCAATCAGCATCTACCAAAAAACAATAATAATTATAACAGTGAGTGGCGATGACACACACGCCTAGAAGGTTCCAACCTCATCTCCCCGTCCTTGAGCATTCTGGTCCATTGTCGTTAATTCTGGATGTGATGAGAACTGGACATAAACATTTCTCCCCCTACGACAGAATGAAAATATATTCAAGATACATACGAGAAATTAAATTTAAAAGCAAAAAACAAAAACGTTTTTTTTTTTTTTTTTTTTTCCTTCTTTAATAGGCCCGCAAATTGAATGATGATTGCAATGCAACACCACCACAGGAATTATACCTTATAGCGGGTTGAACATTTGCATAGAATTGTAACGCATTGACTGCAGAAGCAATATCTTGCATTTGGATAAGAGCCTGCGTCAGGAGATATCACATCCCAGATTAAATCTAAGGTTAGCTTAATCTTACACTGTAAACAAATTAATCATACAGACCACATTTGAATTGAAAGAAGAAACTTATATACCTGATTTTTTGCACGAAGCATCACTAGCTTAGTTATAACTCCAAATGGTTGAAAAAGCTGAAGCAAATCATTCTGGTACACAATACAGAGTACGCATAAGAAAAACATGCAGTAAATAAGGACAGAATGCATCACAAGCGTAGTAATAAGTATGAATGGCTGAAATTACCGAGGAAAATCATTCTGGTTAGGACTAAACAGGAAGCACATGAGGACAAAAAGAACCATAAAAAAAGTAATATATAGCATGTAGCGAATTTCAAATGGAAACTCCTTTTAGGAAATAAGTATCTTAGCAGATCACACAGTTAATTGTGCGGACTGCAAAATAATCAAATTAAAGTAATAGCGCATAATGTAAAGAAGTTAGTCCCTATTTTCTAGGAAAGGTTCCATACGTCTAAGGTGGGAATAAAGTTCTCCTTAAAATATGCCAGAAAAATGTTGTCTTAAATTCTGGTACGTCCTGTCAAAATATGTCACATCATATTAGTGAATTTTGGGCCCATTTGAAAGAGTTTTTGCCTTTTCTTTTAGTTAATAGAAGAAGAGAAGTCAAAACTAAAGGTTTTTAGTAAATGTTTGGAACCGAATTTTTAAAAGAGCTTAATCGCTTGAAATAATTTCTAATTTTCAAACAAACAATAAAAAATGTTGTTATGAATATTAAAATACCTTACTTAAAACAACTTTTTTAAGAAGCCACATTTCGTGGTTTTGACTGAAAGCTCTTCTAGAGAGCTAAAGCTACTCTAACAAATTGTTCCAATACTTTCAGAAACCACTTTTGGCGAGCTTTTGGACCCAAGAAGCCAAAAGCCCAGGAATCTCTGCCAGGCCTTCATTATTCTTCACAGAGTTAAGCAGCGTTACAAGTCTACTGTTACCATTCCCAAAGTTTTTCTCTTCCATCCATAAACAAAACAACAATAGAGAGTAAAACGAAAGTCATCGAAAGAGAGAGAACTAAGTAACAGCCCGATAAAGAAAGAAAGTGAATAAACAACCCACTAGAAAGAGAAAGAGTAGAATACAAGTTCACATGGCATTCACTTGCTCATCGTCATAAATCAGAAGTCAGACTTCCTATGTCAATCAGATATATGTATATATATATTTTTTGATGGAGTACTCCATGTCAATTTGTGGTCTGTACTTAGTATTTTAATCTGCGATAGTACTAAGAGTAGGAAGTCTCAATCGGAATCCTACCAAAACAAAATATTAACATATAAGAAAAGAATTTTAACCAAATTGCCCATCACGTTATCAACATAATTTTAGACTCATTCTTCCTTTCAAAACCAATGCCCCATACGGGATGCCTCTAAAGCTAGTTGCGGAATGACAACAGTCTTTAAACCCCATTCACTTTCTCTCTCCAAATAGAGTTTGTTCTTTCCATTTTCTCTCTCCCCACAATGCGGTTTGTTTAAATATTAAACTTGGAAGAGAAAGACGGTTGAACAAAAAAATAAAATAAAATAAAATAAAAGAGAACAATTATAAAATAATATTTCTTTAAAAGAAAAAATAATGAGTTATTTTGGATGGTAAATCTCATTTACCTCAAAATATCCCCAAAATCACAAATCCAAAAAAGAAAAAACTACAAGTGGCTTATGTAGGCAGCTCGGTCAAATCTTTCCCGAGTGCATCCGCAAATCCAAACAAACCTAAGATGTTTGGGAACAATGACGGACTTGCAGAGTGTTTTAACTCTGTGAAAAATAGTTAAACTTTACCAAGATGACATGGCATGTTTTGATAGGATAGACAGGAGTTAAGATAGGCTTTTGGACAGACAATCCTTACTCAAAGGTTGGAATTAAGTTCCCCCTGATTCAGGAACTTTCTTCCTAAATTGTAGGTACGACCCACTTCATTAAATTCTCAAATACAAAACTAAAGTCCATACTCCATAATTCAAATTTTCAAATTAAAAAGTCAATTTCCTTTCATGAATTTAATTTTCCAGTTAGCATAAATGCCCGAAGATGCTCCTTCCAAACACCCACATGATGTGACCAAATTTTTCTTAATTATTTTTTGCTGCCATTGTTGAAATCCATCTCTGTAGATGATGAATATTATCGCTTTATGTTAACGAATGTTGTGTAATTGAAGATATATAAACCACTATGAGCCTCTAGGAAACACATGTCATCAAGAAAGATATTATTCTTACGCAATATGCATCAACTACATAGACGGATTTCAACAACAACAACCAAAAATAAAAAGAAAAAAAAATAGATCACACTAAGAAAGAAGTACCATAGAAGCGATGAAAGGAAGAATATAGTCAATATGACTGAAAAGCTTTTTGCATGGATTACTACATAAAATTTGAGACAAAAACAAACTAAAATTAGCCTTTTTCCATAAGGACATACTAGCTCGGTTAAAAGTGAAAATGAAATGTTTTACATTCTTCTTACTTTTTTAGTTCTACAATATTAACATAGTTGTTCTTTTTTTTTAATTTAAAAAAAAATCAACTCTAATGTCAACATTACTGCAATTTGCTATTTTATTTTCTATAATTACTTTAAATATTGCAATTCCTGTTCAATGTGTTTCTCTCCAGTGAGCCAGAACTTTTTCTCGCTGGTAATTTTTGGTATGCACCATTTTCCCATTAAGAAAAAGTTGGTAGAACAATTCAGACTACAGAATCTGGGCATTATTAAATCTAAAAGAAGAAACAGAAACAGAAACAGAAACAGAGAGAGAGAGAGAGAGAGAGAATGTACTTCTGATATCTCATGACCGACGTTTCTGACGTGGATAACTTTGGAAGGCTCTGTCATTGTGAAGAGCACTCACTGTAATCTTTTAATAAAAATATAAAAAAGGTTAGCGCTTTTCAGAAATAACTGGTTAAAGATTTAATTTTTCTCCACAAATAATATACATTTAAGAGTTTAAAAGCAACATAATTAAACTCCTAAAAAAAAAAAAAAAAAAAACTACTACCAGAAAATCCCGATTAAAAAAAAAAAGTCGAAGCTCATAAGAAATCGTAACCAAAACTCCAAAAAGACAACAAAAAAAGGCACAAATATTCCCCTTTTTAAACGAAATCAAAGAGAGATTCTGCAGCTGAAAACCCTAGCGGAGAAGAAATTAACTAAAATTCATAAAACCTAGTTTGGGCAAATCGTGGATAGGTATTTTTCTCAGGAAACAAACACAACGCGACATTCATGATTCAAATGGCAAAGAGATCGAAAATTTAGAGGGAGAGAGAGTAGAAAGAAGAGAGAGAAGGAACTTGCCTGAGACTTTGAGAGAGAGAGAGAGAGAGAGAGAAAGTGATGAGGATTGAACAGATGGAGTGATGCGCATGTTATGATGTGTCCGACCCGGATTAAATTAAGTTCACGTGTCGATTTATTTATATTTTTATTTTGTCTATTCAATAATAATATTACATATATATAATTAATATAATTTTTTAATTAATTTATTATAAAATTATAATTAAATATATATATTTAATTAATTTATCATGATATTATTAAAAAAATATAAATGTGATAAAATTAAAGGGATATATGAGTCGGAACCGTCGGACCGTTTTGAGTTGGTTTTATGTTTTTGCTCTCTTTCTATTTAACTGGTTGCACTTTCACCCCCACGTGTGACTTTTATAAATGAAGATGAGATGATGACTTCTTTGAAAAAAAAAAAAAAAAAAACAAAGAAAAGAAATTAACTGATTTTTCAAATATGAATATATTCTAATTTATAAATATTTTTTCAGTTGAAAAACGAATAATTTATCTAAATCTAAATGACATAAAAATTAAAGTAAAATCTAATTAAAAAGTGATTATAAGTATAATTTAATGATAATTTCATATCAAATTACTCTATAACGATTTGAATCTCTTCACCTTAAATTTGAAAAAATTAAATAAAATAAAATAGTGAAAATAATTTAAATTAAAAAGATCCCCCAAAAAAGTAAAATCAAAAAATCAAAATTTATTTACGAAACTTAACATGCATTTGGTACAAGGTTCAACTGAATTTTTTATGTTTGAATTAAATTGAATTGAATGTGCATTTGATAAGGCGTTTAAACTGTCGAAACTACAGAGTGTAAAAACTTGAGATGTGTTCGGAAAAAAAATATCACTATGGAGCTTGTTTCATTTATCTCGAAATTTATGCAATTAAAAAAATCATCTTATTTGGACTTATATATGTAAATTTATAGACTTCTGAAGTTTGAGTTACAAAAATTGTTAATAGAAAAACTGAAATTGACTTTTTAGAAAAATATTAAAAAAAATTGAAATTTTTGAGTTTGGATTAAATTGAATCTTAACTCCAAGCAAGAGCTTAAAAACCAAAAAGACAAACCAAGGGAAAGAACATTAAAACAAAAAAAAAATTTATATTATATTAATAGACTAAGATAATAATAAATTAAGAAAAATAGATAATAGATAGAATAAATATAGATTCTTCCCTAAATAATATTGAAGAAAATAGAAAAAACTTAATTCATTTAGTATGAATACTAGTTTAATGTACGTACGTTACACAGGAGAGGAAAATAAATAGATAAATAAATAAGAAAATTTAATAACATTTAATAATGATAAATAATATAATTACAATAAGTTTTCAAAATATAAACCAAAAAAAAAAAAGGTCTTCAATAGTTCTCTTTGCATTCTCATTCCAAATCATCGTCACCGTAAGCTATAAAAACAAATTAACATAAATCAAAAAATGAAAAACAAAATATATAAATCTACGGGAAAAAAAAAAGCTAGAAATAACTTATAAAAATAAAAAACAAAAGAAAAGAAAGCAGACCATACCTATATTTTGCTCCATCTATTTTGTCTTTAATTTTTTTTTTTTTTTCAAAATCTCTCTCAATCATAAAAATGTAAACTACTAATAATAATAATAATAATAATAATAATAATAATATAAAAAAACTTTTCTTCGATGATGCAAAGATAAAGATAAAGAAATAAAAATGATCACAATAATTAAAAATAAAAATAAAAATACAAAACAAAAGGAGAAAAAAACTCAACATGGGAAAAAAAGATTGGAGAAAAACAACAAAACAAAAAACAGATTCTATTGTTTTTTTTATTTACTGTTTTTTACACACAAAAAAAAAAAGAAGAAATAAATTTCAGTTAGATTATATACATGCAAAGCACAAAAATTAACTATAACATCTAAAAAAACAAAACCCAACAAATGAAAAAGCCAAAAAAACAAGCACAAATCGGAAATGTGGAAACAAAAATCATTAAAAATTATAAAATAACAAAAATACGAAGAAAAGATGAATAAAAAACTAAACTTTAAAATTTAAATCTTAGAAAGCAGAAAAAAAAACTAAAAGGGGAAAAAAAAAAAGATTAAAGAAAAACAATAAAATCAAAAATAGATTTTATTATTTTTTTGTTTATTGTTTTTTACAAAAATAAAAAATAAAATAAATAAATTTCAGTTAGATTATATACATACAAACATTACACTTAACACATCTTCAATGGACAAAATAAAAAATGCACATTAAAAGGGTAATAATATCCAGTTATTGTAGCTATCAGAAAAAGCAACTACAAAAGAAAGGTAAAATCGTCCATTAATAATTTTAGAAGGACAAAGTTGTCCCAACACTGTATCAAACAGTAAATGTAACTAAAACCCAAGGGCAAAATTGTCAATTGACCAAAAAAAAGAAAGGGTAAAACCGGCATAACACTGCAGCAAAGAAAAAAATAATTAATGATGAAGAGTAAAAAAGTCATTAAACTGTAGAAAAAAAGTAAAAGTATTGTATATTACTGTACATTACTGTAGCAAAAGCAGAGGAAATTAAAAAAAAAAAAACAAACAAACAAAAGGTATTGTAGAGTACTGTAGAAAGAACAGTGAAATCCCCCATTCCTTTAGTATATTAGTATAATTTCTTTATGTTAATTTATTTATTGTGTAATCGAAACGCTCGTTCACTCAAATTTAAATAAATAAATAAATAAAACCTCATTTACTCCTTAAAAAAAGGAGGAAAAAAAAAAAAAAGATGATAGGACTAGGATAGCATCTAGGATTAGGATATATAAATGAAAACAACCTTAAAAAAACAAAAGGATTAAGGACATATCGGATCATGTTTTATGTTTTCAGTTTTCAAAATTATGTTTTCAAATATGAGAATAAAAAAATATTTTCACATATCCTAAGAAAACAACAGGTGTTTGGCAATTGTTTTTTGAAAATAATTTTTGAAAACGAAAACATAAAAATACATGTTTAGATAAAGTTTTTTGAAAATATATTTTTTTAAATTTAACTTTTATTATTTACTAGGGTTAGCATTGTGTTTCAAGACTGGGAATAGGGTTAATATTCTGAACCGGTGTCGTGTTTAGGATTCGGCACAAAGATCAGGGTTTGAAACAGGGGTCATAGTCGGGTTTCGAAATAGGTATTAGGGTCGAGATTCGAGACCACGATTAAGTCTAGATTCGGGATTCTGGACCTAAAGCGGGGTGCGATTTTGAGACCGAAGTTGGAGTCGGGAATCAAAACCAGGGTGGCCAAATTTGAGGTCGGTGTTTGGGACTAGATTAGGATCCTCATTTTCTCTTTCTCATCCTCTAGTAATTTTTATATTTGATCATTCAACAATTTTACAATATTTGACAACCTATAAAGCATTAAATACAAAAATTTAATAATTTCAATTTTAAGTATAAAAAGTTACATTCGTTTCAATTAAATAAAAAAAAGAGCAAGTATCATAAAAAGGACTTTGAACACATCCCAACAATGTCACTTGTAATAAAAAGGCTTACAAATATCTCAACAACCAAATTGAACTTAAAAAAGAAACCGAAGTACCAAACCTTAAGTTACTAAATATCATCTAACACAACTGCCATAGCCATAGTTGATCTTTCGTACAAGTCCACTACATATTTTGAGTCACTCATGCTGGCTTCATCTTGTCAATTAGTTTCAGAAAACAGTTACCTAACACCCATTGTTCTTTGAGAAAAGGTGAGAGTAGTTTTTTGTTCTCACATTTGATAACACAAATTTAAAAACTGAAAACTGAGAACATGACTAAACAGGCCCTAAATTTCTTCTCTTCTTAAAATTGAGCTGTGACTTATGAATTTCCAACAAAATTTCTATTCTAATGGACACACTTTGAGCATCAATTTCTCATTCACCCGAATATCATTTTGAGTGTAAAAATATATGATTTCGATCTCCTTGCAACAAAAAACGCAAATCCACCAAAACTCGTTAATTTTACTAAGTGGGTCCCACTCAAATTTGGACCTCAAAGTGGATTAAAAACCATTTTTCCAACAAACTTCATCTCGAATGTTTACATTATAAGTCAAAATTGGAGGTCCCAGTCCAGTATCTACCGAAAGTTTTGAAGCATCAAATTCCTCTCTACTTAATTTTGCATCATCGTTGTTTTTTCGAACAAGAGTTGGCGACTTTAAGTTTCTTTTCAGAAACCAATACATAACTGTTAAACATTAAATCAAAAATTAAAATTTAATATGCCTATAAAAACCTATTAAATTGTACATACTTCATAACAAATTTTATTGTTTTTAAAGGATATAACATAGAAATTAAATTAAAGAAAAGCATTCTCTAAACATGCTAATCTACATATCCTGCAACTTTCATATAGAAATAAAAACTAATATATCAAAATAAAAAAGTTAATAGATCTTTAAATTTACATACCTTAACGAGAGAGAAGATAATATTGAGAACAACTACTCAAGCTTTAATCAAAAGTTCTGTCCAAATTTTAATAACATCACAATATTAGTAAAAAACTAAATTATATAAATAATAATTTGTAAAAGTTGAAAAAGATGAAAGAACTTATTCGCGGATGTTGGTGAGAAAACTAGAATAGTTGAATATATAATTTTTTTGTTGCCAGAGATGGAGGGCAAGAGAGAAAAAAAAAAAAAAAAAAAAAGAGTACTTCTGGTTTCAGCCAAAACCAGAACTTCAAAGAATTAAAAGGGAAAGAGAGGAGGGAAAAATAAATAAATAAATAACTAACTATGACGTGAAAAAAGAGTTGCTGCCATTTTTTTTTAACAGGAAGTTGCTGCCAATTTGAATTCAAAAAAAGTAAACGATTTAAAAAATGGAAGCATGGCTTGCACGGAGATAAGTTGCCAATTACTTTATATATAAAAATAATAATAAAAAAATAATGAAAGAAAAGAAAATAAAGGAAGAAAGAGAGAAATAGGCTGCCAATTTCCTTCAAAAAAAAAAAAGCTGCCAATTTAAATTAAAAAAAAAAAAAGAAAAGGGAAAGGCTGTGGTAGAGTATTTCATAAAGTAACTACTGGTAGAGCCTCTCCTAGAGTAACTACCGATATAGTCTCTCTTAGAGTAACTACCGGTAGAGCTTTTTTTTTGAACCGTTAACATTTAATCGAACGGTTGAAATGTTGTTAATGTACCATACTTATCATATATTTTATCTCATATCACCATTATTACCCCAAGTCTTCTCCGCCGTCGGCGACAGCCCCATCATCGGCGACCCACCCCTGGCCCCCCCAACCCTATGCCCCAGCCCCGGTCGCCCCCCACCCAACCCCGGCCCCCCAATCCCTGGCCCCCGGCACCCCCCAACCCTCCCTTGCCGGCCCCGTAGGCCCAAGCCCCCCCGGCACCCCCACCCCATGCCCCCTCCCCCTAAACCCCTTTCGCCCCCTACCCTTTCTCTCTGTTCCCTGTCTCTCTTCTCCTCTCTCTCTTCCCCTCTCTCCCAGTCCCCCCCCCCCCCCCCCCCACCCCCGACGAGGACCCCCCATCCCCCCTCTCTCTTCTAGCGTTGGGAATGTGTGTTGGGGGGGGGGGGGGGGGGGGTGGGCTAGGGTGAAGGTGCTGGGGGAGGGGGGGCGCCGAATGGGCTAGGGGCTGGAGGGGTGCCGAGGGATGCTGGGGCTGGGTGGGGGGCAGTCGGGGCTAGGGCCTGAGGTTGGGGGGGGGCGGGGGTAGGTCACCGGTGACGGAGAAGACTTGGGGTATGAATGGTAATATGAGATAATGTATAGATAAGTTTGGCACACTAACAACATTTGAATTGTTTGATTCAATCTCAACGGTTTAAAAAAAAACTCTACCGGTAGTTACTCTGTAAGAGTCTCTACCACAGTTTCTCCTTTAAGAAAAAAAAAAAAAGTAGAAAGCAGAATTACATTAAAAAAAATAAAAAAGAATAATGATTTTTTACATTTTGTAGTTGGTGAAGGGGACCATAATTTCAAAAGCTGTCAAAAAGTTTTTTAAAAAATAAAGTGAAAAGGAAAGAGATAATTGCGGGAGTTAGTGGTGGGGATCACAAAAAATTAATTGAGAAAATAAAAAAAATCTAGATGGCAGTTAGATTTAATGCTGGCACAAATAGTTTTTAAAAAGTCATAAATTTAAGAATTATTAAAAAAAATATAAATAATTTTTTAACATTTTTTTTTTCAATGAGGGCACGTGCTCCCACTAAGACCCCCTTATCTTCGTCCACACTAATGTTGATACTAGATAGTGGAGCAAATGCCATGTGGACCGATCAATTTGGGCGAAGGTCGAAAAGTTGGGTGAAGGTTGGAAAGGTGGGCGAAGGTCAGGTCAGGGTGACTCATCCTGGTTGGCGTGGTCTGCCTCCAATTATTATCCAATCACTTGGACCACGACTCCAAGGAGGAGCTTAGTTGGCTGGTTTGGTAAGGGCTACTTGGCCAGACAAACTAACTCTCACTTCTGAGTTCGTCTTCCCTTCTTGGCTCCAAGGTGGTCAGATCGGGCCATGCACCGAGTCAGACGAGAATGCTAACCATTCTCCTAGAGTGCATTGACGACTCTCATGAAGTGTGCCAACCACTCTTTTGGAGTGCACCGAGCACACAATCAGCGACACACATTGTTAATCTTTAATGAGTACACTTATAGAAAAACTGTCCAAAACAAGCGGGTGATGATGTGGAATCGTAGTAGCGAGTTTGGTACACAGACCTAATATTATCAACAAGTAGGATCTACAAGAAGCTGACCAAGCAAATCAAGCTACATAGCACTTACTCCATTTGCTTTCATGCCGATAAAGGGGCCACCAAAACCTCTTTTACTTCAATCTTTCAATCTTTCGAGGTTGAACAAACGTTTGTTTAGTTTTTTTTTTTTATTCTTCTAAATTAAATATCGTATTTTCTAATGTTTCTTATTTAAATATTTATCTTTAAAATAAAATTTTCCATAGAAATATAGTATCTTTCAAGTATAACCATAATAACTACTTTTTTAACTAATGGTTCAATTAAAATAATTTTTCTCAAATCAACCTTAAATTAGATCTCTTTTCTAACAATAAATTCAATGGTTTTTAGATTTTACTTCACGTGCCTTCTTTTTTCTGTCACACACCACACCACACCTCAATTTTTATAATTATCATGCCTTTAGTTAAACCACTACTTTTTGGGGGAAGGAAACTACCTTTCTTTCTTTTCTTTCTTTCTTTTTTTTTTTTTTTTTTTTGTCTTTATTATTATTATTTTTTTGAATTCAGAATTACTTTTCATTAGTCACATATTTAAATGATTATAGTAAGTTTGAATTTTAAAAGTTTATAATATTGTATTTTTAAGTCCAAATAAGATATATATATTTTTAAATTGCACAGACTTTCGAAATAAATGAAAGAAGATTCATATTGATTTTTTTTATTTATAGCTAAATATTCTTTGTTTTAAAAAGTTTTTTTTAATAAACGACCGAAGTTTGTAAAAATTAGTTAAAATATTATTTTTCTAAAATGGTCCATTAATTTTCTTAAAATGTCAATTAGTGATTGACTACATAATATAGTTAATTTTGTTACCATGTTGTAAATCCTAGATTTCATAGTCATCTTTGATTAACCATTAGTTAATCGTTGATTGTCTAAATCTGAAAGGAAAAAAAAAATGACAAACGGTCATTTTGCTAAATAAAAAAGTTCGGTCATCTATTAGATTAGCTGATTAAAAAATGTCACTTAATCTAATTTTCTTATTTTTTTAAAACACATTTTAAGTTTTTACATTTTTTTACTCCAAACTATTATTTTTTTAACCAAACATATATTTTCAAAACTCATCTCTACTCTAGTATTTCAAATATCTGCAAAACTCTTATCGAATACCTCCCCCAAACTAGCCCTTATTTTTCTTTCCTTGTTTTTATTTTATTTTATTTTTATTTTTATTTTTTTTAATAGGACCATCTCAGATGTATACGTTCATACTAATGCTAAATTTGTTTCCAAGAAATATAAAAAATAGCATGCTTGAAATTTGTACTCGAACTTATATTACTATTTCTAATGTTATATCTATCTTTGTTTTCATTATTAAGCTTTGAAAATCACAAAAAGTAAAGTATTAGTAATTAATTTAAATGAAAAAGTTGAGATATTAATTGATAGAAATCAAATGCTAAACATTAAATTTAAGATTGACTATACTTGGTGGGTAGTTTATGAAAAATATGACTTTAAATATATCACTTTATTAGAGAATACTTTTTGCACATTAATGTTAAATTTTATTTATTATTATTATTATTATTATTATTGAAATTTAGGACGTGGAGATTCAAACTCTTCATCTCTTAATAAAATCAGATATATAATAATTACTAGACTATGTATGGAACTATTAATGTCAAAATTCATTATTTACATACTTATTTAGCTTTTCATTTGAGATGATCTACTGTGTGATGAGTTTCTAAAGGTGCAATTACATGCAACTAATTTATCTTGCTTTCACTTGTCACTTGTATAAACTTGTTTGTTTTAATCTTTTTTACGTCTTTGTTAAAAAAAAAAGTGCTTTAAAGTGTTAGACGATGACGTGAAGTTATAGAAAGAGAAACTAAACGGGTGAATCTCCGTTATGTCAAACTTCTATTTTTTTGACTATTTCAATCCTTTATGTCAAATTCCGTTAAATTTCTAATGAAATCTTGCTTAAATGATCGTTTTACAGTAAAAAGACTAAAATACCCTCCAATCTTCCCAAAAGTCTCACTTCCTCCTTCCCCCCAAATTGTCTTTCTGGGTGTCGGCAATCTCAAATTTTTTTTGGGGGGGGGGACCCTAGGAAATTACCTATTTGACCTTCAAAAAACATGAAGCAAGCTTCCCGCGTGACCAATCCATTAATTTTTTGACGGAAATGACTGAAACGGCCAAGAAAATAAAAGTTTAGGGTCATCTCGGTAAAAAAAAAAAAAAAAAAAAAGGATTAAACCATCACCTTTGAAAGAGTTTAGGAACTATTTAGGTTAATTTCTCTAAATAATATTACTTATAATATTATCTAATGAGAATATTAAAAAAAAAAAATCGAACTGATAGTGTGTTTGGCTCAATCACTCATTTAGGGTGCGTTTGTGCGGACTTTTAGAGACAGAATTTTGGAGGTTGATTTGGAAATGTATAATGTACATTTGGTTGAAATATAAATTGAAAATGAATTGTAAAAAAAAAAAATAGTGTAAAAATATAAAATGTATTCGGAAAAAAAAGTAAAATGGATCTTATAAATGTAAAATGTGTTCGGAAAAAAAAATGTAAAATAGATCTTATTTTGTTCATCTCATAGTTGTAAGTATTTTAACATAATAATCATCTTATTTTAATTTGAAATAAGAAAATTATGGACTTTTAAAATTTGAGTTTTTTAAAAATGGAAGAGAGAAAGTAAGGTTGATTTGGAAATGTATATTTAGTTGAAGTTTAAATTGCAAATGATTTGTAAATAAAAAATAGTGCAAAAACGTAAAATGTTTTCGGAAAAAAAATGTGAAATGAATATTGTTTTGTTCATCTCATAGTCGTGAGCATTTTGACATAATAATAATCTTATTTCGATTTAGAATAAGAAAGTTAGACTATCTCCATGCTAATGCTATATTTGTTACAAAATAGTGTGAAAGATAACATTATCTTATTTTATACTCCAATGTATTATGTTATTTTTACTTTTTGTCATTATTATTGTACTTTGGAAGTTGTAAAACTTTTAGTGCTTGTTTGGAACACCGGTTGGAACGGTGTTTTCTTAGTTCAGTCTCAACTGAACTTGTTTGGCAAAAACGTTCATCTTCAACCTTGTTTTGAACCGTTATACAGTAACCCCAACTGGGTTTACTGTTCATTGAGCATCTTCCCTGCCCTTCTGTCTCGCCCGTGCCTGGCTCCTGTGCCCGAATCTCGCACCTCCACTCCGAATCTCGCCCGTTAGAGAGAGAGAGGAGATAGAGGGAGTAGAGAGAGAAACTGACGAGGATCCTGACGGTGAGGGAGTGAGAAGGGCCACGGTTGGAAAGAGAGTTGAGGGCAACCTCGGCGGGGGAGTGCTCGGCCTGGCGGAGAGTAGAGCAGTACTGAGGGCTCTCGAAGATCTCACCGTTGAAGTTGATGGTGGCCTTGAACCGCGGCGCGTGGTCCGGACCTTCTCTAATGCACGTGTACGACGGCAAATTGAAGCAGCTCCTCTGCGCCAGCTCTTGAAGCTGGTTCTTGTACATTTCTTCTACCTTCCGATTCTCTCTCCTCTCTCTCTCTTTCTACCACCACTCTCTCTCCTCTTCCTCAAGCTAAGCTCTACCGGAAAGTGAGTTTCTCGCGAAACCGGAACAGCTCCATCTCAGATCGGATCATAGGAGGAGAAAATGCTCTTCTCGGGTCGGAACCCGGTGAAAAAGTCTCGGCGGCTTCGTCTCCGGTTCCCGGCCGGAGAAAATGGCGGAGGTCCGACGGAGATCAAGCGCTTTTAGGGTTTGCTTCAGAACTTTGAGAAAGAGAAAGTGAGGTTTTAGAGAGAGAAGATGAGGGTGTGAAGCCGAAAAAAGGCCAAGAGAGAGAGAGAGAGAGAGAGAGGAAAAGGCTATGAAGAGAGGGTGAAATTTTCTAGCAGTGGGTTTTTTTTTTTTCCTTTCCTTTCTTTTCTTCTCTTTTCTTATTACGGGGGTGTGTGTGGGAGAAAGGAAAATAATAAATAATGTAATGAAAATAATATTATTATTTTAAAGAGAATTTATTAATAGCTTTAATGCTGTGTCAAGTTGTATGAGCATTATTAA
The DNA here is from genome assembly GCA_009761775.1 of Ficus carica. Lineage (NCBI taxonomy): Eukaryota > Viridiplantae > Streptophyta > Magnoliopsida > Rosales > Moraceae > Ficus > Ficus carica. The sequence continues at coordinate 18,304,880 of CM019745.1, forward strand.
ACGAGCGTAATCTAATTTATCCATTTTTTAGGGCATTTGGGTCATGAGTTTGAGTTGAAATTTTTAAGTTTCATTTTTTGAATTTTTTGAATTTCAGAAAAGACAAAAAAAATTTTGGGAAAAACATTTAAAAAAAGTTTGAAAATTATGGTTTTAGTTTGTGAACCAAACAAGCACTAAAAACTACAATAGAATGTTATATACAGATAAAAAATTTGATAAACTCATTTTTTGAACATCCAAACAGGGCCCTTGTTTTTTTAAAACTTCTATCTCAAACTTTTTTACATCCAAACACTCAACTCAAACTCAACTTTTCAACTCAAACTTTTTCCCAAACACAAAACTTTTAAGCCTGTTTGGTGTTTGAGTTTGAGTTAAGATTTGTAAGTTTAAATAGTGATTTTGATTGACTTTTTCAGAAAAGACCAAAAACTTTTGGGGAAAAAGACAAAAATTGAGTTGATGGTGGTGAGTTTAAACTCACCACCCAAACAGGCCCTTAAACTTAACTTAACTCAACTCAAACTTAACTTCAAAATATCAACTCAAGCTTGCGAACCAAACGAACCCTTAGTATTTAATAAATGAAAAATTAAATATTATAATAATCACATTAGACAACAACTGATAAGAGTCAAAAGTAAAATTTGACATTGGTTGTACCTTGTGATAAATTTACCATAAAGTTTAGCATATGATAAATTTGGTATGAAATATAATACTATATTAGAGAGCACTTTTTGCATCCAAATATCAAAATTTATTATTGACACATTAATTTAGTATCTCATTTATTCGATTTTAATACAACTCTATTTAAAAGATGAATCAGCTTAAAATATTATTTATCCATTAACTTTTTCTATCTACTTTACTGATCACATCATATTCTCTCTCACCAATACACATTTTAATGACTACTTAAATGTAATCAATTTAAACACATATTACATTTGATTACGATGTATAAAGACGACATCCAAAACATATATTATATATTGTATATTTCATTTATTAAATTCGAATGTAATACAAAATGGATACCATTAATTTTCATTTGATTTCAAAAGTTTATTTTTAATTTTTTGCACAATATTATCCTCATATTACAAGGTGAAAAAAAAAAAAATATTATCTCTTATATATAAAAAAAAAAATATATATATATATATATTTATCATATGTTTGGAAGACATATCCAATTTCAGAAATTGAATTTTTTTTAACCAAAAAGTGTTTTTCGTAACTTATTTCGTCATATTCTCATTTTGAAAAGAAAGTTCTCTTTTTCAAACTTATTTTGTACGGTACTTTTTTGGAAAAAGAAAAGTAATTTTTTTTATAAATATTCTCACAATGCATAATTTCCAACATCATTTTTTTTTCATTACAAACAATCTTTTGTTTTCAAGAAGAAATATTTGTATTCATCCAAATACTATCTTATTCTTAAAATGAAAAATCTTTCCATTTAACAACAAGAAAATTTTTCTTTCTGAAAATGGACACTCTATCTAAATAGAGCCTTATATCTTCACGTATACGTGGGTGGTAATAAAGTGATTGGCGAAGAAAAAACAACCTTCAATTTTCCATGTATTCCATTCAACGGTCAGCAAATTCCATTTAAGGGGGTGTTTGGTGAATAAGTTTAGTTTAAGATTTTTAAGTTTCAATAGTAATTTTTCAGAAAAGACAAAAAAAAATTTCATAAAAGACAAAAAACTTTTTCAGAAAAAGACAAAAATCATGATGAAAAAAATACAATTTATTTTAAACTAAACTTACAACCAAACAACCCCTAAAGCTCTTTTTTGGAACACATGCACACATTACTCGCTACTTTTTTTCACAAACCGTCCTATTTTCTATACTCACAGACATAAAAGACTTAGGGTTTGTTTGGTAGAGTAGTTTGAGTTGAGATTTTTAAGTTTAAATAGTAAATTTTTTTGAATTTTCAGAAAAGATAAAAAACTTTTTGGGAAAAGATAAAAACTTTTTAGAAAAAAGACAAAAAAAAGTTTGAGTTGAATGGTTTGAGTTGGTGAAACAAACATGCCCTTATGTTACTGAAAGTATCATTATACTCTTACAATTTTAAGGCTTCGTCTATTTAACTCCAATTAAATTGTATTTTTTCATCTTAATTTTTATTTTTTTCTGCGAAGTCAATAAAATTTATAACTAGTTTTTGAAAAGTCAACTAACTCCAATTTAAAAATTTCATCTCCTACCAGTGAATCAAATGCAAGCTAAGACTCTGTTTGAATCACATGTTCATTTTTGAAAAGAAAAATTTTGTTATTTTAAATAAAAAAGTCTTTTCTTTTAAGAATAAGATAATGCTTGAATGTGTAAATTTTTTTTTTTTAAAGAATATCGTAAAAATTAAATTTGAAAATAAGATAGTTTTTTTTTTTTTTTAAAATTTGAGGGCCCGTTTGGCGTATGAGTTTAAACTCATCACCATCAACTCAGTTTTTGTCTTTTTCCCCAAAAGTTTTTGTATTTTCTGAAAAAATCAACCAAAATCACTATTTAAACTTACAAATCTTAACTCAAACTCATACACCAACAGGCCCTAGACAAATGATTTTTTGCTCATCCAAATATTGGGCAAATTCCGTTCTTCTAACCGCGTGTAGGAAATTCTTCGACCCTCTCGTGAGAATCGGAATAACCAAAACTTCTCAAGAGCGGGAAAACAGTACAATTTTAAAATTTCAAAATAAAAGAAAACGAAAAAGAAAGAATAAACCAACTCACAACGGACTTTTAAACAATCAGAACAGAAAGGGGAATAGAGCAAAGAAAAGAGAGAAACGTTCTCATAACAAGTGTTTTTTTTTGTGTTTGATTGATGAGAAAAATAGAAGAAACGTTTCTTGTTGGATCGAAACGGAAATGGATTTTGAGGGAATGAAGAGGAAGGAGCTTCAAGCTTTTTGCAAGAAGCATGGAATTCCTGCCAATCTCTCCAATCGAGAAATGGCATCTCGCCTCTCTTCCCTTCTCATGGACAACAAGGTCCTCTTTTTCCTTCTCCCTGTCTGTTTGTTTTCTCAGAAAACTCGCCGGAAAAAACCATCATTTCCTTTCTTTCAACAAACCTGTTTTTTCTAAAAATTGTATGCCTTTTAAAGTTTTAATCTTCATAGTTCGTGTTTGGACATTACTCTTTTCAAGGGAAGAAATTTGTTTCCAAAGATTTTATGTGTCCAGAAAAAAGCTTGAAAATTTCATGATTATTGACGTAAATACGAAAATGTGAATCTTCTTATAATCTCTCGGTTTCATTTTGTTGGTTCAAATTTTGTGTTTGCTTTCCGAGAAACTGCACGTAAAATGTTTTTCTTCAAGGATAGAAACGTGTCTAGTCAGATATAATAATTCGTTTCTTAGGGATAATTCGTTTCAAATTTCTCTCTGTGTTGCTTTTAATCGGTTAAAACTGGTTTTGGTTACAAGTTGATTAATTTTATTTCTTTTTTTGCTGATTCTTGTTGAAAACAGGAAGAAGAGAAGACCTTAAGCACTGATAGTGACATCGATTCTGTGATTGTTACGAAGATCGTCAAGAAAGTAAGGTTCAGTCCCGAAAATGAAACATTCATATTTGAGGGTTCGGATGTAGAGTCAGAATCAGATTACGAATTGAAAACGAAACGTACGAGGAAGAGGAAATCGACGGTTGGAAAGAATGCGACGAAAAAGAAAAAGGTTGAGGAAGAAAATCCAGTAAGAGTCTTGAGGTCTAGGGCACAAAGTAGCCGTGTTGTTGTAGTTGAAGAAGATTCAGAGAAGAGAGTGAGAAGGGGAAAGGAAAATGTTAATGAATCGAGGAGGGAATCGATTAGGCTGCAGTTGAGAAGTAGGAAGGAGTCAGGGACTTTTGGGGATAATAATATGGAGAAGCGGGCTAAACCCGAAAAGGTTCCTGAGAATTCAAAACGGAATTTGAAAAAGAAAGAGAAGTCAAGTGCTTTGAGTGAGGATCTAGGGAAGATTGGTTATTGCAGTAGTAGGATTACAAGGGCTCGAACTCGGGCTAACGGGAATGATTCTGCAGTTGACAATGATAGTCAACCTGGAGCCGTCATAGAGATTCAGGAAGAATGCCCTAGTGTTGTTCTTCAACTTGAAGAAACTTCCAAGGGTTTAGGCAAGAAGGTAAGGATGGTAAGTGAACTTGTTGCTGGTGAATATATAGAAAACGAAGAGGTATTGAAGGGGTCGAGAAAGCGATTGAAGAACATGGAATTGGAGGAGGTTTCTGAAATCAAACCAAATGTTGACGCAATGAAGCAATCTCTTCATGACGGCCCTTCAAGGAGGACCCGGCGCAATACTCGATTGTTCAGCCTTGATGGGCAGTTGACAACTCATGAAACCGATGGAAGGATGAGTCCAGTAAGAGAAGCACCAGTTTGTGTAGCTAAACCTACAAGGCGGTCTGCTCGTAATACCACCAGGCAAGTTTCAATCGAAACTTCTGACAATGTGAGTGAAATTGCAGAAGGTATTGGAAAGTATATGCGAACCAAAGTTAGAAAAGGGCCAGTGTTAAATGAGAGGAGTTCTGTGGTTGCTCAGGGACCTGTAAATGAAAAGCCTGCAAGACAATCTAAACGATATATTTCCAAAAGAAAGATGGTTAAACTGTCGAAACTGACAAGCAGGAAAGGTGAAAAGGAGACCCGCCAGGAATCGTCAGATGCAGAAGTCGGGTTTGCTGTGCCAGAAGCTCTAGCAAGCGAAACTGATCCTGCCATGTGCAGCAACAAAGAAATCACTGAAAAGTCTGCTGTCACGAACCAGTTTGATACGGTTCCGGTCTCTGCTGTAAATGAGGAAGTCACTGATGACGTGTTGAATCTCTATTCGGATATTGACATCACTGTTGAGGAGGAGAAAGGCAGCATAGTTGAAGAAGATGGAGAAAGTTCACTTGGTAAGAATATCAAGACTTCGCTCAACTTGTTGCCGACGAATGGTGACTCTGGTTATGGTAAATCAGATGAAGCAACGGGGTGTCCAAATAAGATTATCAATGCGGGTCCAATCTCTTCGGATAATGGTTTTCAAGCAAATTCTGAAGGTAAAGTTTATTTTCTTCTTGCCTATTGCCTAATGCTAATAGATAAATTACATTTTTTTTTCGGGGCGGGGGGTTTTTCTTATGGCATGTGTTTACACTGTAGGTGAATGTTCTGACCCTTTGGACGTTAATGATCGACTGGAAATAGGAGGATCTATGATGGGAAAAAGCATAAATCTTCAAAATGACAAGTTGGATGGTCAGTCAGTTGAGGGTGAAAAAGATACTGACGTCCAAGAGGATCATCGGTACTTGGTAGAATTTGATCCCATTGGGAATGCAGACCCAGTTCAAGATCATATAAGCGAAGTTAGTGAAGGTCAAGAGCCAGTAAAAGATGCAGAGAACTGGTCTCAGGATGCTGAAATATTATGTACAGATGTTCCTCATGACGTTACAAAAGAAAGCAATACTGCTCCACAACTTCAATCCACGTTTGTACCAGAAATTCAAGGTGTGCAACATTCCTTTTGTTTTCCTCCCCATGAATTTTAAAGTGATTTTTTAAGAAATTTGATTGAAAGTATTTTGTTTTATTTTGTGTTTTAGATGGGATTGAAGTTTCTGATAGAACAATATTCAAAAGAGAGATTAGTTTCCATGAGGAACAAAGCAATTCTGGCAAGACTGAAGAACCTGGGACGCCTGAATTACCATCTATTGTTCAGGAGGTTGTTCATGGGGGTTCTGAAGAAAAGTTACAGTTCGGTGGCAGTGTTCTCCGAGTTTTCAACAAGAATGATAGACAAGTTGACGACAAGCCAAATCAGGAAGATTCAGAAGACTGCTTTGACAATGTCCCTTACGAAACTAATGGTAAGTAAAGCTGGCTATTATCTCTTGAAGATATCATTTGAAACATTTATATATATATATATATATATATATGTGAGTGTGTGCATGGGAGAGGGCACCACGGTTCCAGCTTGTTTTAGTTTAAAATGTTTCATATCAACTTCTTTTTTCAATGGTTTTAATTGGATTTTGGCTTACGTGGAAAATAATATAGTTCTCCAAAGCAGGTTAAGTTGAAAAACCTTTTAATGTCGGGGAAATATCCGAGGACACTTTTTTCCCTCTTATATTCTTGTGCATCATTCTCAAATAGAGATTTGATTTTTGACGTTGTGTGATATTCGTTAATCCTGTTTACATAAAATGTTGACATTTGTGGGAATTTACGACAAATACTGTGGTAGTATTCTCCAAGTATATTCCCTCCCAAAAAAAAAAAAAAAAAAGGAATAAGTTTCTTCAGGTGTAGTATATAATAATAAGCAAGAACAAATTATCTTGTCTTTATATAGTAAATCGTCTTACAAACACGATTTTTTTCAACTTAAGAAATTGTTGTTGCACAGATGAGAAGGCTGAGCAAACCAGTGTAACAATGTATCTAGATCAGGCAATTGAAAAGCATGCGTTGAATGAAGGTGAACCAGGTTCACTCCCTCATTTTACTGTGGAGAAGGTGCAGGAGGAAAAGGATTGTGACGCTCAAGAGGCCTCGAATGAGAGGGGGTCAACGGCGTGTGAAGTTACAAAGGAGTCATCAAATGAAGTTAGACAGACCGTGCTGCAAATTGAGAATGCCAAAAAGTTGGATGAGGAAAATCATCCAGAAATCCAATTATATGTTGATCGCTCTTTTGAGAGCCCCGAAGCAAGTTCAAGAATTGGCTTAGTAAAAAGTGAAAGTTGGGAGCCAGTAAAAAATGCAGAGAGCTCGTCTCAGGAAGCTGAAAAATTGGATGTGGTTGTTCCTCATGACGTTGAAAAAGAAACATTTGAGGAAGGCCATTATGGTGAAGTTGCCTCGAGCAATACTGCTGTATTACTTCCATCTACATTTGAACCAGAAAGTCAAGGTGTGAGCAACATCCCTCTTTCTGATTCTTTTTAAGTCATATTTTTACTACTCGAAAGCATTAATTTGTTGACGGGTGGAATTCACTCAAGGAGTCTGTTTGAAAGTACTTTTAGCACTTGCTATTATTGCGAAAAAAGTTATAATTGCACATTTCATGCACCTTTTCCAAATAAGGGCACACTGGTTGAAGTTGTTTTGTTATGCACATCTTCTCCTATTTTCTTATGCAACATTACCAAACAAGGCTTTGATTTTTAATGTCGTGTGACATTGAATTATTCCTTTGACATATAATGACAACATTTACGGGATAGCTGGTACTCAGAATGTCTACTATTTTAACATTCGTTTCTGCAAGAACTAATTAGCTTTTCATTACTAAATTATATAGTAATTTTGATATCTTTAAACTTCACACGTGAGTCGTTTTAGAAAATAAATTTCCTGTCCATATTTGAGGAAGGAAAATCATATCAAAGTTAAAGATGCTCTGATTGCGTAAAAGGAGAAGACCTGATTTTTTTCCTTAAAAAAAAAAAAAAAAATTAAGAAGTTGTTGATTTGCAGATGAGAAGGCTGAGGAAAAAAGTTTGTCAATGTGTTCAAATCATGAAGTTGAAAAGGATGCTTTCAAAGATGATTGTGAACCTGGGTCACTGCTTCATTTTACTTTGGAGAAGTTGCAAGACGAACATGTGGGCCACTCTCCAAATGCTTCAAATGAGATGGGGTCTGCGGCTTATGAAGTTCCACAAACAGTGCTGCAAATTGAGCAACCCAAGTTTGGTGAACTCGAAAGACATGAAGATTTTTCTTTTTACTTGACTAGAAGCATTTCATTTGCTGCTAATGATGCTAATATAGAAGATAGCATTGGAAGAATGGACAATGGAATAGATGCCAAGGGCAGTTCAAAAACAGCAAACTGCGATGTTGTAACTTCAGAGGTTGCTCCAGGCAATTTGGATTATTACTTGGTTGAAGGAGGAGAAGACAATACAAAGGATGGTGATCGGAGGGTTACAGTGAACCATGCCCATGAAAATGTTGAAGTCCTAGAAGCTGAAGATGAAACTGATGCAACATGCTCAGATGAAAATGTTGATTACAGTAATATCAACAATGCCAACAAGTTGGATGAGGAAAACCATCTAGAAAATAAATTATATGTCGATCTCTCTTGCGGCAGTCCTGAAGTATCTTCCAGAATTGGCTTCGAGCTGAATGTTTCTCCATCTCTTGGTCAGTATCTTTAATGATGGAGTTTAAGCATTTTAAAGTTTATTTCATCTTAGACTTTGATAAAAATTCTACATTGATCCCTTTTAGACTAGTACAAATTTGGCCAGTACCTAATGCCTTGATAAAATTAATATTATAGGGCAAAACATGTCTCTGGAGGTTTTAGAATTACTTGACACATAATAGTTAAACTTACTTTATTTGCATTTTTTTCGAAATACAGATGAAAGAGTCTCTGAGCTTCATGTTTGCTCTGCGGAGTTCACCACTTTGAGTTTGGGAAATGGCCAAGAAGATAACGTAAAAAAATCACATGAACTCTCGGAGGAGACCAATTTAGAAAGTGAGCATGGTGAGAAAGACAAGGAGGTAGAGGGAAATTTAGTAATGACTGAAAAAACTGACGTAATTTCTGAGGGGCAACTTGGTGAGTGTGAGCATCACACTGTCCCCGCTGTTTCGGAAGAGATTATAACAGTAGATGGTGGAAGTTCAAATGAGCAAGATGATGCATCTGCCATAATCCAGGAGTATATGGAGCGTGAGGCTCATGCAGATGAATTCTTTAAGATTAAGGACTCTTGTGCTTTGGAGAATGATGAAGGAAGGATGACAGGAGCTGCGGAGACCGAGGGCTATAAATGTGATGCTACAGTTGAGCCCGGTATTGACAACGTGCTAAGCAATAGTGGAAAGGAAGAGGATAAAGAGGCTCGTGCATCCAGTGAAAGAACAGAGATGGAGGAAGAAAATGATGGGCCATTGCTTCCTCTTGGTGGAGTGGCTACGGAGAGGGTGCTTCTAGAGCACACAATTAAAGTTCCAAAAAATTATCACACTGCTCTAGATGATGTAAGTGTTGCTTTGTCCGTCAATCATGAGATTGAAGATCCAATGATGTTGACTGAAACTGTAGAAACTGTGATGCACCATGACGAAGTGAAGTTTGCAGATCCTGACAGTAATATAGAAGTTTCCGGAGACCTGGACAGAAATGCTTCCAACGCCTCAAATAACTCTCTGTTCAGGGATGCAAGAACTACGGGTAGTAAAAAAAGCATTGCAAGAATGGTAGGCAATTCTAATTCCCAGGTTATCATGTTCAAGGCTGAAACTGAACTTGATGCAGATGAAGTTCCAGATAACAGTGATATCAGTGACAATACTAAGTTGGCCAACATACATGAAAATGAAATAGTTTCAACTGAAAAAGAAGCTGATGATGAGTTCATGAGCAGCGGAATTTGTTCTTCCAACGTTGAGGATGGTACTCAGTTGGTATGTGAACCACTAATTTCGCCATGTAAATTTGCAGATGACGGTAAATGGGAAGAGAAAAGCTCTATAGATATTAAGTTACTGGCTGATACCCCTACTGGAAAAACTTTAACAGGTTCAAATGATAATTACTTTCTCATTGCACAATGTTTCAGTGATCATCTTTTGATTAGTGTTCTTCTTCTGAATGTTGAAGTTTTAATTTATAGATAAATGATAGAAAGCTGATTTTTAACAAATTTATTTAGCTGTGTAGGACTAGCATAACAAATTGAAGATAATTCATATCTGTGGTTGATGCAGGAATGGAGTCTGAATGTAATGCAGAAAGAGATTTCGTCACGAAAAGCAAAGGAATAGAGATGGTTACTGCAGAGAGAGGTGTGTTTGTGAATTTGTTTTACGACCACAATTTTGGAGAAGAAAAAACAAATGATTATTACTTTCTCATTGTACAATGTTTCCGTGATCATCTTTTGATTAGTGTTCTTCTTCTGAAAGTTGAAGTTTTAATTTATTGACAAATGACAGAAAGCTGATTTTTAACAAATTTGTTTAGCTGTGTAGGCCTAGCATAACAGATTGAAGATAATTCATATCTGTGGTTGATGCAGGAATGGAGTCTGAATGTAATGCAGAAAGAGATTTCGTCACGAAAAGCAAAGGAATAGAGATGGTTACTGCAGAGAGAGGTGTGTTTGTGAATTTGTTTTACAACCACAATTTTGGAGAAGAAAAAACGCTTGCATCCATAATTTTTATTTTCTAATTTTGTAGGAATTGTTTCCACAGCAATGGATTCACCCATCCAAGGAAATAACGAGCTTGGAACTGATCAAACAGGCTCAGGACAGTGCAGAAATAAGTCAAAAGAAGCTTGCTGGACAGAAGATCTTGATTATTTGGATTTAAACAATGTTTTCAGCAGCAATTGGAGAAATAGCAGCAAGATTACTTCCAAACAAATTGGAGAACCTCATTTGCATAATCCAGAAAATGTGGAATTATCTTCCGCTGCATCAAAGGACACTGAAAAGGATGTTCAACGCTCTGCTGTTTCCTCGGTGACTGCTTCTTCCAGAGATGGTATGCATATCAGTAATCGCCTTTGTCCTTTAACTGAGTACTGCATAGTTTTTCTTTACAAATGCGTTTCCCATTTTTGATAAATACAGAGAAGAACACGTTGGAGATTATTGATGACTTCTCCTTATTCACTGGTTTTGAGCTGAATTTGTTTTCTGAAGATGGCAAACAAGAGGAGCTTGAGAAACTACTTGAAAGGAAGTTGGAGGACAATGTGATGAGTGAAACAAGCGAGGACATGAAGAAAGGGGCTGATCCTGTTGTTATTATTGCAGAAGTTTCTGCAGAGCAATGTAGTCATCTTGAGAACGAGACGGGTTCAAACGTCAAGAATAAATTCCCTGTTGCTTTTGAGGATGGTTGTCAAGAGAAGGGTTGGGAGGCAAACTTATTGGAGAGCATTAGTGGATCTGCCAATCTTATAAGGAAGAGCAACAGCAAATATTTGGTCCCAGTAACAGAAAATGTGGACGTATCTTTTGGTGCATCCAAGGACACTGCAGATTTTGGGGAAGTTCTCTCAGAACTGCATCCTGAAAAGGGTGTTCAATGCTCGGATGTTTCATCGGTGATTGCTTCTCCCAGAGACTGTATGCGCTTAAACCTTAAAGGTAAGTCTACAAGGCAACACTTATTTAAATCGTTACGGCCTTTTTGTCCTTCAATTCAGCACAAGCTGGCTTGTCTTTACTATTATGGTTTTCCCATTTTTGGAAAATACAGAGGAGAAGAACACATTGGAGTCTAGTGATGATTTTCCTTTATTCACTGGTTTGGAGCTGAATATGTTTTCTGAAGAGAGAAAAATAGAGGAAATTGAGAAACTACATGAAAGGAACTTGGAAGACCAGGTGATCAGTGAAACTAGCGAGGACTCAAAGCAAGCAGAAGTTCATGTAAACTCTGGTGTTGAAGGTATGGAATTTCCAGATAAAACTAATAAATTTAAGTTTTTATATCTGGGGATCAAAATGACAATGTCTATTGCTCTTCTTTTTTTATTTTTTTTTTATTTTTTGATAAATTTTTTGCAGCTGTTGCTTTTGGAGATGGGCATCAAGAGAAATGTAACTTGTTGGAAAGCATGAGTGGATCTGCCAATCCTCCTACAAGAAGAGCAACACTACTTTTATGGTCCCATTAACTCCCAGAAGTATTCAGAAGCTTAATGCTATGAAAGAAAACATTGGGACTACTAAGAGGGACCTAGTTCATAGCATCACTGCCCCTCACAGGTCGAAGAGGCTACCGCTCGGAGATTTACAGAAGAATTAGGCTTAAAACCATTGGGTTTTATTCTTTTGATGATAATCATTATTTGTTTTCCTTGAAGATGATGAGGACTTGATTGGAAAAAAAAAAAAAAGGGGCCCCCACTTAACTTAAAGCATATCTCATGCAGTTTTAGATTGAACTTGTTTAATGTTTGTTCACTTTTTTCCTGAATGGATTGAATTGTAGAGTCTATATGTGAATTGATGTTAAAAGTAATCTTAGAACCATCAAATTTGAAATGTGTCTCTATATTCAATCACTTCGGTTTCTTTTGTTCGTTTTTTATTTTTTTTATTTTATATATATATAAATATATATATAAATAGAAACTAATTTAATGCTTTGAGACAGGTGTTTATCACCCTTTAACACGATGTCAAGATAAAAACAAATCAAGCTTTTGGCGGGAAAAGGCATGAGAATCAATCAACTTTCCAAATCTTTTAAAAAAGAGAATCACATACTTCTTATTTATTTTATTTTATTTTTCTTTTTTCGGTAAAGAAGAATCAAATAGACAATTACTGTAAAGTTTGGAACTTCTAAGAGCAATTTCTTCGTTCGCCAGACAATCTTGGACATTCAAAAGTAATACATCACTTGGATTGAGAGAGATTATTTATTTCAGTCAAAAAATACAAATACAACAAAGAGCCCTAAGAGAGGGAGAGAAAGTGCAACATAAAATATTAAAAATAGTATGTGTACCAGACCAGGTCCCCTTTAAGACAGAAGACACTTCTGTTGAGGCTAGGCTTCAGGAGGTCCCTTATTTATATAATTATGAATTAAGACAGACTGAATGCTCTCTCTCTCTCTCTCTCTCTCTCATGGGATTTTACAGACCCTGAATACAATACTTTTTCAACACAACACACTGTCCATGTATGATAAAGAATGAAAAAAAAAAAAAAAACCCCTTATGCAAAAAACAGATCTCAACTGTGTCAGATTCCAGTTCCTTTGATATCTACATGCATCCCAACCAAACTGATTCAACTGTGCACTTCATTCTTTTTCTTCACCGTATTCGACCTTTCGGATGCTTCCACTGAAAAATAACAAAAACAGAACATTTTCACTTGTGCATATTTTTCTACAAGAAAGCTTCACACCATCTCGATCTCAACCTTGTTCCGATCTTTAGTCACAATTCAATCCACAAACTTCCAACACAATATCGCCTTTAGAGACAAATGGGTTGATTCTCACCCACAAAAGCGAGAATATTGATGCTAGAAGAATTGCCCACACCACAAGGATTGTTGGAACCCTGTCCTGTTTGCCCAAGAAACCCTTTAGGAATGGATAGAGATGCACTATAACCCATATGGCAAAAAAGAGTCTACCAAAGAGTGGACCCCACGTGTCGTAACCGTTACTGATGGCATCTGAAACCCCGATAACGACTCCAATAGCATTCATGATAAGCAAGACCAATGGTGGTAGCAACAACGTCGTCCACTTAAACATGTAAAGGTCCGAGAACTCTCCATCGTCGGCTGCTTTGGACGTGACAGTGAAGCTTGTGTTAACCCCAGCCAACACCTTAAGCAGACCTTGGAAAAGAGCAAATAGGTGTGACGAGACGCCACCAATCACCCAAAACTGTTCATTCCTCCACCAATCGTGTATGCCAACACCACCCCACTGCATCTCGAGAATACCGGTCACGGCAATGGATAAGAAGAGGGCCATGAAGATGATACTGGCGTAGTTACTAATCTGAAAGACCAAATAGAATGAAATTTTATTAAAGAACAAGTTACAACAAAAGTAAGACGATGACTTACCAAAAGAACAAAAGTAACACGATGGAAATGTTAGCTAAAACACTTATGTTTCAACGTGTAGAATAAATTTTCCAGAGTAGATTAAGATAATTTGGATTACCTCAGGGACGATAAACTCCCCGGTAAGTAGGCAGATAGCAGGCAAGGTGCAGTATGCGAGCAAGGGAATTGACGTAATAGGATAAACGACGGAGTTTATGTACGAAAAGCGCTCCAACCACTTCAAACCACACCCATAGCCATACCATATTGGACAATGCCTACTCAACAGTATCTCAACGGATCCCAGGGCCCAACGAAGAACCTGGTGTAACCGATCTGAAAGGTTGATAGGAGCGGAACCCTTAAATGCAGGCCTTTTGGGTATGCAATACACTGATCTCCAGCCATGGCAGTGCATCTTGAACCCAGTCAGAATATCCTCTGTAACCGAGCCGTATATCCAACCGACCTGAAATGCAATTAAAATTTAGACAAGACAGTACAAATTGTCAAATTTTCTCCAGAATAATTACAAAAAAAGCTTCAGTATAGTAATTCCAATTTTCAGAGAAAAGCACTACTGCATACCTCCTTTCCCCAGTCTGTTTTGTCCTCATATCCACAACTAATAACGTGAATGGCTTCTTTCAAGAGTGATGCAGAAGATGCACCCTTGGGAACACCGCCATCTTCCAAAAGTGCCGAAGCAATAAAAACATTTGATTGTCCAAATTTTTTTTCAAATTTGGTTTGGGACATCAGCATCGATTTTTCGTTATCTATTCCTGCAAAGTTCCAATCAAAAGAAATGATTAGTTTTGTAATAGTAAAGCATATCATGAACAAAAAACAGAAGCAGCCCAAACATTCAAAATCTTCATTTTATTTTTTTACAAAAGAAGCAGTACTGTATTAATTAGTAAAAAAATTATATGCACGTACAAACAAGGAAGAGATTTCCTCATAAAACGAAAGCGCCTATAGTTGGAGGATCAGCATGCAAATGATAACTATCCAAACTGAAACAGTTTGTTATAATAGTTTTTATATGAAACAAACTTGTCTCGCATTTTAGTGAAGGACTTAGTTAAGGAACTGAAAATTTGCGACATGCGGAAATTAAGTGGACTGGCAACTATGAATTTATCCTTTACCTTCTATTCCCTCCTCAATGTTTCTAGTGCGTAAATCTGCTTCGTATCATCCTTAGTTTTCGTCTTCTTTTTGTCTGACTTTGCTTTCTTGTTCTTCTTCCTAGATCCACAACAAAAGCAGCACCATTTTGGCCAACAATTACAGGTCTTCCTTGGGGCTTTCTTCTTTTTGGGAGCATCATAGCCATAGAGTGCCTGCCTTCTGAAGACACACCCAGTTCCAACATAAATCGGTCCTTGAATCCCATCTAAACCTTTCATGTTGATCTGTAGTTATATAAAGTAGAATCATAAAAATTAAAAAAAAATTGAAAAAAAAAAGAAGAAAAAAAAAGAAGAACAAGAAGAGAAAAGAAAAGAAAAGAACAAGGAATTAGCTTTTCCAAAAGAATGGCTTTTGAGAATACATATAAATAGATAATGTTAGGCCCTTACATCAAAGAAAACGACATTCCGATTTGAGTATCTATCATGACGATCAATCCCATCAAATCGCTGAGGAAATTGGACGTAACAGATCTTCTTTCCTGAAGTGGGATCCATCATGAAGCACATGGCTTCACGAAGCGCCTTGCTGTTGTTTATGTAGTGGTCACAATCAACATTGAGTATGTAGGGAGCATTTGAGATGATTGCCGAGACTCGTATCTTGAATATTCAGCAAAAGAAAAAAAAAAAATTAACAAATGAATCAAAAAGATATTGATGCCAAGTCGTACAGAAAGGGAGAGAGATCTACCAGAGCATTCATGGCTCCAGCCTTTTTGTGATGATCAAAACCCGGCCTCTTCTCACGAGACACGTAAACCAGACGTGGTAAATCATTTCCTTCGAGGTCACGAACACCGTTGTGACCAAGAAACACCTGCAGAAGATGGTATATGTAAGTATGATCATATCTGTTAAGACTTTAAATTATCTTAGATGGGGCCAAAACAACTTGCCTGGATCATGCCGGGATGATCCCTCACATTGTTTCCGGGCCATGGAGTTCCATCCTGCATCGTCCAACCCTCTTCAGGGACCTTTTTTGCCGTGGCAACCAATCCATTGATCCGAACTTTAAACTCCTCATAGTCTCTCTGCATCAAAACAACAAGATGACATCAAATGAAGATGTATCTTTCATAATGAATTCAAGAAATATGATGTCAAATCAGTTTCCAATGCGCATGACTCTCGGCAAGATTTCGTGCATGACATTTCACATTAGATTTGATAATCATTGGACTAATGACACAAACAAACGAAGGAAAAGCATTAAAACCTTCATGGCTCGTCGCTCCCTAATAAACGTTGGGTCCACTTTGTCTTTTAGGTAATCAACCTTTTGAACAAAGTACCACTCCGGGGCTCGCGGTTCTATTTTGTATTTCTTGCAGAATGGGACCCACTTTCTTGCAAACTCGGATGTCTCTGAGAGGGCTTCAAAAGTCAGCATGGCGGCACCATCATCTGAGACGTAGCATGCAACCTTGTCAACTGGATAATCTACGGCGAGGATAGACAGAACCGTGTTGGCAGTAATGAGTGGAGGCTCTTTCATAGGATCCACTGTACTCACAAATATGTCGATATTGGCCAACTCAGATGGCTTCCCTTCTTTCTCATACCTACACAAAAGTTTCGATTACACGGGTCATATATATTCATGAGAAGCATATATGAGAACTTGAGAATAGAGAGGGAGTCAGAGAGAAGGTGTCACCTCAACGATAGCCGATCAAGATATGTTTCGCGTACAATTGGACACCATTTCGGGAATTGATCCAGGATCCATTATACAGCAAACCAAATTTCACATATAACCGAAGTTAACCACAAACCATATGCATTATTGACAGGGTGGAGAATCCTATAGTGAAAAAAGAGGCTGAGAATCACAATCCGGAGAAGGATAATCATTCTATATGGGTTTATCTTGCTTGAAGGAATTGGCAACTTTCTTGACAGTGGCTGCCTGCCCTCGTCCATCCTATCAAAAAATACATACATGTATTCACATAATTAGACCTAGTAAACTCATAAAAGAGAACAGGAAAATATCAGAATAGCCAAAGTTAAACTAACTGCACATAACCTTTATTAAATGCAAAAGTTCCATTATAGATTATGGTCGAGTACTAAATAGGAAGTTCTTAAATCACAAGCTACCAATATTACTCAGCCTAGGGAAAAAAAAACATTTCTCTATCTTGGAAAAACAGAACTTCTAACTCGCATCAATATTTTTAAGTTCAGCATCAAACTAGTATGTTGTACTTGAGCTTGCTAAAACAAAACTTACTTGGGTAAGTCAGCATCATCACCATCTCCTCCGCCACCATCTCCTCCTTCATGCTTGACCACCTGAAGTCTTTCATTCTGCTTCTTCCTCCATTCTTCCATGCGATCCTTCCACGCGACGGATCCATATCCATACACCGCCAAGTCTTTCTTGGGATCCATTGGTCTTGGTGGTACTACACAACCAAAGAACAAATGTCCCACTTCAGAGAAAGAAGAAACTAAAACAGCTACAAACATAATTAGATAAACTCATGACACACTTACAGGTAGTGGCAGAATCAGAAAAAGGCATCGGATGAATCCGTTTTCCTCGACTCATAAACGGGGGAATTATAAGCGCATGCTTATCAGAAGAAATGCCGGTATCCTTCAAGCATAAATAATCAGCATCAGACATCATATCTTAGCTAATAAACAAAAGCATAACAAAGGAAAGAAATGCAACAATAACAAACATCAAAATCAGCTCATCCACCTCTTGGCCATAGGTCAGGAGAGGGATCTCAGTGGCAACGGAAGCTGCATCAAGCTCCGATGGAGTGGTGATCCCGGAACCATTGACATGGGAACCACGTCCGACATTGAGGCGAGCAGCAAACATTGCCTCGGCAATGTTCTGAGGATCTCCCCCATTTGCAATGTGAAACTCGTTCTCCAAATCATCGGTATCATCCTCTTCTTCATCACCTTCAACTCTAGGGCTCCCTGGGATGATCAATCACATTCTAAAGTTAAAACTACAATTCTAATAAACTAAAACTAACACGGGTTCTTCTCAAAAGACGAAGAAAATGGTCAACTCTTGAATAAAAGAAAAAAGTTTTAATCGAGGGCGTAAAATAGATGGGTTACCTTTGATTCGTTTGTATCTGGTTTTGCACTGAGGACAAGCTTGGTTGCCTTCTCTTCGTTCATACTCATAGCAAGGTCTACAAACAGGAAATGCACATTCATTGCAAGCAACAAAGGGCTCTCCATTCACTGTAATCTCAATCTCATCTCCACAGATCTGGCAAATCTGCCCACTTAACTCTTTAACTGAAGTCACCTGATCAAAAAACCAACAAACAATAACAAACAGTTATCCACTAACTGATCTATCTCTATCTCTTTTCAAAACATGAGGATTAGAGAATGTAAAAAAAAAAAAGAAACCGGTTGCACATGAAGTTTTGTAACTGCCATAATGCAATACCAAATTAGTGCACATAAAAAGGGCTAATTAACAATTAACACTACTAGAGCAGAAGAAATGGAAGTTAAAGTTTTTTTTTTTTTTCCTCCTCTTTCACTCTTTCGGTTACATTGACCAGCTCTGAAATAAATAAAAAAGGAGAGCTAAAAATAGGAACTAATGAACACAAAAAAGCCAACATGGGAAGAGTCCACAAAAAAGAGATATATAAATATATATTTATATATGTATATATATAGATACATTAGTCACACATGACATGAGTGTGTGTAATCTTTTTCTCAAAAAGAAGGGAAAAAATAAAGTGTAGAACCAAAAAGACAGAAAATATGGAGAGGATAAAACACAGTGAGGGGGAAAAATAATGTAAGTTTGAGGATCTAAAAGTTAATCAATCAAAAAAAAAAATAAAGAAAGAAATTATAATTCGAAGAGGGTGTCTTCAAAATGTAATGAAGGAGCATCAATGGAGCTGAGAAAAGGAAAGAAAAGAAAAGAGAAAGAGAAAAGAAGGACATACTCGAGAAACCTCGTCGGCATTGATGAGAACGAACTCATTCCTGTTGTGAGAGCCAGCAATGAGGCGTCCTTTGGTTTCCATGAGAGACCAAAGAAAATGGGCTCTTCAAATATACCAATAACGTAACAAAAAAACAAAAAAAAAAAAAAAGAGAGAGAGAGACAGAAAGCCTCTGAGAAATGAACGAAAATAAAAGAAACCCCGCTTCAGAAAAGAAGCATTTTCATCTACAAACAAAAAGAAGAAGAAGAATTGAAGAAACAGAGAGAGAAGGTTGGTAGGTCTCTCTCTGCTTCTCTCTGTCTCTGTTTGAGAGAGAGAGAGAGAAAGAGATATGGGGATAATAAAATGGGGAACGAGAAAAGGATTCTTTGCTTGCGAGAGGAGGCCAAGAAGAATAATAGTAATAAGAAGAAGAAGAAGAAGAAGAAGAACCCACCCACCCACAGGCCACAACACAAGTGTCTCTCTCTCTCTCTCTCTCTCTCTCTCTCTCTGTTTCTGAGTAATAGAAGAAAGGAAAGATTTTACTGTTTCGATCTGCGGAAATGCCAAATTATAAAATATGAGAAAGAATCTATTGTATCTATATTAATATTAATAATATATAACAAATGACAGAGCACTGAAAGATACAACCAAACACCCCGTAAAGTTTCTGTGATTGTGTGAGTGTGTGTATTTTTACATTTTTTTAAGGAAAATAATTTATGGGTTTTTTTTTTTGGGGGGGGGGAGGTTGAAAATTCAACGCCCCCAACACGACGAGACACTGACAGAGAAAATACTACAGGCATGTATCAGATCGACCAATTATTATTATCGTGATTTTTTTTATATTCATATATAATATACACACACAGCACACTATTGGATCAACAAACATGTTTAGCTGTAATATATGGTAATTATAATATTTTTATATATACATACATATATGCTAATGGAAGAAGAAGGTTTTAGAAGGACATTTTAATACTTATGGTTGAGAGAGAGTGAGAGAGTTTCTCTTTCTTCTTTAGTTTTTTTTATTTTTGCTCTGACAAAAAAAAAAAAAAAATCTTTTGAGTTGAGAGTTGAGTTGAGCTCAGAGTTGGGTTGAGTTGTGTGTCGGTTGGGGTTTTTTTGTCCGCAAAAATGCGTGTGTTGGTTTTGACGTCTCTTTCATGCCCTTTCACTTCAAATGCCTTCTTCTTTTTTGGTTTTTTATTTATTTGATTTGTCAAAGCAGAGAGACAGAGAAATAAATAAAAAATAAAAAAAAGGGACAGTGAGTTGTAGAGAGAGAAAGTGAGTTGTGATGGCCGAGTTATAGTGTCCTCTTATCACGTGCGTATCACGTGGAACCCGACCGACAGTTTTCTATAGCAAAATCTCCCCGCTATATTGAAAATCTCTTCTTGTCCAAAATCCAAATTGGCGGGCCTCACTCCTTTCTTCTTTTCTTCTCCTTTTTTCCATTTTACTTTATTTCATTTTGGTTTTTTGTTTTCCTTTTTTTTTTTTTAATTGCACTTTGAGTAGTCCAAATAGGAAGTGCATTTCTGTTTCGGAAGGGGGGAGAAAAAAAAAAAAAAAAAAAAAAAAGAAAAGAAAAGAAAGAGGTTTTACAGTAGCAACCCTAGCAATCCGAATTCGAATCAAAATCCTAATGACGACGCATTCTGACCTCATTATCTCATCGGAGATGAGAAACTGCAAGTCACTTTCCTCCCTCTTTTGGTAAAACATAAAATTCAAGTCCCAATCTCAATTCTCAAACAATGGTGTAAATCCTTTTTATCTCCTTTTGTTTTACAGTAGAAAATCCCTCAAAATAAATAATTTGCAACCATCCAAGCATAAAATCATTTGCAATTAATGATATACAAGAGCTTTCCAATTTCTTCTATTTATTTATTTATTTATTTTTCATTTTGCTCTTGCCAAATAGCCCAAAGGGAAAATTATGTATATTTTTACCACTTGAGCTTAAAAAAAAAAAAACCAGTGTCATTTATGGATTTATGGGGCTTGAGAATTCCCTGGTTTGTATCTTAAATGAAAACAAATGATATATCTCTGAATTCCTTTGAGAATCAAAAATTGGGGCATGTGAAAATAATAATAATAATAATAACCTATGACTTGGGGTCAAATTAAAGAGACCCAATTACCTTTTCCTCTCTGATTTTATATTTGTGCTGAAAAAGTAAAAACCTAACCTAAATGAAAAGAAAAGAATGTACTTTAAACAAGTATGCCAGCTTCCAATTACTTTGTGCACTGATTAAATTACTTGACAAACCATAGAATAAGGTTTGGATATTAAGTCTATACATTGTCTTTGGGTTGTTTGCATTCATTGAATGTGTGTCTTTATATATATATATACACACACACACATAAATGTCTAGATATATACAATATTGATTTTAGTGACTAACATATACATCTATATATACATGTTAATTTTCCTTTGCTTTTCTAAAATTATCTTGTTAGTTGATCACATATATCATTTCTCCATTAATTGTATACAAACTAGTTTATAAGCATGAGCTATGCATGTTTGTGTTACGTTTGTTAAATTTAAGAACTTTAAATAAGGATGCATTTGAGTTTTAAAAAAAAAAATCATTTTCACAGAAATAAAAAGAATTTCAACAAGACATAGTTAAAAATATAAGATTTAAAGGGGGGGAAAAAAAAAAGAAACCATAAAACAAAATAGAAGAAAAAAAGTGAAGATATATTTGGAAATTAATTATTTGATAGGCGAAAATTGAAAGAAGGAAGGGTAAGGTCTCTGGAAATATCACCAAAAAAAAAAAAAAAAAAGCAACCCATAAAAGGGACCAAATAAGTGGATGAAGTATTTGAGTAGTTTCCAAACGAAATTTTAAAAATATATGAGAAAGAAAATGATGTTTAAATAAATGAACATTTGTTAAAAAAATTAATAGGACAGTTAGGAAAATTTTAAGAACAAATGTGAAAAAATTATTACATAATAAGGAAAAAAAAAATGAAAGTAAGAGCAAAAAGATTTTAAAAAACATGGGCAAACAAAAAAAAAAAAAAAAAAAAAAACACAAAGTGACAAAAAGGCCAAAAAAAAAAAAAAAAATCAAAACGCTCATTTGGTTGAAACGAACAAATTTTTTTTTTTTTTTTTTTGACGGAGTTAAAACGAACATGTTGATTGAACATATAAGTAAATAAATGTCAACGTGTATATATATATACACATATAATATTAATTAATGTGTGTGTTCTTGCTTTTGCCGATACCAATTAACAATAAAATCCTTTCCAATAATAATAATAATCTCGTTAATAACGGAAAATGAATGAAAATGGGATGTGCTTTATCCTTATAACGTGTAGTTAAGCTATGAAAGCGATCTAATAACAACCATTTAATAATATTGGTTAAGCATGACTATTCGAATTAAATTTCAAGTATTTTTATGGAAGGAAAACGTTGTTCAAACAACCCTACTAATTTTTAAGTCCATATAAAAAGATTGGTACTGATATATTTAGTGTTAGTTAGTACTACTTAAAAGTCTTGAAATCCATTCAACAAAATATATACTTATTTAATCTATAATGAAATAATTTTATTTGTCACCATTACCAACAATTTTGGATACTACTTATTTTCCTAATTCAGCATATTCTGACATGTAATATTTAGGTGAATTTGCAGTAAGAATGAAAAAAAAGAAAAAAAGAAAGTAAAATCACATAAATATTATGATTAATAAGTAAAAATAGTGATAAATATTAGGCACATGTCTCCCAAGCGATTTTAAAGTTCTAAATTTCATATGTAAGTTTTTCAGTTGTGCAATCTTAATATATAAGAAATAAAAAAAAATTATAATTGTATCCTACTAAGTAATTGAAAATTTATGTACATATATTTGCTAAAAATTTAAAATTAAAGTATAAAAAAATTTAAGTATCAATTATAAAATTAATGTATAAAAAATTTAAGTATCAATTTTAAAATTAATGTATAAAGGAATTTAAGTAATAATGTACATATATTTGCTAAAAAAAAGACAGAAATTATTGTTTCGGATTTTTGGAAAAAATTAGCAGAGCTGAATATTCTGAGTAGAAAATAAGATTTTATTTATAAATTTAGAGCTCAGAAAAGAGATTTAATTTAATAAATCTTAATGATTTCTGTTTTAAATTTTTTTTGTTCCATTTACTTTTGCATGCTTTTCTTTCTTAATTGTGGACCTTTTATTCTATAGGATTGCAAGATATTTTTATTTTGTTCTTTAATAAAGTTTTACATATTCAAAAGAATAGAGAATTATATCTATGCTCTCATTAAAAAAAAAAAAAAAGAAAAGAAAGAAAAAGAAAGAAAAGAAAAAAAAAAATCTTTACGAATATTTTTAATATTTACCCAGTTAAAAAAAAAAATTCTGGCTCCACCATTTCTTATGCTTATATTTGGCATCAATTTATGTGCTGTGTATATATGTATATGCGGATAATCATACAGAGTGAGAAATAGAAGGAGAATATTTGACAGAAAGTGTCTTTGAGAATTAAATGGAAGAATTTTAACTCAATAGTAGAAAATTACAATTGTACTAAATCTCTTATATATGTTTTTCATATTGTCCCGATTTAAAAATGTTTGTGGCTCCATAACATTATATTTGGTATCATTAAGTGTGTGTGTGTGTTTTTTTTTTTTTTGGGTTCTTCATGAAGTGTGTGTATACATACATACATTACTAATATAGTGTGAGAAGGAGGGGATGGAAAAGAACATCTCAAAGCATGTGTTTTGAGAATCAAATAGTACGGGGAATTTTTACAGATACATACATATATACATATATATATGTATATATATTATAAATAATGTGAAATACATGTGTACAGATGAAACCATCCACATGGGGACATATTTCTAAAATATTAGGGCAAGTGTATCTCACCTAGATGCTTCCTCTTCAGTTTCGGCTATCTATTTCTTTTTTATTATTTTTTTTATATTACTTTTTTTTTTTTTTTTTAAATTTTTGATGAGCAGCGTTAGCCTGTCTCTATTTGTTTTTGCTGTTATAATTGTCACCAAACGTATCTGCAGGCCACAAAAATATCTCTTTTCAATTTCCTATTTTCTTTTTTTCTGATCAATGATTGAAGCCAATAAATTTGCGGTTGCTTTTTGAAGATCACGTTTGATTGGCCTATATTAAATTATTCGGATCAATTTTTTCTTTTTTAAAATAATCATCTGTATATTGTTTTCAATTGATGCTGCCGACACGTTATCAACTTAATTAGTCAAATAAAATTTCATCATAGACCAGGTACTTTGGACTTGGCTAGTATATAGCAAAATATATATATATATATTTATACACGCACATTAACATTTACCTTTTCAAAAACCAACTATATTTTTGAATATAAATGATTGCTAAGTGCAATGTTGTGGTAATTTTTTGTTTAACTCCATATGTAAGGTGTAGAATTTGGTTCTATCATCACTCACAAAAAAATGTAACATAAAAAAATTTAAACCCAAAAAACTGATATGTGGTATTTTTTAAGAGTAAGTACTGATACGAAATTATATCAACACAAGTTACTTGATTATCTTATGCGTATTAGGCATTTAATTTCTTTTAATATTTTTAACTTGGTTAGAGAACAGATAACTTAAAATTACATCTTGATTAAATTAATGCATTATAGTTAAATCTACTATATCTAATAATGCAACATATAGTTAATTATTTGGTATACACATATACACGCTTTGCTAGAGTTGGCAACGTTTTTGTTGTTATTGATTAATTAAAACAAAGTTAAAAAATAGGGGCCTCTACAATCAAAAGCATAAGTGTATGTTACATGTGTATATATATATATATATGTATGTGTGTGTGTGTGTGTGTGTGTGTATATTTATAAATAAAGACCCCCTTTCATGTTGTGTGGAATATTGTGGCTTTAAGGAGCATATCGTACAACGACATATATATATAAAGGTAAAAATTAGTGTGGAGAAGGAGGACCCACCCTTTGAAACGGTGAAATCCAAATAATTGAGATTATGAGATGTGTTTACTGTTACACCAAACACAGCTTATCCTAATATTGCACCGACAGGAACTTGGTGTGCTAGTATTATTATTATAATTATTGTTATATATTTATTTATTATTATTATTTTTTTGTAGTGGTAATTAGCAATCTGCATAAAAACAAATTCAAAAGCCAAAGCGACAATATTCGGGTGAGGTCCCCCCTTGCATGGATAAACACGCCCCTTCAGATGCCAACACACTCACGTGAAAGTGAAATTTAATCTCCCTTAATTTGCTAGCTAAGTTGTCAATTATTATCATGAAACAATATGAGAGAGAGAGAGAGAGAGAGAGAGGGAGAGAGAGAGAGAGACTTGTTCAAATAAGGCCATCATAATTTTGTAGACTAAAAGTTCCACATGGCAGTTTTTCCACACGTCTACGTGACTGTCATATGGATTCTTCCATATGTCTAATGCTGTGAGTGATTGGGTCATTAGCAGTATTAGATACTACTGCTAGTAAAAAAATATTTATAAATCATATGTTATAAGTTCTATTTTATTATGATGTGATATTAAATATTATTGATGTTTTTTTAACGGTGCTTAACTATTAAAGATGCGTAAGTAAAATCACAACATCGACAGAGTAAACTTTCGTAGTACTGATCTAGTAACAAATTCTTTGGAAACTTATTTCCAAATTGCTTCTTCGAATGATGACATTTTCACACGTTGCAATTTTTGCATCAAATAAAAGGGTAAAGGGGATTGCATATTATTAATTATTATTATTATTTTTTTAATTTGGAGAAAAAGGAAACAATTAATAGTAGTATTGTCCAAGAACGTGTAAATGATGGAATTACAGGTGGGATATGGATTCAAGTTTTCTTTTCTGCAACTCAACTATCATATATATAGTTGTCCAAATTTTTGTCTCCTACACATGATCTTTTTTTATTTTATATTTTTTTTATGACATCAACTTGGGTAATTTCCACTCCAAGGGACACTATCCTAATTTCGAGCAAAATTAAAAAAAAAAAAAAAAAAAAAAAAAGCAACAGTTAAATGTAATTGCTATGCTGTTGAGCTTTCAATGGCCAGAAATGAACTACATCAAATAGTTTTTAATGTGCAAATGCTAAAATATTTGCACTTGTTAGTTGCTTTACTATGATTATTCCATGAATCATTAAAAGGGGTGGTATTGAAAAGAGATGCAAATGCGCGTAATTCCATTTTTAGTAAGGTAATTGATGATCATCACCATAAATATAATTAGCATCCTAATTACCTACATGCATTGGTGAGTGAATATTATATTAAGCCCTAAGGTATAAAATAATTATGAACTAAGGTATCAACAATCTGCAAATTTTATTCACATGCAAATCCAGAGAGTGGCACAAAATATTGCTTAGCAAGAAGTAAAGAGAAAATTCAAACTGTTAATAGAATTTGAAGCAATATGCATTTTATTAACTTCCTTTTTTTTTTTTTTTTTTTTTTTTTTTTTTTGTTTTTTCAATTTCTGCTTTTGGGAATTCTTAAGAAGGGTAGGAAAAAATATCCCAAAACTGTGTGCTTGTTATTAATAAGGATTTCTTTTACACTCTACTGTAAAAATTTTCATTCTAAAAAAATAAATGGGATTGAATCACACTAAAAGATCTTATAATAAGTTAAGGAGTAGAATTTATGGGAACGACGTATTTGGAGGTGAACATTTTATTTCATCTCAAATATATATACACTATAAAATATTAGTAACGTCATATCACTAAAATCACCCACCTCCAAATTCTAAAACAAAAAAACAAGATATAAAAGATGATCTCAAAAATTAAAATAAATAAATAAATAAAAACTATTTTGTTTCATCAATGATAGTAGCTAGGGACAACAAATTAATAAAACAAAAGATTGACATTATTTCATAAACAAAATATAACATGAAATATTAGTAAGGTCATATCACTAAAAATTATGACTAGATTTGTTAATCTAATCACCCACCTCAAAATGCTAAAGCAAAAAAAAAAAAACAAAAAAACAAAAAAATCATATAATATAGAATTGACGCATTATATCTTGCACTTTATTCCATAGGCCATAGCAATATATATATATATATATATATATGTATTTATATTTTGAGGAAAGCCATAGCCTCATATTAGACCCATTAAAAGTAAACCTAATTTCATATAAAATAAGCTGCATAATAGGCACGGATTTTTTACTATATTAGTAAAGTATACTTTAAAATCGACCAATTATACATTGAAGATCTAGCTATTTAAAATCGTGTTACATGGATAAAATTTTAAGTACCCATCTGAAAAATCTCCATCTCTTGTATGCATATCGTTATAAGTTATTTATACATATATATCTCAGGGAAAAATAAATTACCTTACTCATATCGACCACCAAATATTAAACAATCTAACAACTGCAATTGGTATTAGAAGCTTTTCTGTGCTTGCATAGGATGCCCTAATTCTTTTGTCGGCTGTAATCATTATAATTTGAGGAAGACATATATTGTATAAAATAAGCGACAAACAATATCAAACTGGTTCCTTTCTACGTCACACCCACCAAATTAATTTATTTATTGGATTTGTTAAGCTTTCAAATCAACCTCATTTTCCACCAGGGAATAATTTGGACCGTACGTATTTTGGCTTTTAATCTAACTGTAATTAGCTACAGCCATGCATATTCATGTAACCAAATCCTCCAAAGTAATATGTGATAATTTAGGCATTGCCTTCTCCATTGATATTGATAAGTATACATAAACATAAGAAATATATGGCTAAATGATTTTTTTAACGGTCACTGATAATTTTTTTTTTAATAAAAAAACTCGATCATTTTCTTAAATAAGTGTTCAAGGAATATAAGGTGCTTTTAAAATAATTATTGTAATTTAATTATTTTCACACTATAATATTACATTATGTGCATTTTATTTATAGATTGCCTGATAATCATTTTTTTTATTATATTTATAATGAAATAATATAAGGCTACTATACTTGTAAATGTCTTTTAATTATATCTGAAGTGTTAATAAATAGAAGATACGATTTAAAGAACTTAGCATGAATAGAAGTTCACATTCAGTAAATAAAGTTAAACCCCTTATTTTGATAAGATTTATTGTATTATCTATTTTTAAATTGGTAGAATGATTTAATCAGAATCGTTACAATAGAAATGAAAATGATATTTGAAGACTATTTTTTATTGCCTAACATGATTGAATACTGAATATGATTGTTGATTGGCAAGAAATGCGAGTTAGAAAAAAGGAATATAATAGATGATATGTGTTCATATCTGCTTTTACGTAAGACCGTTCACTACCTATGGTGGACTCTATCGATGGACCCAAGTCACGTTCAGAGAACTCTCATAGGTTGTGATTTAGTGAGCTATGATAAGAAAATAGAAGAAATAATTACCTAAATAATTACTTTTTTTTTTCATCTATTAACCAATATGACACAAATTCCTCATTATTGACAAACATGACACAAATTTTAGTTAACATTAATTTAATCTTGTATCATACTAGTCTAATATTAATTTTTTGTATCATGTTAATATTATAATATTTAAATTTATGTCATTCAGATACTTTTTCCTAAATAAAAATGCTTATTTATCTACCCAAATTAATCTTGGTCCCACTAATCTTGGTCCCATTTGGATATCCCAAGGTAATTTGATCATAAAGAAATGGGTAGTAGAGAAACAATCACAAGATAGCCTTTCTCATCCTTAGTGTTTAAAAGCCCAAACAATTTATATAAAAGCCATCAGCTTACCTTTGGTAACCCAAGGTCTTAAACCCATGTTCTAGGTCTAAGAGGTCTAAATAGAAGCCCACTTCCCTCAGAAAGATTGGGTCCCAAGATTCCAACAGTCTTTGTGTAATTCGCATGTCTGGGGGAAACTTTGCTCGGCCAGAGGAAGATGTTTTGTCCTTCCTGACAGTATCTTGCCATAAATGGATTGCCATCATCACCCTCTGGAGAGGCCTGAAACCCATAAATAGCAACTTGACAATAGGAGTATTTTCTAGAACCTTCTATGCTCATAGGGAACCCGCTCCAGCCAGCCAGGCCGAGAGGACAAGATGCCCTTCCGTCACGCAATTTTACGTACCCTTTTAGCCCCCAAAGTGGATGTCAATCCCATCCTTAGCGCCAAAAAAAAAAAAAAAAAAAAAAAAAAAAGCACCAGCTACCCTCGTCAGAGCCGACGGTGGCGTGCTCCTGCACTGCTCCTGTAGATGTCCTTCACATCAGATTTGTCGTTCCACTCCAGCTCAGTCAACCAGAGGCTCCCTCACTCTCTATAAATACCCCTTTATTTTTACTCCAAAGGACAGCCCTTCTTCCACCTTACCAAAACCCTGACAAAATCATCCTAGAAACCCAGAAAGTCATCACCATCTTCATCTTCTTCATCCTCATCACTTAGGTCTATCATTCACATATTCCTACCTATAAAACATCGTCATAAGTTATTTGTCTTATCGTCAGAGACAATCACCATACCATTTTCTCCACCACTAGTTATCTTTTTTTCTTACCTCTAACGATGACTTGTGGTTTCTTTCTATTGCGATTTTCCTTCATTTTTGCAGGTTTGAGAAGGTGCCTTGGTGATGTACACAATCGAGGGGTCCTTAGGAGCCGCTTTCCTTCAAATCTCTTTGTGTGTAACCAACCCTATTATCACGTTGGAAGCCCTGTCACAGCACCACGTCATCACCGCCATCGATCACTTGGAGGACGCCATGCTTTTTCACGTAGTCATATCATACCATTGGATCTATCAGGCTCCAACAACAATATGTATATAATATAGAAGGTTTTCTAGTTTGAAAAGTAATTGTGACTTTATCATAAAATGTAGAGTTCGAATACCTTACTACAAGTTAAAAAAAAAAGTGAAGGGATAGTGACATGGAATAATGGGACGAAGGAACTACCCCATGGTTTATTGATCCTTAAAAAAAAAAAAAAAAGAAAAAAAGAAAAAAAGAAAGGTGGTGGGGTCAAGCACAGAATAAGGGGGGATTAGTGGGGCACGTGCCCCCTTAAGTTTTTTAAATTTCAAAAAGACCATCATATTTTTCTTAATAATTTTAATATGTCCCTATTCAAAGTTTTTTCAAAAAATATATCTAAACTTAATATTTGAATTATATTTTATGTTTTAATACCATAATTAAACTTAAATTATCTTTTACGTTCTAATACTATAATCACATTTGATTCTTATTAATTCTCCCAATTTCTTTACCTACATAATCATTTTTTAATTTCTTTATTTTTAAAGACATTGACTTCATAATTATCAACATCCAGAATATTAATGCGTATAATTTTTTATTTATTGGAAATAGTATTCATCTTAAAAGGAAAAAAAATATTGGTGTAAAAAAAAATAAAAGTGAAACTAAATTTTAGTAAAAAAAATTGAAAATAATTTATAATACATTCTAGGCTAAAAACTTTCATTTTTCGTCATAATTTTGACATCTGAGATAAAGTTCAAAAACAAATTTTGGAATGCATCCAAAAAATAAGAGTTGTGCCTAAAAATGTTTAATATGTTGATCAAAATTAAAGAAAAATACTAAGCTCTTTATCCATACAAAATCATTATTTTTTAAACATAAATATTGTTTTCCTTTATATACGCTGATGAAAACATATAGGTCGTTTTTTTTAAAATATAAAAATTGTATCCTTTTATGTGCCCTGACTGAGAAATTTTTTTGGATCCGTTACTGGATGTAATAGTGGGAGGAGTGAATACGTATACAACCACCACTCCCTCAAGGGAAAAAGTAAAAAAAGAAATTAAAGAATAAACTGTGTATATATATATTTTTTAGTAGAAAGAAATGTATCCTATAATACCATCGGCCTCAAAAACAAACATTTCTTTAAACACGTTGGAAATTATACTGCGAGAAGGCTCCCAACAGGATCATCACTGGAACTTATATGGAAAATAATATTGCGACGTTGTTTGCTGTCTCATTTTTATTTTGCTGTGTCATCGTCTTTAGTTAGCTTTCCATAATCTTTTTTTTTTTTTTTTTTTAAATGAACTTGATCATGATAAAATTTTCATGAGAAGTATAAAAAAAAAAAAAAAAAAAAAAACGAATACTAGAAAACGAGTGGCACAAAACTAAAGGTGAGTTGATTTCCCAATAATAATAAAACGGTCAATTATGACCAAATATGATGCTAACAGTCTCAATAGGCCAAAAATCAGAGAAGTAATCCGATAGGATTACTAAGTGTTCAACTTGTTTATGTTACTTTGCAAATTGTCGTTAAAAACCGTTCGAAACCAATCAAACTAATGTGTTCAATATCGATCTCGTTATTGAACAGTTTCTCATTAGATACTTTTAGTAGATCATGCAATTTTAACTTCTTGCCAAAAAAAAAAAAAAAAAAAAGCGTATTTAGTAATTTAGCTAGTACTTGTTAACAATAACTTCCTCAGCGATGTTCCAAAATGCCCAAATATAGAGAAGTAAATTGATAGATTGCTAGTAAAATTTATGAAAAAAATTACCTGAATGATAAAAATTAAAAATTTAATGCACTAATATGATAAAAAAATTTACACTAGACTAACATGATATAAAAGTAAACCAAAGTTAACTAAAATTTGAGTTATATTGTCAATAATGGAGAATTTGTACTATGTTGATCAAGAGATAATGAAAAAAAAAAAAAAAAGAGAAAATTACCCAAATAACAATATATTTTTTTTATCTATTGATCAATATAACACAAATTCGTTATTATTGACGAACATGACACAAATTGTAGTTCATATTAGTTTAGTTTTGCATCATATTAGTTTAAATTTAATTTTTAATATCATGTTGGCATAATAATTTTTAAATTTGTGTTATTTATATACTTTTTTCTATATATATATATAAAAAGTAGTAATTTAGATAATTTTTTTGCATGTCCATTTTTGTTCAAAAGCCTTTTTTTTTGTTAGGCCCAAGATCAACATTCATAGCCCGTGACAAATCTCACCAGCTTATGGTGCTGCTACTGGGCTTATAATTTGCAATGGTGGTTTTCCCTCTCTTGATTTTGTGCTTAACTTGCAAGTCGTGACATATTAATGGGGCTTAATTTTAAAATTTTATTTTCCTAGATAGCTGATTTTTTTGATTTAATATGTATTCTCTTTCCCTGCTTTTTTTTTATTTTTTTATTTTTTATCCCCCTTCATTTTCTTTTAGGTTTTGGCTTGAAGATTTTTAATAAGATACATTTCAAGTTATGAACAAAGTGTGGATTTTGACTCAATCTTTAGGAATGACTTCAGGCTTTAGACAATTATTTTATTCGATTTTTTTAATTCCCATTATTATTTAATTATAATAACAATTATTATTATTATTATTATTATTATTATTATAGGAGATACAATATCAACTAACCTAATGTACTTGATACCTAAACACCCATATGTTTGTTTGAAACTTTTCCGAAAAATACAACAAAAAAACTACTGGATTATTTTTCCATGGGCTTATCCTTACAAACATGTTTATTATACATCATGCTTAATGTAATCTTTTACAAAATCGCATCACAATTCACAACAAAGATCAAATAGCAACATATGTACCCTTATTAAGAAGGTCACATAAACAAACACTCCCCCACGAAGCATATATACTATCTCACACTATTAATTATATCCTTTATTTGACATATAGTTTCACACTGGCAAATGCAATGATGAGCGCAAAAATTTATACACACACACACACACACACGCACGCATATATATATAGCCACTTCCCAAGCTCATGCACATCTTACACCCACATATATATATATATATATATAATAGATTTTTATAATTACCCTTTCAACATATATAATCACACACTATAAATGACGCTTATGAGCATATATATATATATATATATATATATATATTAAAAGAGATGGTGGTGTTTCTTTCATGAGTCCCTTCCTCTTCCTCTTTCTCTTCTTTCTCCGTCTCTTTTTTCTCATGAATCTCGTGGAAGGCACACCCTCCGGCTCCAACGGCAGCTGCCGCCGCAATCTCTTCTTCAAACTTGTACCTGTGCCCATGTTCGGGGTCTTTCTTTGCCTCGTGCGTTTCATGCTACACAGAATTGCATATTACAAGATGTAACAAAATAATAACAATAAAAAAAAAAATGGTACTGAGTAATAATAATAATAATAATAATAATTAAAGACTATAACAAAAATAATTGAAGATGCATGACCTAATTTTCTTTTTTCACCATAACAAAAACTTATACATATTGAAATGACATACGTGATATATGACCTATTAGTTTAGAAGCATAATCCCTTATATCATCAGTTGTCCCTTCTCTTCTATTTGAAAAAGAAAAAGAAAAAAAAAAAAAGTAGGCCAAAAAAAAAAAAAAAAAAAAAAATATATATATATATATATATATATATTTATCATACCAAGGCATAAGCACCGTCAGCGGTAGCACCAAGCTCCCCGAGGTGCTCGAGATGCTTGTGGTGTTTCTCCTCCTCCTTGTAGTCAATTTCAGTACTGCCGGTGGAGTCACCATAGACTTCGGTGGTTGTCTCCGAGTAGCCACCGGAGGGACCGGAATAGTGGTGCTTCTCCTCCTTCTTGTAGTCAAGATCAGTGCTCGTGGAGTCACAGTATAATTCGGTGGTTGTCTCCGAGTAGCCACCGGAGGGACCGGAATAGTGGTGCTTCTCCTCCTTCTTGTAGTCAAGATCAGTGCTCGTGGAGTCACCGTATAATTCGGTGGTTGTCTCCGAGTATCCACCGGAGGGAACCGAGTAGCGGTGCTTCTCCTCCGCCTCCGCCTCCGCCTCCGCCTCCTTGTGGTGGACCTGATCAGGGCCAGTAGCAGTATAGGTGTCAAATAACTGGGCGGGCGTCGACGCAAAGTATCTACCGGCTGGGGGTTCATCGGCGGCGTAATTATACTGATCATGCTTGTCCTCCTTTTCTTCGTATTCATTAATGTTAGGGCTAGTGATGCTGGAAACTACATCGTTAGGGCTTCTCGGAGTACTCGTCGACGTTGGCGCTGTTGTCTTCGTCCTTGTTGCGGTGGAAGAGGTGGTGGTGGTGTTGTTGTTCCTCAGACATGGTTGTGTTGGAAGGTGTGCAAAAAAGAGCTAGATAAGATAAATATCTATATCTATATATATATATATATATATGTATTAAATATACGGACAAGGCAAAGAGAGAAAGGCTATATATGTAAGAGATTTTTTTGATTTGATGCAACTGGAATGCAATGGCCTTGCTATTTATAATTGCTTGGTTGGAGTAGTTAGTGGGTAAACACGTTAAAACTTAAATGAAATAATTATTAGTATTAATATATATTATATATAATGATAGGAGGCTTACGTGGAGGGAAAGGTTTTGCAATCGACCTCCATCTCTTTATGCAGTAAGTGCTAGCATCTCAAATTATTCAATGCCAAATTTCCACCTTAATAATGTCACAACGTTATTTTTAATGCCATATATTTGACATACGTTTTAGTTTCAAATTTGGCGCAAGGTATAATTAATGCTTATTGAGTTTTCAGTTTTTTTTGAAAAGGAAAATTTCATATCACAAGAAACAAAATATATAAGACATAAATAGCCTCAAAATATAAAGGAATTCGACGCCAAATTCCTAAGTGGATCTATCAGTAAAAACTAAAATGGCACATGGCTTGAATACAAGTACCGAGACTCAAACGGGAGAAGACCCGTTCAGCACATAAACTTCGAGCTTGACCATTGTTCATTAAACAACACAAAAACAGTTAATGGACTAGTCCAGTCAACCGAGACCAATCCCCACATAACGGGAGTACTCACACCACAACATCTGATAACAAACAGATGGGAGACACAAACAGAGGACATTGCCTCCATTATTACCAAAGTAAAAACACCAGAGTAAACTGAAACATACCAAATGAGTAGAAATATCAACACCCTTATTACAACAAAACAAAAGAAAGATCCACCGGTAGCAAGCCATCGGCCGTCGAACGGAAGCCAATTCGAGCGAAGCCACCCTAAAAGGACAACTCACCTTCAAGACAGGTTAGATCCGACCCAATGGATGTGCCATTCTTCGCACAGCCACCATCACGAGAAAGTCGATGTCGAGATGAGTCTGGGGACTAAACTTCAGGGTCGGAAGTCTGACGACGCACTCAAAGACCGTGTTAAAACTCCGGTTAAACACTGCAACTTTTTTTTCGTATTCAGAGAGAGAAAAAGAAGGAGAGAGAGATAACTGTAAGATACCATTTTAAAGATTTTTTATTTTTTTTTCACGGTTCTTCAGTGATATACACATATATGGAGTTATCATGCCCAATAAATTCACAAGTAATAAAGAACATAGAAAATTCATCGTATAATTCCCTTTTTTTTTTTTTTTGAAAAAGAAATTACCGTAATTCCGTGTTCACAAATAAAGAATATATAATCTTCTCTTTTCCATCATCTATAATATTGCTCGGATGAGGATTGACCAGATCTACCAATTGAAATCATGAAAAAGTGTGTGAAAGATGAAGATCACATCACGAGTGGCTTTATCAACTTTCATCATTACTTTGTTTTTCTGACGGTCGAATAAGGATAAAAATTGGAAAAAGTACATGAATTAAAAATTATTATATTAACATGACATAGAAAAGTAATATTAAATCAATATGACACAAAATCAAATTAAAGTAAATTAAAGTTTGTGTTATGTTGGGTAAGATGGGGAGTTTGCATTATGTTTGTCAATAAATGAAAAAAATATGATTATTTAGGTAATTTTCTTATAAAAAATTAGGAGTGATATCTACTTAGCTAATGAAAGATTTATAAACCTTGTTTAAGGAGGCAGGATCCCAATGACCACATTAAAATTTCTATTTTCAACCTTAAAAAGCTAAATGTTGATATTAAATCTCATGTCCAAAATGCCATTGAAGCTTTGTCTAAATAATCTTGAGCATCTTAAATGACAAGCGCGGCAATTTCTAATTTGGTTTATGGCATTATGATCACAATGTCAAAAGTTAATTAACTATGTGGATTACAAATCTTAACTAATTTGGAAGTATGGTTACATCCCTAAGTTTATATCACATATATTATTCTTTAGGAGATTAAACAAAAAAAAAAAAAAAAAAAAAAAGAAGTCTACATGGAGGAGGATTGATGTTGATAATGAGATGATGACACATATATAAATTAATGAAACTTTGATTGTTGATTACTAATATTGCCTGTATTTCAGGAAAAGGGAGAGAAGCGATACTAGAAAAGTAGAGGGTGGCAATATTAATGGATAATATGCTTCCTTTTATAGACCTCTTTAAAAAAAAAAAAAACATTTTTCAAATGTTATCCTATTTCATACTCAAATACAGAAATTTTTTTTAAATTTTGTGATCATCAGTAAACTTTAAAAGTGAACTTTTACCTTTTATTTTTAAATAATACAACAATGACTATATTATAATAATCAAATGCAAAGGTAAATGCACTAACTAATGATAAATACTAATTTCGACATTGATCATACTTAGTGACGAAATACTAATTTTGACATTAATAATACTAATGATAAATTTATCAAGGTTAACATTTAAAGTAGAGCTATGTTGGAGAATAATTTTTAACCTAAATATCAAAATTTGATATTGACACATCAATTTATAGTCATGCTCTAAAATACGTGGCTGGACCCATTTGAATGGCATAGTCGGTGTCGGCAACGCTAATTTCACTCCCAACATAAATTCACTACTTGTTAGATTGGGCAGTTGGGCTCCATTCTTTTATTAGAAATTGTAATATAAACACGTCTTCTCTTAATTGATTCATTATTCAAGAATGTTATTTCAAGATTATCTATCTTTGACATCGAAGCAAGTAATCAATGTTTCTAACGAACCGAAGTATTCTAAATGTTGTTAGATTTTTTTTTTCTTTTTTCTATTTTGTGCAATTTAAAGATACTTGAGATGCATTAGATATTTATAATAAGGGTTATTTATGTTTTCGTATTCAATATTTTGTTTTATTCAGAAAATATACCATGCGTATTGAAGATTTTACATTTTAATTTATACCATAAGATTATTTTAATATACCAATTTATATCCTTTATTGGTTAACACTTTATTTTGATCTTAAAACACCTAAATTACCCCTAAAAAGAAAAACGTAAAATTAATTATTATTAACATTTTGTTCTTATTCAAAAACTATACCGTACACTTTAATATTCTATTTTTACATATTATTAGATTACATTTTAGTACATAAGCCCATATATTTTCTCAATTAACACTTAACTTTAAAATTTTAAATACCTAAAATACCCTTGAAATTGAAATAAAAAATAATTGAATTCTAAAAATCTAATTTAAATTAAAAGCTAAATGAAGGGCCTGAGGTAGGGTCGGAAAAGGGTGTGTGGCAGCAGGGTGGGAAATGGATGGGTGGTTACGATGGTGGAGTTGAGAATTCTGAATTTTTTTTATTGAGAAAATTAAAAATTTTGTCAGTTTTTGTCGTTTTATAATTTCTTTTTAAACATATATTAGGCATTTTTAGCTCAAAATGAAATGTTGATTAAGAAGTAAATTGATGAATTTAATAATAATCTAATACTAAATTTGACATTAAGTTATTGTATTTAGTGAAAAATTTGCTATGAGGTTTATCATTTTTCAAAATATAATATAAAAGTTGGAGCTCTATTAAAGAATAGTTTTTTAACGTAAAACTAAAAAAATTGATATGTCAACATTGACATAACAATTTATTACTCAAAAGTACGTGGTTGGACCCATTTGAATGGCAGCATATGGTGTCGGCAACGCTATTTTCATTTTCAACATATAATTAAACTAGCTAAGATAGGAAGTTGAATTCATTCCTCTTATTAGAAGTTTTTTTTTTTGTTTGGTTTTTGATAAATTCCTTTTATTAGAAGTTGTTATACATACAAGTCTTGTCTAAGTTAACTCATTATATTCAGGAAAGTGTTATAAGATTATGTATCTTTGACGTCGAAGCAAGTAATCAAAATTTCTAATTACCAACCAAAAGATTTTAAATGTATTGTTAGATATTTTATATTTTGTGCAATCAATAAACAGGATTTGGATTTATAAAAACAAGGATGAAGTGTTGCTCATTGGGTGCACCTTATGGCTGTAGATGGGGCCTGATAAATTTGACAGGTACGACGTGTCAGGGCAGGACAGCACACGTTGCAATCTAGCAACCGTGGCAATCTCTAATTGGTTAGTGGCAATTCTAACTCAGCCAGATAAGATTGTTGAGCAGTATATACAGAATCAAATTGACTCATGCATCTTAGGGCCAAATGCCGCCACGTGCCTCCAAGTTTTCAATATGGTTTGTTTATTTGCTTGTAATCAAAATTGGGCATCAATGGAAGGGGACAAGATTTCAATCGGAATATGTTGTTTTATGTGGATTATTGGATTTGGGATTTGGTTCATTACGAATTTCATTCTTCCATCTATTTAAAAATAGTGCTAGAAAAATTAAATTTAATATAAATTTTTTGAGTATCAATTCACTTGTTATATTTTTATTGATATATATAATTAATAGATATAATAACACTTATATATAAAAAAAATGATAACTCATTTGTCACATAAAATGTTACTCAAAAGTTGAGTTTAGAGTTGATGTCCCGAGCCTTTTTCTTTATTTAATTCAAAATTAGAATAAACTATTTTAAATTTACTTATCTGCCCCTTCAAAATTATGTTTCAAATTCAAAATAATGGTTATAGTATTGTTAATCATAATTAAATTATTATCATAATAGGAGGATATTAATTAATAAGTTTTAAGTTTTATAATTATTTTTTTTTAGAAAATTAAAAATATAATATAAAACTTGAATTAAAATAAGTAAAACAAAAAATAAGTATCAATCAAAATATATACATATTACTAGTTATCAAATACGTGCAATACACGTATAAAACTGTAATGATAGTTTTTATAATGTGTAATATAAACAACGTTATGAAAAATAAATAAATAAAAAATTAATTCAAAAACAAAATACAATAATAATTATCTAAATTCAAAAATTATATTTCATCATAAAGTCATGATGACTTAATATTTTTATTACATAAAACACATGATAATATTGATTATTTTGTTCTTTCACAATATTTACAGTATCCATTATGTTATCTAAAATTAAAATTTATATCATTCTGTTGCAAATGATTATTTAAAATAACAGTAATCTCATAATATGTTTTTTAAGACTGACCACAATCAATTAAGGATATTAGAGTTACCAATGAAAGCTGATATAATACAGACTTTAAGAGATAA
This sequence comes from Ficus carica, assembly GCA_009761775.1. Classification (NCBI taxonomy): domain Eukaryota; kingdom Viridiplantae; phylum Streptophyta; class Magnoliopsida; order Rosales; family Moraceae; genus Ficus; species Ficus carica. The sequence continues at coordinate 18,344,228 of CM019745.1, forward strand.
AATTTGGGACGTTGAGCTTCTAATAAGGAGAAAAAAGAAAGAAAGAAAGAAAATAAAAAAGTTGCAGGAAGAAGTATAAAAAAGAAAAAAGAAAAAAGAAAAAAGACAAGCCAAAAATTTAAGAAAATGATGAAATATAATTAAAACAAAGTAGAAAGGGGATAAGAAAAAGTTAACGACAGAAAAGCAAAATATGAAAAAATGACATGAAGAACCAAATAGTTTCATAAAGAAAAGAAAAGAAAAAAAAAAACAACAACAATAAACAGTTTCCAAAAAAAAAACGCACTAATAAGATGCATATTTTACAACCAAATTTATTAATTATTCTGTTAAATGTTAAGGAAATATAATGAAATGGAAATTAATTTTCATGCCAAAAAAAAGTAAAATAATTACATAAATATTATCCAAAGTAATAAAGTAATAAGTTGAAAACCTCCTTTAATCCATCATGAAAACTCTTAAAAAAAAAAAAAAAACACAAGTTTGATAATTTAACGAAGAAAAGAAAACTTATCACAATTAGGTTTGATTATAATTAAGAAAATTAGAATTTTGAGTGAAAAAGTTGAGACTAGTGATTAGAAAAGAATATTTAAGAGAGAAAGTGATAAAATATTGAGTTTTCAATAAAGAAATTAAAGAAAAAAAAAGGGAAAAAAAAAGTTATACTGAGAATGTATAAGCAGAAATTTAGGAAAAGGCAAGTAAAAATTTGAAAAAATTAATAACAACAACAACTATAATAATAATAATGATAATGATAATAATGATATTGTTGATGATGATGATGATAAAGCAAAGTAGAAGAAGGTTGGAAGAAAAAAAAACTTGAAAAGGAAAAAGTAAAATAAAAAGAAAACATAAGCACCAAAAGTTTTTTTAAAAAGAAAAAAAACACATAAAGGAAAAAAAAAAAAAAAAAAAAAAAGAAGAAGATAAACGGTTTTCCATGCAAAAGCAAAAAGGAAAGGAACCAAAAAAAAAAAAAAAGATAAATGGGTTTCCATGAAAAAGCAAAAAGGAAAATAAAAAAAAATGGTTTTCCATGAAAAAGCAAAAAAAAAAAAAAAAAAAAAAAAAAAAAAAAAAAGCACCAAACGGTGTATTTTTGACTACTAAGAATGAATAGTGGATTTTTATCCACTGTTTTATATATGTAGGATATTAAACTAATAAAAGATAAATTTTCTACTTATGGTAACGGAGGAAGATGCCATAAAAACTTCTATATACCATGCCTCCAGACCAGATGGTTCCCTTTAGGTCAATAACTTAACCAAACAATTCAATCTCATTGAAACCTTAGATATTTCATGCCTAAGCTATGCAGTACATGGATGGACGGGTAGGTATATCTATTGATCTTGTATGATCACACTGTCACTTTAGTGTTTTTGCTTTTGTTCTCAAACACATGAGAAAACAAAAAGTGCAATAAGAGAACTAATCTCTTTTAAGATTTTTCTTAATTGCCGAAATTCTGTCATCCTTGTTATAAATCTCCTATTTATTTTGCAAGGATGAAATACTTGATTGGTTAATCTTTTATTTTATTTAAAATAAGATGAATAAATCAAATTGATCACCTCTCCTGCAGGGGAGGCATTCTACGCCACTGCCACTGCCACCCAGGCATTGCTTGGGTGGCATAAAGGAGATTTGATTTTCATCTTTATTTCAAATTTGAAACTGTTTCCCCTTTAAATTAAAGTATTTAAAATATAAATTTTATTTAGAGGTATTACACTAAACTGATCATTTTTAAACACCCCATTTAAAAAATGAACGCTTTTAAAATTATTTATAAATTTGAACAAAATTTGAATCTCATGCTTTTGTTGTTCCACATTAATCCTTCCTTATTTTGAGGATTTGAGTTTTTAATTGAATTTTTGGATTGTTTTTTTTTAATGGGAAAAAAAATCTCCCTTTTTTTGTGGATTCATTTTTGTATAGGAAGAGACTGTGTTAGAGTCTCTCCCAATAACTCTACTGATAGAATCTTTTTTAACCGTTGAGATTTAATCGAACGGTTGAAATGTGTTGGTGTACCATACTTATTATATACCTTACCTCATATAATTTTTCTCATCCTAAGTCTTCTTCGTCGCCAGCGACCTTTCCACTGCCGACGACCCACTCCGGCGACCACCCCGACGCCGGCGACTCACCCCCGGCCACCCCCACCCAGCCCCCTGCCCTCCCTCGCCTGAACCCAGCACCCCCCAGGCTCGCCGGCCCCCCATTTCTCTTCTCTTTTCTCTCTCTCCCCCCTCTCTTCTCCTCTCTCACTCTTCCCCCAGACCCCCGCCCCGGTGCCCCCCCCTCGATGGGATCGCCACCCCCCTCTCTCTCTCCAGGCCCCGGCCGCCCCCGGCACCCGCCTAACGCCCCCTACCCTAGGTCCCCCCTCCCCTGGCACCCCTACCCCAGGCCCCCTTACCCCGGCCCACCCCGGCGCCCCCCCGACGAGGATCCCCTACCCCTCTCTTTCTCTCTTCCCTTCTGTCTATCTTTCCGGCCGCGGCCCCCCCACATCCCCGACTTGACCGACTCCCCCTGGCGAGAGAAGAGAGAGAGAAAGGGGGTGAGGAGTCCCCGTCGGGGGTGGGGTGGGGGGGGGGGGGAGAGGGCGGGCGGCGCCGAGGGGCCAGGGGCAGGGAGAGAGGAGAAGAGAGAGAGAGGGGAAGTGAGAGAGGGGAAGAAAGAGATAGGGGGTCGGGGAGGCCTGGGTGGAGGGGGGCCGTCGGGCTGGGGGGGTAGAGGGGGGTGCCGAGGAGTGGCGTGGCCTGGGGTGGGGGGGCCGGGGGAGGGCGGGGCCTGGGGTGGGAGTGGGGGATACGAACCAAGCCAACTATGTGACGAAGCCCGTATTCGAAGAGGTCTCCAAGATCGTTTTAACGAACAGGTTCGAATGGAAGGAATCGCGACCCGTTACCTATAAGAGGTAAGAACCTTGGTATGATGATGATGCCACAATCAACTATGGAAGGTTGATTGATAAGTCGTTGGTGAACGTCATGGAAAATCCCGATAAGTTCGAATAGTTCTTCAAAGAACCAAAGAGAGAGAATTCTCACAATTTTCTGATTAATGATCTGTCTTATTCCATGAAAAAGGTACAATTAATAGAGCCAAGGCCATGAATTTTCAGCTCCTAGTTGCCCAATCTAAAGCAAATAAGGTAAGTTCCCTAAATGGCTAAAAAGCCTTACAATCATATGAAATAAAAGAAACGCACCCAATGTAAAGCAAATAAGGTAAGTTCCCTAAATGGCTGAAAAGTCTTACAATAATATGAAATAAAGAAACGCATGTTTCCAAAAAAAAAAAAAAAAAAAAAAAAAAAAAAAAAAGAAACTAGACAATAATTAGGTAAATAGCTAATTCTGCTTGCCACTTGTCGCCTCAAAACGAGAAAGTAAAAACTAATGGTTTTGCAAACATGATTACAATTACTCGGTTCCTTTAGAACTTGAATCACGCATTTGTTGGTCTGATTGTCACATGCAATTCCCTTAATAGGCCTCCATGCAATAGCTTGAGACCAAGTTGCCTGAATCAGCCCAATAAGTGCATTTTTGAATTTTCTTCGCCCTGGCTCTTGTAACCGGACCAATGGGAACTTGAATTAGATTTGAATATGTCTCATCCCACGTGCTCTTGCTTGTGCTACTGAATTCCTTATCATTCCCCTCCTCTTGAGAAGGATTTGTCATTAAATCGTCGCCTGCATCAAAAGGACTTAGATCAGAAACACTAAAGGTGGCACTTACACCATACTTACCTGGCAAGTCTAACTTGTACACATTATCATTGATCCTTTTAAGAATTTGAAAAGGATCGTCCCCTCTAGGCAACATCTTGGATTTCTTTTGTTCTAGAAACTGTTCCTTGCGTAAGTGCAACCACACCCAATTGCCGGGCTCGAAGACGAGCTTATGATGCCCTTTGTTGGCTTGTTTGGCATATTGCTTAGTCCTTTGCTCGATGTTGAGTCTTGCCTTCTCATGTATCTACTTATCAAGTTCAGGTTTTCTTTTTCCATCTAAATTCACATGCGCAGACAAAGGTAATGATATCAAATTCAAAGAAGTTAAAGGATTAAAACCATAAACAATTTCAAACGGTGAAAATTTAGTAGAATGCATAGATCGATTATAAGCAAACTCAACATGTGGTAAACATTCCTCCCAAGTTTTGATGTTCTTTTTAATAATAGCCCGCAACAAGGTAGACAAGGTCCTATTCACAACTTCTATTTGACCATCGGTTTGAGGGTGACAAGTAGTCGAAAACAACAACTTAGTCCCTAACTTAGCCCATAAAGTCTTCTAAAAGTAGCTTAAGAACTTGGCGTCCCTTTCAAAAACAATTGTCCTAGGCATATCATGAAGTCTCACAATTTCCCTAAAGAACAAATTAGCAACATTGGAAGCATTATCTGTCTTGTGGCATGGAATAAAATGCATCATCTTGGAAAACCTATCCACGACCACAAATACCGAATCCCTTCCCCTTTTAGACCTAGGCAAACCTAACACAAAATCCATTGAGATATCAGTCCAAGGTTCACTAGGTATTGGCAAAGGAGTGTATAAACCGTGAGGCTACACTCTTGATTTAGCCTGCCTACAAGTTACACATCTACTACAAAGCCTCTCAACATCTCGTTTCATATGTGGCCAATAGAAATGTTCTTGCAGCATCGCCAAAGTCTTCACCACTCCCAAATGTCCCATCAATCCTCCCCCATGGGATTCTCTCACTAGCAAATCTCTTATTAAACAATTAGGCACATACAATTTATTCTCCCGAAACAAGTATCCCTCAGGCCTAAAGTACTTACCACTAGCAAATCTCTCACAAGCCTGATACTCAGCACTAAAGTCACGGTTATCAGCATATAACTCTTTAATATGTTCAAAACCCAGCAGTTAAGCACCAAGAGTTGAGATTAAGGCATACCTACGAGAAAATGCATCTGCAACGATGTTTTCCTTACCTTGCTTGTAGCGAATGACATACGGAAACGTCTATATGAATTCCACCCAACGCGATGCCTCTTGTTCAGCTTGTGTTGGCCTTTCAAGTGTTTCAGGGACTCATGATCGGTGTGAATCACGAACTCCTTAGGCCATAGGTAGTGCTGCCACGTCTATGACGTCCGAACCAATGCATACAACTCTTTATCATAAGTTGGGTAAGAGTTGCCCCCATTCAGCTTCTCACTGAAATATGCTATTGGTCGCCTTTCCTGCATCAAAACAGTGCCAATTCCAACTCTTGAAGCATCACATTCAATCTCAAAAGTTTTGAAAAAATTAGTTAAAGATAACAATGGAGTATTAGTCAACTTCTTCTTGATTAATTTGAATGCCTTTTCTTGCTCTTCTCCCTATCTAAACCCAACGTTCTTCTTGATCACTTCAATCAGTGGTGCAGCTATAGTACTGAAACCTTTCACAAACCGCCAGTAGAAACTAGCAAGTGTTGGGATCTAAATGTGCCCTAAGGATAGAAAATCAATATTAGGGATTTTCTGTAAATATGACATTTTGATATTAATAAGAGAAGATTATTCATGTTTAATAAGTTGTGTCCTATTTACTTTCATTTGTTGATTGTATGGTTATTTTGAGCAAACTTAAAATACTCCTTGACTGTTGGTAATATATCGGATTACCATATGTATACGGGGTATACATAGAAGACGTGGTAATTTGATAACAGTCTAAATAAATAGTCTGCAATAGATGGAATAAGATTTGGGGATCTTATTTATGATAAGATTGTAAAGGTTGTCTACTTCCTTGGAGGGATGGTTTGTCTTGACCATCGGATAGGTTCCGAGTAGAAACTTTAATGTATACCAGTATTGAGGTATGACATTGGACTGGACCTAAAGTGTTAATTGATTCAGTTTAATAATTCCGTTTATAAGAATCAATGACACTTTGATTATCATCCTGCATTAATCTTAATCCTGAAATGATTACTTGAGTTCGCGTCCATGACTTGTGTTCTTTAATGCACTACAGGTGAGACACTGTTAATTCATGGTCAATATACTTGTGTTTTGGGTGCATGACTTATGGATGGAGAAATCAAGATTCATAGATACGGAATCCATAGCTATCTTAACGATAGTAAATGTTATCTACTTAAAGGCATTATTCGGGGATTGAAAGATAGTATAACAAGATCTTGGCCATCGGTTTACTTTGTGTTCTCTGGTGGTTTACCAATTGTATGGTTTTACAATTGGTGATTCTTTCAATAGAGAATAATGTAACTTTAAGTTAAAATGATTGAAAAGGTAAAACGGAAAAAGTCCTTAATTCAATCATGTATAGCATATGGGGATTAAGCAAGAGATGAATAAATCATGGAAGAAGCACTACGTGAAAGAGAGCTTTCGTAATACGGTATGTAAACAGGAGTTCAACTTCAAACTTTTAGTGGAATAGTTTTGAAGTTGATAATTGATGAATAATTAATCTGGGATTAATTTTTCACAATTATAGGAGCCTCTTTACATATTTCCATCGGGTCCCTCTATTAACTCATATAGTTCCGTATAGCGTCTCGAGATTTATTCCTAATGAGATCGGTAAATTTAAATGGAATTTAATAATGTCTATTAAGACATGATACTCTCTAACATGCAATCCAGAAAGGATTGGACATGTGAAATTAATAGACCAATGATTTGTCAATATGTGATTGGTTAATTTGAATTTTGGAAATAAGATTGTGTTTGAATTATTTAATTTTGGAAAATAAATTTTCTCTCCTAATCTAAAAGTGATGCACGGTTTTTAGATAGGTGGAGGGAAGAAAATTTTATTTCAAAATTGTTCAAATATATTTCTAACATTAAATTATTAATTGATTTGAATAATGGAGATTATTTAATGGATTTTTTCTTTCCTTTAAAAAGTTGTGGACGGTTTTAAGAGGAGGAAAATTTCAAATATTCCATTATTTAAATTAATAAATATGGTTGATGTTTGAGGAAAATATTTAATTCAAATAAGTGAATCTTATTTAAATTCAAAAAGGTTTAAAAGGAATTTGAATCTAGATAGGACTAGGATCTTTTGACTAGTCTAGATTCTTGATTTAAAATTTGAACCATCAATCTAGCTTGAATTTCAAGTGTGGCCGAATTTTTTGTGGGAAGATTTCCTCTTAGAAAAATGTTTTTAGGTTCAATGAATCTAGCCTTAAAGTTGTATGATCTTTTGATTCAAAATTTATCCAGAAAATAATTATTAATTATTTTTAAGGAGATGAATTTTGAAAAAGGATTGGACTTCTATATAAAGGTAAGGGATTCTTGAAAAACCAATTTTTGGTATTTTTTTTAAGAGGGAAAATGTTTTTTATTTTTTGAAGTGAGAGGAAAAACAATTTAGGTTTCTTCCACATCAAAATTCGGCTATCTTGTGAGAAAGAAAAAGAGAGAAAATTCCATTGAATCAAAACTGTGAGGAAGGTTAAACCGAGTGATAATTTTCATAGGAGGTTAACCAGTTCCTGTTTTGTAGTTTTGAAGAAAGAAGTTGGATCATATTCTCAACGAGGAACATCGGAATTGAGAAGGAAGGATTTAGACTTCGGAAAGCATTACCGGTCGCTTGGATTCATAGAACGTGTGCCCACACACACTCTGAGACGTGGAACTCGAGAATAGTAGAGAAGACACGTTGGTCAAACGCTCTAGTGACTCCGGAATCCAAGAATTAAGGTATGCTTGATCATTAATTTAATTTATTGTTATATGCATCATGAGATTTTTTTCTGGAAACGGCATAAAAATTTTAAAACTTCCGCTGCGCTGTGTAACTTAATACCGGATCCGATTTTTCCAACAGCAAGTCCATGAAAACTCCGTACATTACCTACACTAGTTAGACTCGGCCACTCCTGGATGGCTAGCACCTTTTCTTCATCAACATGTATACCTTCAGCACTAACAACAAAACCAAGCAACACAAGCTTATCTGTGCAAAAGGTACACTTCTTGAGGTTAGCATACGACTTTTCCTTTCTGAGCACATCCAAAACAGATTTTAAATGCTCTACATGTTGGTCCAAGTCTTTGTTATAAATGAATATATCATCAAAATACACAACAACAAACCTGCCAATAAATGCACGTAAAACATAGTTCATTAAATGCATAAATGTGCTAGGCACATTGGTTAAGCCGAAGGCATTACCAACTACTCATACAAATCTTGTTCTGTTTTGAAAGTCGTCTTCCACTCGTCTCCCTTTTTCATGCGAATTTGATGATATCCACTTTTCAAATCAATTTTTGAGAACACAGAAGCACCATGTAATTCATCCAACATATCATCTAAACGAGGAATAGGATGGCGATACTTTACCGTAATATTGTTAATGGCTCTGCAATCTACGCACATCCTCCATGTCCCATCCTTCTTAGGCACGAGTAAGACCGGAAAGGTGAAGGGGCTCATACTTTCTCTTACGTGCCCCTTTTTCATCAACTCACTAACCTGCCTTTGAAGCTCCTTTGTCTCCTCGGGATTGCTTCTATAAGCCGGTAACTTTGGGATTGAAGCGCTTGATACAAAATCAATCTAATGTTCTATTCCTCGAATTCCTACAACAGAGAAACAACATAACTAGGCAATGCAGGGTCAAGCTCATTAGTGTTTAGAAATGCCTATTTGTACGAAAGTACAATCAGTGGCTGATTTAAAAACATCGCCCTTTTAATCTCACCGCTTCTCGCATAAAAGTTTGTTTTTCTCTCTGCTTTTCTCTCATTGGCTTGTTGTGAATTTTTTTCAACACTCTCAATTTTCTCTCCCTTGCTCTCTTTGCTATCCTTTTTCTCGGCCATCTCTCATTTTTATTTTATTTTTTTTTCTCTCATTGGCCGAACTCTCTCTCTGCACTCCCATTCTTGATTTTTCTTCACTCATTTTTTTTTTCTCACTTTCTCTCTGTAAGCTCACTTGGTCTTCATAGGCCTGTTTTGGTGTTAATGGAACAAGAGTAATCGTTCTTTGATTATGAACCAATGAGTACTTGTTGGTGAAACCATCATGTTTAACTCACCGATCAAATTGCCATGGTCTACCTACTAATAAGTGCCTAGCTTGCATCGGAACCACATCGCACAAAACTTCATCTTCATATCTTCCAATGCGAAAAGAAACTAACACTTGTTTATTCACCTTTATCTCACCACTATTATTTAACCATTGCAATTTATAAGGTCGATGATGCTTACTTGTTGGCAGCCCTAACTTCTCAACCCTGGTTGTGCTAGCAACGTTAGTACAACTTCCACCATCAATAATCACACTACATACCTTGTTTTGGACATGGCACCTAGTATGAAAGATGTTTTCCCGTTGCTCCTCTTCATCTTCTTTGACTTGCACACTTAGAGCTCTCCTTGCAACCAACAATTCTCCTTGGGCAGCACGCTTCTCATCGTCGGCATCCTCTAATGACGGCATAGAATCATTATCCGAATCCTCATCGGTTTCAATCTCTCCATTGCCCCGCATCACCATAGCTCTTTTGTTAGAACATTGGCTTACTATGTGACCCCTGCCTTGACATTTAAAACACTTAATATCTCGATTCTGAGTAGTGGAAGAATCAGATTTACATTGATTCCCATGGCTGGCGTCTTTTTGTTTTTGCTCAGTCTTTGGCTTGGTGTTGGGTTGCTTCTCATCCTTCTTCCACTGGTTCATTTTCCAAGTGGTTGTACTCGGGTTTTGGCTTGGACGCGTGTTACTGCCCCTTCTCTTGAGTTGTTTCTCAATTTTGATAACCATATGCACCATGTCTTCCAACTCCACATAATGTTGTAACTTAACGACATTGTGAATTTCTCGATTCAAGCCCGCCAAAAACTATGCCATTATAGCCTCCCGATCCTCCTCTAAAATTGCCCGAATCATCATGACCTCCATCTCCTTATAGTACTCTTCCACACTCCAGCTACCTTGCTTAAGATTTTGTAGTTTGTTGTACAACTCCCGGTAGTAGTCAGTTGGTAAAAATCGCTTCCTCATCACAGTCTTCATCTCTTCCCATGACTCAATAGGTTGCTCTCTATTTCGTCTCCTATTTATGACAAACTGATCCCACCAAGGAATAGCATAATCAAAAAATTCAATTACAGCTAGTTTTACCTTCTTCGCCTTGAAATAGTTGTGGCAGTCAAAGATGAACTCTATCATCTTCTCCCATTCTAGGTATGCTTCGGGATCAGATTTGCCTTGAAATGATGGTACTTTCATTTTTATGCCACTCATACTATTATTTTCCTGATCCTAACTCCTCTATCCTGTCCAAATCTCCGGTGACTACCCGCTGAATCTTTTCCTTCATCAAACTCATCCCCATCAATCCCGTAATAGTCATCAACCTCTCCACTAACCGTGACCCTCTCCCGCCTACGCGCATGAGGAACATTTTGTGGCTGTTCCACACGTGCGTTTTCTATCCGATCTACCCTCTCATGAAGCTGTTCCAACTCTCCTATTAACAAACGCCTCATCTCCCCTATCGTCACCTCCACGGGGAGTTTTGGATTTGTTGCTCCAAAGGTACCCTCAGTAGTGTTCTTGCTGTTGTTTGACATCTTTTTATTTATTTTTGTTTTTTTGTTTTTTTTTGTTTTTACAAAACAACATAAGAGACAATGCAAAAGACCTTACCACACTCCCTTATGTGCTTCACTCATGAAATGGTTCGCTTAATTTCACTCGTGTTTGAACTCAATACTTTCGGCTTTTGTCCACTCTAATTCTCACTCAGTTCTTATAAAACTAGTCAAATCAATATCGAAACTTCCGTGACAATATACAAACAGATTACTAAGGAGGCTCAGATTAGAAACAAAAATCAAAGAAAAAGAATTTTATAGAAGGTTCCACAAACTTGCCTTTTTTTTTTTAATTCGAATTTTTTTATTAGAAACTGAAATAACTAGGATTAAAAAAGAAAAAAAAATTTAAAGGATAGATAAACCTGACTTAGAACCTAGGCTCTGATACCAAATGATACGAACCATACCAACTATGTGACGAAACCCGTATTCGAAAAGGTCTCCAAGATCGTTTCTACGAACAGGTTCGAATGGAAGAAACCGAGACACGTTACCTATAAGAGGTAAGAACCTTGGTATGGTGATGACGCCACAATCAACTATGGAAGGGTTGACTGATAAGTCGTTGGTGAACGACATGGAAAATCTCGATAACTTCGAATAGTTCTTCAAAGAACTAAAAAGAAAGAATTCTCACAATTTTCTGATTAATGGTCTGTCTTATTCCATAAAAAAAGGTACAATTTACAGAGCCAATGCCATGAATTTTCAGCTCCTAATTGCCCAATCTAAAGCAAATAAGGTAAGTTCCCTAAATGGTTGAAAAGCCTTACAATTGTATGAAATAAAAGAAATGCACCCAATCTAAAGCAAATAAGGTAAGTTCTCTAAATGGCTTAAAAGCCTTACAATAATATGAAATAAAAGAAACGGATGTTTCCAAAAAAAAAAAAAAGAAAAAAAAAGGAAATTAGACAATAATTAGATATTTAGCTGATTCTGCTCGCCACTTGTCGCCTCAAAATGGGAAAGTAAAAACTTGTGGTTTTCCAAACATGATTACTATTACTTGGTCCCTTCTAGAACTTGAATCACGCATTTGTTGGTTTGATTGTCATATGCAATTCCCTTAATGGGCCTCCATGCAATAGCTTGAGACCAAGTTGCCTGAATCAGCCCAATAAGTGCATCTTTGAATTTCTTCGCGCGAGCTCTAGTAACCGGACCAATGGGAACTTGAATTGGATTTGAATATGTCTCATCCCACGTGCTCTTGCTTGTGATACCGAAGTCCTCATCACCCCCACCCCTCTCTCTTTCTTCTTCTTCCCTTCTGTCTCTCTTCCCTGCCCGCGGCCCCCTCACCCCGGACACCCCCCACACCCCCTAACAAGACCGACTCCCCTGGGCGGAGAAGAGAGAGAGAGAGGGGTGGGGGGGTCCCCATTGGGGGTGGGGTGGGGGGGGGGGGTGGCGCCGAAGGGCCGGGGGCAGGGAGAGAGGAGAAGAAAGAGAGAGAGAGGGGAAGAGAGAGAGGAGAGGAGAAGAGAGAGAGAGGGGTGCCGGGGAGGCCTGGGTGGGGGAGAGGGGGTGCTAGGGAATGGGAGGGCCGGGTCTGGGTGGGGGTCGGCTCGGTGAGGGGCGTGGCCTGGGGTGGGGGGGGTTCGGGGTAGGGGGGACCTGGGGTGGGAGTGGGGGGCAAGCCGGGCCTGGGGTGGGAAGGGGGCCGGGGGAGGGGGGTTGCGGGGGATGAGTGGGGGGCCGGTCGAGTCTAGGGTGGAGGGGTTGGGGGTGTGGTCTCCAGCGTTAGGGGGTCACCGGCGACGAGACGTAGGTCGCCGGCGACGGAGAAGATTGGGGTGAGAAGGGGTAATATGAGGTAAGGTGTATGGTAATTATGATACACCAATAATATGTCAACCGTTGGATTAAATCTTAACGGTTAAAAAAAAAAAACTCTACCGGTAGTTACTCTGGGAGAGGCTCTACCACAGTCTCTCCCTTTATTAAATCCATATATTAGGTTATGCTATTTGACACATTCTCCACTTTATAATGGTACAAATAAAATATAATTAATCTATCAATATGACATGAACAGAGAAAACAAAAACATAAAAATAATAAAAGAAAAAAAAATCCTTGAATTCGAATTAGTAAGATTATAATCCGTAATATATATATATATATATAATTGTAAATGGATAGAAAACCATAAATTAAAAAAAAAAAAAAAAACCCTAAAGCAAAATCAATAGGATATTGACCTAATTTTCTTACATTTTTTTCCCCACTATTACCTGCCAAAAAAAAAAAAAAAAAGCTAAAATAAAAGAACTTATATCACCCAATAGCCTATTGACTGAGAATCCTAAAAACAAACAATCAATAGCATATTTTTTTTTTTGACCCAATACATAAGATTCAAAACTCTACAAAAAATTTGAAAACTTAAAAACACAATTACAAAAATAATGACTCAATCAATACAACCTGTTGAGCAACTCCAACATTAGATCTTGATGAATTCATTGATGGTCTTTAACCCTTGATGAGATTCGTGAGGACCGCCGCTGTGATGGAGAAGCCGGTACCCCCTCGGGATGTGTTTGGGGTTTTTTTCCGATATCTTCCCTGCTTTTTATTTTTTCACTCTCATCGTTGCTAATGGAGGCTCCTTTTTCCGGTGATTGCAGACGAGTCTGAGGGAGTGGAGAAATGGAGGTTTCGTGGAAGTAAGTGGGGGAGAGAAAAACAATGATATGGGAGAATTTCAGAGAGCATGCTCTGATTTTGGTACGTCTATTTCGGTTATACACTGATAAAAATAAGGGATTTAGAACCTCTTTATTTTTTTAAAATTTGAAAATATTGGCTGATTTGTAGGAGTTATAATATATGATTTTTTTTTCCTAATTTAAATTGTATGGGTATATTGATCAATATAAGATAGATAATTAATTATTTTGTTCATTTTTGTAAATAAGTTTATTATTGGACAATTTTAAACGTAGGTCTCTAAAATAGTCATATATGTAAACCATCCTATTATTTAAGGAATCCGAAACTCAAAACTTAGAAATTTATCAAATAAAAATATGCACATCACTGGATACTCCTTGTAGTGTAGATGCGGGCAGTGTGGTTACTATACTATATCATCCAATTTTAATTTATTTAAATAATCTCATTACTTAAATTATTCAACTAGTTCAAAATTAATTGACCAAATAATATGTGAGTGCCTATTAATTTAGGCTTCATTAATTCTAAATTAATTAATCCCATTAAACACAAAGGTCCAAATAGTATTATTTTGGAGACAACTTGAGAAACAGTATATGCACTTATAATTCCAAGTTTCAAACAAATTTGATAATTAATTCAACTCTTTAATTAATTTATCAATTTAATTAATTTCAAAGTTATTACACTAAAACTTGAAATTGAACTCTTAAAAATTGCAAATACAATTTATTTAATGAATTGACAATTCATAATTAGAGCTAGGTCCTATTAATCCGTTAAACTCCCTAATCACACTTTTTTTTTTTCCTTCTCTTTACCACTCATGATGATCGTTTAAGTGCACAAAAACAACTATGTGGAATATCGAATGTCGGACGTTGAAAATGGAGAGACAAATAAAATCTTCTTCATTAGAGATAATAGGAGAAATAGGTGGAAAAGAATAATGCGCATCTTCTATAAATTTTTTTTTTTAATAAAAAAGGTTATATTTGTTAGTAGAAAAAATTCAAGTAAAAAAAAATCAGCCATACATATATAGTATTTTAAAATCTCAGCCATATTTAAAAATATTATTCTTAAACAAGTCTAATCATGTAAAAATCCCAAAATAAAAAGGTTGATGTTAATTTCTTGGCACTTTTAGAGCTAAGTGGGTTTTGGCTTCAAAATATCATTTTCAGATCTCACATATTTTTGAAGAGGATAATCAGATGGCCGACAAGCTCATAGCTTACGGTGCTTTAGCTTAAGGCGCATAATTTGCAATGATGGTTTTCCGTTCCAAATTTTTGTGCTCAACTTACAAGTCGTAACATATCCGGACTTCCTAAATTTCAGTTTCCAAAGTAGCTGATTTTTTTGAATTACTATGTATTCTCTCTCTCTCTCTCTCTTTTTTTTTTTTTTTTTTTTTTTTTTTTTTTCTTTGGATTTTAACTAGAAGACTTTTCACGAGATATATTTAAAGTTATAAGTAATTTTTAAGAATGACTTCGACTAGTCCTTGAACTGTTTAGCTCCCTTATATTTTTGGCCTCTTTACAAGAATTTCATGGATTCATATCTTAGATTGATATTTGCCAAAAAAAACAAAAAACAAAAACAAAAAACAAAAAAAATCAAAAACTAAAACCAAAAAATCCAGAACATGTAATCATGTAATCACGTATAACGACTCATGTCTCCTTCTGGTATGATATTGTCCGTTTTGATCTTCGTGTCCGCACGATTTTACTTGTGAGCTTAACTCCAATAGGAAAATGGTAAACTGTGTAATCCCACATCGCTTGAGAATGTATATATGTATATATGTGAAGGTTCATAAGTAAATAAACTACCTCCTAATGATATGAGGCCTTTTGGGGTAAAGCCTAAGAGAAAAAACCGTGCGAGAACAAGGTCCAAAGCGGACAATATCAAACCAAAAGGAGGCATGGGTCGTTAGAAATGGTATCATAGCCTTTAGTCGATTGTAAGTGTGGCCAACGAGGACGTTGAGCCCCAAAATGAGGGGTAATTATGACAGTTATCAGTCCCTAAAAGGAAAAAGGGTAAGCTATACAGTCTCATATCACTTGGGGATGTATATATGTGATAGTTAATTAAAGATATTACCTTTCAATGGTATGAGGCCTTTTAGGGTAAAATCTAAGAGAAAACTGTGCATGCACGAGGTCCAAAGTGGACAATATTTTACCAAATGTAGACATGAGTGGTTACATCAAGTATATTTATTTATTTTAAATTTTTATTTATACGCTTGAGTTACTAATTAGTATCCATGATATTACTGGCCGGTATCCATGATGATACTAGTAAGATGATGGCCATTGATTAGTTACTATCCAATGTCCACCATGATGTCGATAAGTAACCACCATCAATAGTTAGTTACCGATTGGTAACCACCTCCACCGATCGGATACAGGTTGGTTACCACCTCCTTTAACAAGATACCAATTTGTAATCACCTTTGTTGACAATATATTGGCTAGTTACCGGACAGTAATAGCCAAATCTATCGGATTTTCCAGATTTCGTTTTTATCAAAACAAAAACTACAAAACTTGCAACAATGACTACAAAAATCACAATGATATCCATAAAAACGTACAAAAATAGAAATAGAAAACTAAACGCTTTTGATCTTCGCATGCTTCTGATCTGTGGGGAGAGATCTCCCCGTGCCTACGCGCAGCCATGACCAGATATCTCAATGGATCTCCTCACGTAGAGGAGATCGCAGAAGAAATCTTAGAAGATCTCCTTCACACGGCCATGGTATGGGAGATCCATACCCCACCACTACTCTAAGAGAAGGGAGAGTGTGCGGAGCAGACACATACGAAAAAGGAGAGATCTTCTACACTATCTAACCACAGAGAAGTTGCTGATGTCATCGTCGGAATCGCAACTAGATTGCAATTCATGTGCTCTGATCAATGGTCGAGTGCTCAGAAATTTGTGAGTTCCTTCATGAGATCTATGTGGTGGTGCTGAAGATAGATTGGAGAACTCTCTGATGACAAGCATATCAATAGAGATCGTCCGATCTCACTCGGATCGGGCGTTGGAGGGAGAGGTTGTCGGAGTGAGGAGAGAAAAGACTCAGGTTGGGGAGATAGGAAGAGAAAACTACTTTGGAGGGATAGAGAGGGGAGGGGAGGGGAGGGGAGAGTTGGGGAAGAAAAAGAATGAGAATGAGAAAAAAAAAAAGAAAAAGAAAAGAGAATCTTAGGATAATTTAGTCTATTCAATTTAATTTGTTACATCATCACCATTTACCATGTTATCTTGACATATTTTCATATAGTTTTTTTAACTAGCGCAAAACTCAATCCAAACTGTATTTCTATGGCATGTGGCTTTATTATGTGTGTGTGTGTGTGTATATATATATATATATGTATATAATCATGCCACATGATTACAGCTGTCACCACTCCCACATGATCGGAGTGTTGGGATGTGTGTTCATAAACAAATGAGATGTATTATTTCGCTGATTTAATTTGAGGAATTTTTTCAATATTATTTTTGCATGCATGTTTAGATGCTTTTATAAATATCAAAAACCGTATATTATTTAAATGTGACTTTAAATATTGTATATAAGTGTTATTTACATGATGATAATATTTAAAGTAAAATAATCTAAATCTGTCCGTATTAAAAAATTAAAGTTGGGATCTTGAATTTAAAATTACTAGTGCGGTTTATTACATTCTGAATGAACGATCTTATCCGGATTGTTAATAATGAGACTATTGAAATGAAAGCGCTTTTTATAATTTTATTACATAGGACTTAAACACGATTAATTATGAATCTCTAATAATTTCCGTTATCATATGGAGCATTTAAAATTAATCAATGATGATCATATATGAATCGATCTTAATTCTGATTAATTAATAGACTCCTATTTATTGTATCATATTTTTGACATATCGAGTAATGACACAATGAATAGTGTCAAATTCTTGGTATTTGGAAAGATAATATAATAAATAGCCGGGAATATTAATATACAAGATGAAATCCATTCATTCGTAAGGAAGTCAGATGGACGGTTCGCATAAGTATTGATTCGGGGCTTGAATAATAAGAGCGCTCAATTTATGATTAGATCATAAATATATTATTCATTAGAGAATCAATGGTACTTAAGGAGAAAGATATAATTAAAGAGGTTAATAGAAAATACTTAGCTTTAATTATAAACTGTTTATGGAGGATTGATTTATATGTAGTGACTATATCAATGGGTAATTCAAATCCTTTGAATATAATTAGTTTTATAATTTTAAGAGTGTAATTTCAAATTTTTAGTGGAATAATTTGGAATTAATAATTTTGATATTTTAATTAAGGTGTTAATTAATTGTAAAAATTATTGGAGCTTAAAGTTATAAAGTCCATAATTTTTCACAACGGCTCCATTGAATCATGTGAATATTATTTTATGTTGGGTTAATTTATTAATTTAGAATTGAGAATTTTATATTAATATTCACACAACAAATTAATTGGATTAATTTATATTTTAAATAATATGATTATTTAAAATAAATTTTAAAATAATTTTAAATTAAAGATTATACAGTATGGTAAGGACCACACTATAATTGTGCACCACAGGGTGGTTCACATTATATCCACAATATGTGGAATTTTGAATTTTGAATTTGATACATGTGGAAAGAAAAGATTGTTTGTTTTTATTTTGAATAGTTCAAAATAAAATTTAAAAAAATTAACTGATTAGATAATGGGAGAGAGATTTAAATCTCTCTCCCATATTTATCAAACACACCCACTATAGGGAGGGTAGTGGGCGTGTGTGTGTTTTTTCACAATGGGAGTAGATAATTGATTAATTAATTAATTTAAAATAAAAAAGGATGTCAATTATTTCTATGTATTATTAAAAAGAGGGTACATATGATGTTTCTAAAAAGGAAAGAGATATATTAATTCCTTTTTGACAGAGAAAAAAAATTTTATGTAATTTTTTTTTCAGAGAGTTTCTTCTCCTTCACTTTGTCTCATGAGTTGAGAACGCAAAGTGAATCAAAATTCAGGTGTGCGATCAAACCCAAATTCAGAAACGCCCACTCGTTTACTGTTCATCGTGACCTGGAGAATACTGAAAAATAATCGTTGGTGTTTCCGAAGGATTTGGAGTTCTCAAGAAGGTTCTTAAAGGAGTTCAAGAATTTCGACCTAATTGAACAAAGTCGATCTCTAAACTTTCTTCTTAATTTATTTTTATTAAATTAATATAAGTATTGTCGCTAGATAAAATTTTGAGAAAATTTTTATATGTGCGATTTGATCTGTACCAATGCTTCCGCTAATTTTTAAAAAAACTAGTTTTCAAAACCAACACGGAGCTGCTACAATCTCAAGATCTTTCAATCTCTACTATTTTTCCTGAGAAAATCTCACCCTGCAGCGATCTGAGCGTCGTTAGAGATCCACTATGGAGGAGTTATCAGATCGCCAAATCACGCGATTTGCTAGTCGATTAGCCTCCGCACGAGGATCTCCAGCCACAATGACAATGGGCGGTTCTTCCTAGCTTTGATTGTGAAGTTCGAGATTAGGCGACAATGGTTGATTCTTCTGATGAGTCTGAGATTGGGGTGGATCATGGCCACAGGAGATGTCAATGGAGGAGTCGGCTCTGCAACTCCGGCGGCAACGCGATCTCCCTCAGAACCATGCCGAACTCGCTGTTTGTCAACCGTGCTGCTACAACCTCTGCCATCATCTTCTCCAGCCCGACCTTGCTGAAAATCTCATCATCACTCGGGACACCGCGATAGGAGCTGCAAGTCTGTGCTCCAAATAATTGCATTTTTTGCAATTTTATTTTATTTATTTTGGCTTTGATTATTATGGAATTAATTTCTTTTTGAAATTTTTTTTTTTTGTGATTTGATTAAATTTGGTGTGTATGGTTTATGATTTTTGTGGAATTGTGGTGATATTTGGTAAAATCTAGTGTTTTGTTTGATTATTTCTAGTGATAGATTCCAAATAATCTGGTGAAATCGAAAGTTTCAGGTTGGTAACAGTTGGTTACTGAGTTTTCGATTGGTAACTAACTAGTTACCAAGCGGCGGAGGTTGTTACTGGTCGGTAACCAACTAATAACCAGCCAACGGTGGTGGTTACCGATCAGAAACCCATCGACGGTCGGTTACCAATTCTAGTAACCCAGGTGGTTACATCATATATACTAATTAGTAATTATGATTTATATTTTAAAATAATAGATAAATAAATATGTATAATGTCATCTATGACACTTCTTGTAACAGTTTTTTTCTATGTGAAAAAAATCATTCCAAGGCATGATTTGTGGCATTTATCAAAAGTCCCCTTCTTTATTTGTTGTGATTTTGTAGCAATATCAACTAACCTTTAATCACCAGATAACATAACAGCAAATGTACTGGTAGATTATTTTTCCATGCGCTTATCCTTTCAAGATTAATGTTGATTATCAAGCTTAATTTTAATTTTCGTTTTGCAAAAATCCCATCCCACTTTTAGAACAAAGATCAAATGACAACGTACGAAGGAAAAAAAAAAAAAAAAAACTACATACATATGCATATTAAAAGGTCATATAAACACTCACTCATGAAGCTTACAATTCACACAATAAAACATTTTTTTTATATATATTTATAATAGTTTCACACTGGCAAATGCAATGACGGGCACACATATTACAAGACGATGAGCTAATAATATTACAGCCACTCCGAGCTCATGAATATCTTACACCCATGTATATATGTATATATATAATAGATTTAAGATTTATTACCATTCAACATATATAATTTAACTATGACGTTGGAGGAGCATATTAGAAGAGATGGTGGTGTTTCTTTCTATGAGCCTTTTCCTCTTTCTCAATCTCTTTCTTCTCATGGTGCTCGTGGAACGCAAATCCTCCGGCTCCAACGGCGGCCGCCGCCGCAATCTCTTCTTCGATCTTGTGCCTGTGTGCATTGCTCTGGGTCTTTCTTTGACTCATGCTTCTCATACTACATAGAATTACATTACAAGACAATAATATTTATTTTAGTAATAATGAAAATAATTGATCATAAACAAAAATAATTAACTTATTCTTTCATGATCCTTTTTTTTTTTTTTTACCATAAGAAAAAATTATATTGAATCACATGTATATATTTATCTATGAAATGGGAAAATAAATTTGGATATATATGATGATGGTACCAAGGCATAAGCGCCGGCAGCGGCAGCACCAAGCTCGCCGATGTGCTCGAGATGCTTGTGGTGTTTGTTCTCCTTTTCTTGGTCATGAATCTCCTCAACTACATCGTTGGATTCTCGGAGTACCCGGCGCCATAGACGGCGGCGCTGTTGTCTTCGTCCTTGTTGTGGTGGAAGAGGTGGTGGTGGTGGTGTTTTTCCTCAGACATGGTGGTTGAAAGATAGATCAGATGAGATGCACAATAGAACACGGCTATGAGAGTTTTTTGTTTGGATGCAAATTCAATGCAATGGCCGTGCTATTTATTGTTGCTTTCAATGTAATTAGTGTGTAAAGTTTGGGTAGAACCTAAAGTTAACTCAAAATATAAATATTATAATAATTTAATAACTTAATAATGTAGGATAAATTCACAATCCAACATTCTCTGTCATGCAAATAAGTTGGGGGTCTAAATCTACCATTGCCTTGTAAAATATCTACCATTGCCTTGTAAATCATGACTCTAATATCATATTAAATGGACTTAGATAAAACTTATTTTTAAAAGAAGCTCAAAGGGAAATGATTCCAATTTACGTGCACATATATACACACATAATATATATATATATATATATCATAATAATGCAGTAACTTAGTGATTTGGCACAAATTCACAATCTAGTGTAAGTACTTTAAATACTCATTAAAATTACTATTATTCCTATATCTATATATAAAATTATATATGTGTATTATGTATATATGTTGGGAGGCTTACGTGTCTTCCTTGAATGGGAAGTTTTTTGTATCGCACACTCGACCTCCCCCTCGTTATCTCAAATTCCATACCAAATTACTAAAAAGAATGACATAAATTTTAACTCTTCAAATGTAATGAAAAATAAAATAAAATAATTAGTAGGCGCAAACATTTCGTATATTCCATTGAAGCTTTATTTGAATCTTGAGCATCTTAAATGACAACGCACGATGATATTAAATTAGCTTGTGGCATGATGATCAGAATTTTCAAATTTTAAATTATGTAGATTAGAAATCTTGGTTGAATGCCACATATATTCTTTAGGAGAAAAAAGCACATGCAATTATCAAAATAATTGGTATTTTAGTACTTAAATAATTCACAAAAGTAAGTTTTATTTTTAATATTTAAATAATTTAAAAATAATAATACAATTATCAAATGAAAAGATATATGCACCAATCAATAATAATCAAATATCAAATCGATTATTTGTTTTATTTGGTTGTAAATTACTATCAAGTTTATTACAACGCTGGACAGTGCTCCAAAATACATGGTAGAGGCCCAATAATGAAGTGAGAAATTCTATTCACGGACGTATAAGTAGTGGACCAAAATTTTAAACTAAAATAGTAGTGTAATTTTTAAAAGTTCATATGGTTGTTTTTAATTTATTTACTTTAGTTTTTGAAATAAGTATGTTAAATGTAAACATTTTTGGGGTATATAATTGAAACTTTTCTAGACGAATTAGTTTAACTATTGCAATATTAAAATTTAAGAGGGTCTATAAATTAAGAATATAAGTGTAAGTATTTCTTATTCGGAGCAAAGATAGCTCCGTCCCTGGTTGGAGCCCATTGAATGGGTAGGTGTCGGCAGCGCTATATTCACTTCCAATTTTCATACACACACACACATATATATATATATATGTATACACACACACTATATATATATATATATAGATATATAGATATTTTCACGACTAGCTAGATATATATAGGACGGTTGGACTCGATACTTTCATTAGAAGTTATTGTGCAAGTCTTCTCTTACTCAGTTAATTAAATTCATTAATTCAAGACGCGTTGTTATGTATATTTGACATCGAATCAAGTAATCAATATTTCTAACCAACCAAAAGGGATTTTACACGAATTGTTTATTTATTTATTTATTTTATTATTTTGTGCAATCAAGAATCAGGGTAGCAAACGTCGCAGTCCGGCAACCATGGCAAGCTCCGTTGGTTAGTGACTCATTGGCAGTTAATAACTTGACCAGATAAAATTTGTTGAGCTGCCCCACTAAATGCTAAGTCTTCATACTTAAGTCTCGGGTTTATGGTTTGTTTATTTGCTAGTAATGGAAGTGGACATGATTCGAAGTTTAAATTCACATGCTTATTTCAACGTAGATACTGGATGAATTATTGTATATTTAATTTTATTCCCATTTATAATTGCGTTTTTACATTTAAAAAATGATTGATTTGTATATTTGCTACAATATTGTTGATAATAATTAAACTAATTATAGTAAATATTAGGAAAATAATAACTAAAATAAGTTGTACATCTATATTTGTTTTAGAAAATTAAAAATAAAGTGTAAAAGCTTGCATCAAATAAGTTAAATGAAAAAAATAAAGAGTCAAAACGGATACATATTATTCATTCTAATAAAAACAAATTACTTTTCTACTTTTTTAGATTTAAAATTCCCAGCTTTCCTTTTGCCTATCAAGTGTCGGATGTTTTGACCGATCTGATTCCAGACCAGTTTGACCAACCATTCACTTGCTAAATTAGTACTACGAGAAGGGTAGGTGGCATAACACTACCCTCACCGTCATCGATGCTTGTGATTGGACGCAACCTCTCGAATCGAATAACGTTAACAATAATTAAGATAGTTATATAATATATATATTTAAAATTCTTAGTATAGGTTGTTACTCAATTTTTTGATAACTTTGTAATATAATATTTGTAAGTAAATTAGGGATAAAATAGTAATTTTATATTAGGATTGGAGTCGGAGTCAAAAAGACATGAGGTTGTCTATCTCATTTCTCAATCTAAAATTATTATAGGCCCCACCAATCCTACTCTGATTTTACACAAAAAATGAGTGAACATGTTATATTGGGATTTCCTTCGATTTAAATTCCCTTTTCAAATTAAAAGATCCACTTTTATTATCTTGCTAAATGGACTCGGTTTTATTTATTTATCTATTTTAAATAAATGGATCGGTTTCTTATTTGTATTAGTTAGTTTATGATTTTCGCTCTGTCATTTTAGTCCAAAAGTTCTTCAATTTCTTTTTAGTTTTCTCATGCACGGTCATTCTATTGTTATTTTTATTTGTTAATCTCACTTCTCTCCAAATTTCTTTCATTTTCCTTGACTTATCTCTCTTTTATTCCACTTCAATTCATCAAAGTCATACCATTATTACTAGTTTCGTTTCTCTTTCATCTCATCTTCGTTTTGACAGTTTCTTTTCTCTAATTTTATTGTCAATACTTCTGTATAAAGTTTGGTTGTCACATCTAATATAATGAGACATGTATGCTTATGTTTATCAGTAAAATATTTTGATGATCTATTGACAATTTCAATTTTAGGAGGTTTATTTTAACTTTT
Organism: Ficus carica; assembly: GCA_009761775.1. Taxonomy (NCBI): domain Eukaryota; kingdom Viridiplantae; phylum Streptophyta; class Magnoliopsida; order Rosales; family Moraceae; genus Ficus; species Ficus carica. The sequence goes on from CM019745.1 coordinate 18,368,266, forward strand.
TTAAAACTTGTATTAGTTTTCATAAACATGATATTGTTTCTTTTTTTCTTTTTAACTAAATAGAAAAGAGGAACTAAAATTCGCCTCCACTCAAATTTATTAAATAAGAAAAGAAAAAGGGAAGAAGAACATGAGATTGTTTGAACAGGCATAATACTCGTTAAAACATTATTATTAAGAATGTTAGAAGTCTTTACTAATTTTACTATATAACTTTTATTCTTATTTCTGCCACCCAAATTCAAATCCTCGATATTTAATCATTGATCATAATGGTTATGATAGAGTCTCCACTTGAGAAAAGTTGAAGAAATATATAATAATTCCGGACTCAAACAAATGCAAAAGGCAAATACATTGAAAGTGGAAACATGACAGGAAGAGCTAGAGGAGGCAGTGGGAAGTCATTGCTCTGGCAGGTGTGAAGGCGGATGGCAAGGATTGATGGCGTCCCCAATCTTTGTCGCTCTGTAGTGTCGTATTGGGGGAGGCATGAGAAGTAAGTGAGCCGTTTTTGAGAGAGGTTGTTGACGCTCTCCGTCGCTACCAAAACTTATAATGGCTCAAGTAAAGGGAGTAATAGATGGAGGAAATTATGGCATAGCCTTTTCATTGATTGACTTGAATATAAATAGAGTTTACAATACAGTGCTTTACAATGCAATCCTAATTTGTGAAAGTTTAAAAAACAAAAAACTGGAAAATAGATAAAAGGAAAATCCATCTAGAAGGCATAAAAAAATCTAATTAAAAAATATTTACAAACGGGTTGTTTCCTTATTATGGACTACTTCCTTCAATATGCCTCCTGCAAGATGAAGCCCCAGGAGGAGATTCCAATCTTGTACTAAGAGTGAGGAAACGAGCACGCGGTAGAGGCTTTGTGAGTGCATCTGCTAACTGATCTTGGAGAGCACCACTTTGAACTCGCTCACGAATGAAGTGATAATCTAATGCAACATGTTTCATATGAGAGTGAAAAACAAGATCGAACATAGACTTGTATCACCTGACATCATCACAATAGATTGCCAGTTGAGTTGATAAACAAACACCAAGCTTAGATAAAAGAGAGCATATCCAACTCAATTCCGAAGCAGTGGCTGCAACGGATTGGTACCCAGCTTCCGTCGACGAGCAGGCAACCGTTCATTGCTTTTCTGAACTCCAGGAAATAGGATTGCGACCAAGATACACAAGATAAGCACTTGTAGAAGTGTCATCATCCTTATTACCTAGCCTAGTCAGCATCAGAAAAAGTAAGGAGTGTTAAAGGAAATTGCTGGTAGTGAATAAGACCATCATCAATTGTTCCACAAAGGTATCGCAATAGTCGCTTTACAGCATTCCAGTGGTCATTGGTAGGTCAAGTGCATAAACTGAGACAACTTATTCACCATATAAGCAACATTACGCCATGTAAGCGACAAGTATGGCAAACTACCAACAATAATCCGGCTGTTCAGATGGATCAGAGAGGGCTATACTGGAGTAAAGATCAAGAGTTGGGGTAGTAGCAAGTGAGGGTAGAAGTGATTTTGCATCTGTCACACGAGTACGAGCAAGAAGATCCGCAATATAGCGGCGCTGAGACAAAAGCAAACCATGTGATGGGTATTTACTTTAAATCCACGAAAGTAAGTGAGAGGCCTAAGATCCTTTAGAAAGAAGCGCTTAGCAAGTAGTGCAATAAATTGATGTACAACCCCATATTGTCACCTGTAATAATAATGTCATCAACATAGACAAGAAGATAGATAAGAGTACCACGAGAGTTGAAAAACAAAGAGTGAAGAGTCTGCATGTGAGTTGACAAAGCCAGAGGTGACGAGAAACTGGCACAACTCATGATACCAAGCTCGAGGAGCCTGTTTGAGGTCATAGATAGCTTTACGAAGCTTGCAGACATGATGAGGATGATCTTGATCAACAATCCCTATGGTTGAGCCATAAATACGTCCTCATTGAGATTACCCTGGAGAAAGGCATTGTTCACATCAAGTTGCTGAAGCGACCAACCACAAGTAACGGCAAGACTAAGAACCAAATGAACCATGGTGGGTTTGACAACATGACTAAATGTATCATGATAATCAATACTAGGGCTCTGATGAAACCCCTTAGCAACTAAGTGAGCCTTGTACCTGTCAAAAGAGCTATCGGGGTAAACTTTTAGTGCGAAAAATCCACTTACAACCAACAAGATTCTAAGTTGAGTCGAGGGAACAAGTTCCCATGTGCCATTCCGAACAAGAGCATCATACATTTCTGACATGGCTTGACGCCACTTGGGATCTTTGATGGCTTAGGTAAAGGTAATGGGTTCAAGGTCAGAAGCAGAGGCAAGTTGAGCACTAAGATTGAGCTTGTTAATTGGTTTGTAAATATAGTTCTTAGAACAGGGTGACAATAACTCGCGTAGTGGGTCAGTAGGCATGGAGGAAGAAGGTTGGAGGAATGGGAAGGGATGTTAAGGTGGTGGAAGTAGGGTCTTCGGGGTGGGGTACGGAAATGCCTAAGTTCGGAGGGTAGGAAAGGAAGTCGGGTCTATGGCTCTCGGGGAAGCGTTGTTGTTAATCGGTAGGGTGGGTGTACGTGGGCAGGGTGCTGCAGCATGGGGTTAGAAGGTTGCAGCATTGAGTTCGGGGTGAGTTTAAAGGGGGCTGGCATGACGGCGCTAGGCGGGAGGGGCTACGGACACTAGGGTGGAGGGGCTGTGGTGGTGTTTGGTTGGTGGGTGGAGAATAAAGGAAGAGATGTAGAACCATGACACAAAGGAGGTGCAATGGACAAACCTGGAGATAGTGCGGGAGTAGCCGAGGTGTGAGACGAGGAGGTAGCCAGTGAGATAACATGTCAAGCTGAGGACGAGGAAAGTGAGAGGAAGAGATGAGAAGGGAAAAATGGTTGCACAAACTTGACATGACATGATATATAGATTTTAAAAGAAGATGGATCAAGACACAGATACGTACTTGAGTGAGAAAAGAGCCAACACACATGATGTAGAACGAGACACTAATTTGTGAAGGGAATAAGGACGCAACCAAGGATAACAGAGACACCCCAAGACAAGTAATTAGAGTAGTTGGGAGAGGATCAAAAGTTGGACATACGGTGAGGAAAGACGAAGTGTGGGAGTGGGTAGAGGATTGATGAGATAGACAGCCGTAGCATAGGCAAAGGACCAGTGAGAACAAGGCATGGAGGCATGAGAGAGAAGAGTTAAACCAGTTTCAACTATATGTTGATGATGACGTTCAGCGTACCCATTATGTTCGGTGTGTGTGGAGGTCAAGTGAGGTTAGAACTTCCTTGAGATCCCAAATAAGATGAAAGAGCTTGATATTCCCCTCCATTGTCAGAATATAATGTTATGATTTGCGATCAAAAAATTTTTCAACAAGAGTTTGAAATCGGATGAAAAACATCATGAACTTAAGACTTTCGTTTGAGAGGATAAAGCCCAAATATATTTAGTGAAATGGTCAACAAAGATGACATGGTATTTAAGTCATCAACATAATGAACATGAGAGGCCCACACATCAGAAAAATATTATTTGAAGAGGAGAGTAGAAACAAGAGATGAGACTGAAAAAGGTAATTTATGACTTTTATTGCATTAGCAAGCATTACAATTAAAGGATAAAAATAAGGGACCCAAAAATTCTAATTAAAACCTAGAAATAATATGTCTAAAAATTGAAGAAGACGGATGTCCTAATCTATGATGCCACTCGTATGAAGTGGTCTTGACACTATAAAAGGCAACCAACAGAGAGGACTTGACAGGGAACACTGGCCACTCGTACACACTATCTTAGTTCATCCCTACAAAAGGATTGCCCCCGTGCGAAGATCCTTCACCTAAAAGGAAGAAGGTAAGACTTCAATTGACATGTTGAGAAATAGAAATAATATTATTTTTCATTGTGGGTACACAGAGAGACGTTTTGTAAAGAAAAATTATGAAAGGGGTTAAGAGAGATGTGGAACAAGTGTGAGTGATAGGGAGACCCGTGCCATCACCGATCATAATGTCGTCAAAACCGTCATAGGGAGCATGAATAGAAAAATTGCTCAAGTCAGCGGTAACATGGTGTGATGCTCCACTATCAAGGAGCCAACTAGAGTTGTTGGGAATGTTGGTGGTTGCAGTGTTGGCTTTCAGTTGCTATTATTGCTGGGGACGAGGTTGCCATTGTTGTGGAAGACGAGGAAACTAGAGTGAATTTGGTTGTCGACGAAATAATCAAAATAAAGGACACTGTTGGACTGCGTGGCCTTGAGCGCGGCAACCCTGACATTTACCGAGATAGGGTCACGAACGACGATCATCTCTGGAGGGGCCGGTGGTGCTAGATTGGCTGGAAGGGAAATAGGCCGATCTTGGAGACAAAGGTACCCATTGAGGTCGGTTAGAGCTGGTTCTACGATTGCCAGAATTGGTTCGTGTGTTTGTTGGATTTGCAGTATCAGGTAATGGAAAAGAGGAGGACTAGGAGAGCCTTAGTGATAATTATTTATTAAGTCAATTTTTCATAAAGCTCATTAAAGAAATCAATGTATTCCTACCATTAATAATATCAACAATCGATTTGTAGTCATCATCGAGACCATCGACAACCTTCTCAATAAAGTCTTTGTCATCTGGAAGCTTCCCAAGGGCAGTGAGTTCATTGGCATGACTTTTGATAAGTTGCATGTATTCAAAGATAGTCTATGATCCTTTGGTGGCGTTGCTTGATATGTTCCTTGATTTGCTTAATATGACCGCGAGAGGGATGAGCATAGGTGTTGGCAAGAATGGTCCAGGCTTCACGAGAGGTTTTGGTATGTTGGATTATCGGAATCAAGGTTGGAGTAAGAGAGATGACAAGAGCACCAAGATTAATTTATTTGACGAAGCCACGTGTGATGCGTTGGGTGGTTGTTGTGGCATTGTTCTCCGTGATTGTTGTGGGAGGACATGGATGTGCACTGTCAATGAATTTGAGAAGATCATAACCAAGATAAGTGCTTCAATCTGCAATTTTCCATGATAGATGACTGGTAGAAGTGAGTTTTACTGTATTTGAACTAGAGATGTTGACAACGATGAAAGGCTTCGTTGGTTCTTGGGCATTAGGTAGAGTGATTGGTGTTATCGGTAGTCTTTGGAAGAGGGTTGGGGGTGGATGCACGGCGATGGTGGCAGGTTGAAGATGGCAACTAAAGAACAAAGGCTAGGGTTTTGTGTGTGACAGTCCCAGAATAGGATCGCTCTGCTACTATAAAGAGAATAATAGATGAGGAAATTATGGCATAGCCTTTCCATTGATTGACTTGAATATAAATAGAGTTTAAAATACAGTGCTTTACAATACAGTCCTAATTTGAGAAAGTTTGAAAAACAAAAACTAGAAACTAGATAAAAAGAAACTAACAAAAAGACATAAAAAATATAATTACAAAATTTTTACAAACGGGTTGTTCCTTATTATGGACTACTTCCTTCAATATCAAGGACGTCCTCAAGTCCTCCACCAGCACTTTCAATTTTATCTTTCCTTCCTCGGCCTGAGAAAAGAAAAAAAAAAAAAACTTTTTTTTTTTTTTCGGTGTACGCAATTATTATATGCGTGTTCTTTCTTATTACTTTATCCAATCAATGAAATGAAGAACAATGGAAGGAATTATATAGCATATGAGAGTGAACAAAATCGTATAAAATTTTAAACTTATTAGAATAGAATTATATGAGAGAAAAGAACATATCTGAAAGAAACGAACAAATTATGAAGATGAAGGTAGAAGCATTATGATGAATGACTAATTTATAGGGTGAGTAAATGGTCTTACTTTGAGTAGGAATCCAATCCAAGCCCAAGTAGGACACAAACTTAAGTGACTTCTATGCCTAGTCTCAGTTGGAATCCTAGTGTGAGTCAATTAACTCTAAACACATAAATAAATAAATTATGAGAAAAAAAAATAGAGCTAAAATATCAATTGAAATACATTAACACAACTTAGTTGTAACAATGACATGGATTAATCTCTCAAGGATCCTATGGTAAGGATATACATGCTGAGCGAACCTCCCTTTTTTTTTTTTTTTTTTTTTTTTTTTTTTTTTTTTTTTCTATTTGACCAAATTCATTTCAATTACATATTATTTATTTCTTTATTTATTTTATTTCCAGGCTGACTGTTAGTTGTCCTCTTTTTGCATTAATATTTGACTTGTTGTTATCTCCCTCCCTCCCTTTTGTTGTGACAAATAATTGGGTCTTAATGTTAATGTTGTGGTTCGATTCGATGTGTCTTTTTCATCAAACCATTTACACATGTAGAGCAGAAGTTCCTTGTGGAACGCACCACAAAGTTCACTTATATCTTTTCTTTCGTTAATTTAATTTTTTAAACATTCGTTCTCATGAACTAAGCTAAACATATATTTCTCTTAAAGTCAGATGTTTTTTTTTTTTTACTTTTAACAGGGTTCGACCTCGTTGGTCATTAATCTGTATTTCAATTGATTCATGCATTTGTGAGTATAATTAAATTAGTTTGTTTATGCGGTATTGAAATTGTATTAGATAGTAGTAGTCTTGCTAATTTCCATTTTTAAAATTTCGGGTACTCTATTCTTTTTGAAATTGTATTTTTAGTGTCATCAAATGTTGTTTTAATTACAATTTTATATGCTTTCATGTGATATAAGAGAGACAAATTAATTATTCTTCACCTCCAAGAAGCTCCTTGCTTATAAAATTATTTTATCCCGTATGAAATGGTAGATGTAAGATACCTGTTTTAGATTTAATAACCAAATTTATTATCAAATTGATTTGAAATGTTTCAAAAACAAATATGAATCTTTCTTCTTTTAAAATTTGAGCTTGAGGGGATTCAAACTCTATACACATGATAAAGTCAGATATGAAAAATACTGTTAAGCTTACATATAACCACACTAACATGTAACTTTTTACATTAGGCCTTTTGTAATTTCACTAAAAGTATTTTTTCCATTAATTTACTTGATTTTTAAATTTATCCTTTATTTATCGAAGACTTCTTTTACAGGTAAATTTTATTTTTAAGGTTCATATTGAATAGTTAACATTTCATTTTAAAAAATAAATATTATTCTATAACTCAAATGCATGTAAACTATTCAAATTTTTTCAAGGATGTCACACGCGCGGAGTGCAAGACTAGTATCACAAAAAAGAAGGAAAAAACTGAACGTGCAAGACTTGATAGTATCATGATATTGATGAGAGGGAACTTTAGAAATATCCACATCATGTTGGATTGATTTTTACCAAAAAAATAAAATAAATAAATTATTTCTTGCAAGACATGTCATAACATGACATTATAATAGTTATTTATTTATTTTAAAATACCACTAGTTGATATCCATAATGAAACCACCTCCGCCTATGAGTTGCCAGTTGGTTACAAGTGATTACTAGTTGGTTACCGACCACCAACGGGTTATCATTTGATTAACATTGGTTACCGACTAGTAACCACCCCTCGGCGTTACCAGTTAGTTATTAACTAGTTACCAGTTGGTTATCAACTAGTTACCAGTTGATTACTGATTGATAACTGTAACGACCCAATTACGTAGGCCATTACCATGCTTACTTAAATTAAATCTTAGTTTTAAATACTTAAACTTACTGAAAATACTTTGTAATGACCCACTACGTAGGCTATTACCATACTGACTTAAATAAAATCTTAGTTTTAAATACTTAAACTGATTGAAAATTTTAGAATTTTTTTTAAACACAATATAAATAGACTGATCCATCTAGGTAAACTTTACCGTGCATACACATTACTTGTTTAACAAATTTTAAACTCATGCATTACATTAACCGAAGTCTTGAAACATCACATAGTAGCATAATACAAATTATTTAAATATATGTATATATTTATAGTTGAAAAGAGTTTGCAGAAAAGTCTGCGTAGTGGTATCCCACACCATCTTCTTGCGCATCGTCCACATGGCCCACCAAATTAAGGCAAGCTTCTTACCTACAATATGAAATATAATGAGCTTACGCTTAGCAAGTACAAACTTAATCTCACAAAAATATAACAAACACATATAACTTATGCATGAACCATTTATTGTAGATTATGAATCTCTTATCTTCATTATGGACTTATAATCTTGCTAAACATGTGGGCCTTTGTGTACATACCGGATGTGCACAATCCATAGAAAGTTAGGGTTTGCAAGGTTCCTAACAATTCTAGGAAACTTGAAACATACATAATCCTCCACGATCTATGGAAGGTTGGTACGACACTTTATTGTCTTGAGTTAGTCTTAGTCTTGTTACTTAATTCAAGATGAGTTTGCTTAAATCATATTCTACATGAAGTCTTTAACAAAGGCTAGTTCCAAGACTAAGATTCTTAATTTGTGATCTTATTAGTCATGATGCATATGATATATAGATATGGCATGACATAAAGATCAATGACATAGAATAATTCATGGCATTTATTAAACATGGCACTATTTTAAAACATAGCAATGTGGTAAACTATAGCATAATAAAAGTATGCATAGTTGAAATCATGATATTATTGTAAACGGGGCATTATTGTAAAACATGACATAATCAAAAACTGTGTCATAGTCGTAATGTGTGCCAATACATAATCATGCATATTAGTAAACATGGCATATCATGTAAATCATGGCATACATGTAAACATGTCATACTTGAAAATAATATTCACTATTTTTCATACTATAGGCGAGATTTGTACTTACAAGCTATCTCACGCTCTTGTCCTCACGTACCAAAAGGCAAGGCAACAGGTTATATTCATGTTTCCAAATAGAGAATAAGAATTACTCTGTAGTACTAATTAACAAAGTGTAAGTTAAAATATCTATTATGAATATTGGTTAAATAATTAATCGGTCTCCCTACCTATTAATTATCTTCTTAGTCACTATTAACTTAAGTCATGAAATTATTACTATATTCTTAAGTAACTTTTGGTATAAGAAGAAGGTCAAATAAGTTGCCTTCTATTTAAAACTTAACTTGATTTTTAGTACTTTTGGCCTATTTTTGCTTTAGGTCGATATCCACTGGCTGATTAATTTTAATAAGAGTTCTTCACATTGTATTTCCTTTGTTTAAAAACACCTTGTTTACTTGAAAATATCTCAACTTCTTAAATAGAGCATTTCTTGATGCAATACTTAAAATGGTACATTATAATACATAGATGCATTTAAGGTTTAAAAATCACTTGTGAAATCCAAATGAATTTAAACCTCTTTAAAAAAAAAAATAAAACCATAGTTCCTTTTATAAGAGGTCACAAAACCTTAAAAATTTCAAAGCAGCCGTTAATTTGGTTGAATGTATGGGTGCAGGAATGTACTCTTTAGCATAGGTTGAAAGCAATTAGATATCTTAAAATTGGTTTAGACTTTGAAACTTTTCCTGCGGAAGGATAGATTATCGAAACCTACAACTTTTATGTTTTCTCGAAGCTTAAATATCACTAAGCTACTGTTTTTGCCCCTGAAAGTTTCTGGCCGTGGACAGTTTCCTAGACCAACTAGTTTTTGGAAACTGATAAAAACGGAGGCCTTTAGAGCCTATTTTTCAAAAACGTCCAGTGTTTTCGCTAGAAGTTCTTGTTCTACAACTTTACAGTTATAATTGGTTCAAAGTTCGGCCTCTAAGAGGCTCAAAAGTGGTTATCAGAAAACTGTCTAAATTATTCTGAAAACTGGAAGTTTTTGGTTCTATTTAAAAGCCCGCACACACACACCTCGAACGATCTAAGCCGTGCCAAATCATCAGCAGGTCTTGGCTCATGCTCCATTCAGAACTGAATTACCATACTCTTATTCTTTAAATTTAACTATAATTTGTCTTTTTTGAAGAACCTAATATTGATAGCAAAACTAATTTACCAAGTTGTGCTTTATGTTATCTCATAACCAACTTGCATGGTCACCAAACTTGAAAATATAAAAGCATAATCACATACAAAGAATCATCAAACTAATCTTAAAGCATAAAATTGAACCTAAGCGAGAACGAGCAAATCAAGCCAACCAAAGCAAATCAAGCAAGCTTAGAGACGATAAAACAAAAAAAGAAGAACATAAGCTAGGCTCAACGTCTAAGCTAAAACAACTAAATCCACAAAACCAAACTAATTAAAGCTTAGTTGAGGGAGAAAGAAGTACCATACCTCTAAAGCTTGAAAAAAGTGGGGGTCTGGATTTGAGAGAAAGATCGTCCTACGCTTGAAAACCGCCACTAGGATCTGTTTGTTTTTTTTTTTTTTTTTTTTTTTTAGTATGAACGAGAAGAATGAGAGAAGATAGCAAAGAGCCAAATTTCCACTACTTACACCTATTTATAGGTGGAATTTTTTTTTTCCTAATTAAATTTATCTTCTAATTTCCTTAGTTTACATAATCGGCCTAAAACACAATTTTTTTACTCCCTGTCCCAAGAAATCCGCCATATGCGGTGTTGAGTCAAAAAATCTTCTCATGTTTATCCTTGAATCTTTCCACAAATTCAATAAATCATAAACGGTAAATTATCCGCAGTTACTTAGCCTACAAATAAGTCATGGGGGCCTTACTTCCAAGAGACAGTTTATTTCTTAATGATCATGGATAATCAATATTGGTCCAGCTACCAACATCTAATGAGCTAAATGTTGTCTATAATTTATCTGCACATAACTGGCCTGCGTATATTTTGTCTAGGACTTTTCGCCACTTAATTTGTTATTGCTTATTATCCCAGACTATCTAGAATTTTCATAGTCCTTATGTTTAATACTGTATCCGCAATGACGGTCAGTCAGAATAATTTTAATACTGCTAAAAAAATTACAGTATCGCCTTAATCATGTTATAAGCTATCATGGTCATTCATTGACCAGAACAATACCATAAATCATGATTTTTGTCTTTTTCGTCATAAGGCCCTCTTATTTGATGAACATATCGAGTCTTAGCATTATAAGTGCTTCAACGTACTGTGATAATAAAATTATGAATTTCATATTAATATCCATAATTTTTCATGAAACATCACATAAACACTTAGTACAAACTTAAATTTCTTTATATATAAGGAAATCACGAGTCCGTAAAAAAGTTCAGTTATTACAATCTACCATTCTTAAAGAATTTCGTTCTCGATAATTAGAATAATTCTGGGTGGCTTTTCTTCATATCCTCTTCACGTTCCCATGTTGCTTCTTCAATCTTGTATTTCGCCATATAACCTTAACTAGAGCCATAACTTGTTTCTTAACACCTTTTCTTCTCGTTCCAAAATTCGAAACGGCTTTTCCTTATAAGTTAGGTCCTCGTGAACCTTGATTGGCTCATGGTTCAACACGTGTGACGGTATATACTTATTTAGCATCGACACATGAAACACATTGTGCACATATGCTAATTCTAGGGGCAAGGCTAATCCATAGGCGATATTACCTACTTTTTCAAGTATTTCGAATGGCCCTATAAATATTGTACTTAATTTCTCCTTCTTTCCGAATCTCATGACTCCTTTCATTGGAGCAACCTTGAGGAATACTAAGTCCCCACTTGGAATTCTAGAGGCTTTCGATGTTTGTCGGCGTAACTCTTTTGACAACTGAATGTAGTTTTAATCCGTCGACGGATGAATTTTACGGCCTCAGTGGTTCTCTGGATAAAGTTAGTACACACAAGTTCTTTTTTTCTTGTATCGTACCAATGAACTAGAGATCTACATATTCTCCTATAAAGAGCTTCATAAGGAGCCATCCTAATTGAAACATGGAAACTATTGTTGTATGAGAATTCGATCAAAGGAAGCTTATGGTCCCAAGTCCCCTTGAAGTCCATCACGCATGCTCGCAGCATATCTTCTAGAGTCTGAGTAATCCTTTCCAATTGTTCATCTGTCTGAAGGTAAAAGTTGTGCTAAATATAAGCTTTGTACCCATTGCTTGATGTACACTCTTCCAAAATTTAGAAGCGAAACGACCATCGCGATATGAGATAATCGATTTTGGAATCCCATGATAGCAAACGATCTGCACAACATACATTATGCTAGTAGTTCTACTGAAAAACTAGGCTTGATAGCTAAAAAGTGAGCAGATTTCATCAATCAATCGACAATTACCCAAATAGCATCTTTACCGTTGGGAGTTCGGGGTAAACCAACCACGAATTCCATGGTTACTTGATCCCATTTCCATTTTTGGATGGAGATTTTCTACAATTTTCCCCTCGACGTTGATGTTCAGCCTTCACTTTATGACACGTGAGGCATTTGCTGACAAATATGGCAACATCATTCTTCATTTTGGGCCACCAAAAACTCTCATTCAAGTCTTTGTACATTTTTGTGGCTCCAGGATGAATGGAATATGGCGTCTCGTGAGCTTCTTTCATGATTTGCTTATTTAACTCTTCTTCATTAGGAATGCATAATATATCTTTTCAAAAGAGTATGTCGTTGTCAGAGATGTTAAAATCCGACTCATTTCCTTCTAATACTTCATTTCTTGTTCTTAGTAGTGAGATATATGCATCTTGACGCTCCTTCATGCCATCTAAAATGGTAGGTCAGAAGGTTAGGGCAACTAAACTTTCCATAATGAGCTCGATTCTGGCTTACACCAGCTCTTTCTGGAGAGGCCCGGTCAATTATTGAATTGACATCAACGAAAAAGACAACTTCTGGCTAAGGGCATCAGCTACTTTTTTTGCCTTCCCAGGGTGGTAACGAATGTTTATGTCATAATCTTTCACCAATTCGAGCCATCTTCTTTGCCTCATGTTGAGCTCTTTCTGCATGAAGATATATTTCAAACTCTGATGGTCCGTGTAAACCTCACACTTTATACCGTAAAGGTAGTGTCTCCAGATTTTGAGCGCAAAAACTACTGTCGTAAGTTCCAAATCATGCATCGGATAGTTCTTCTCATGGTCCTTAAGCTGTCGTGAAGCATAAGCGATCACTTTTCCATTTTGCATGAGTACAGCTCCTAACCCTGTCTTGGAAGCATCGCTGTATATCCACGAAATTCCCTTCCTCTACAACTAGTACAGTAAGGATTGGAGCACTTGTTAGCTTATTCTTTAGCTCTTGAAGTTTTCTTAACACTTTGCAGTCCATTCATACTTCTTTCCCTTCTGTGTAAGTGTTGTGAGAGGCGCTGCTATCTTAGAAAATCCATCGACAAAACGTCGGTAGTAACCTGCTAAATCAAGAAAACTATGTACTTCGGTGACGCTTTTCGGAGCTAGCCATTTACTCAATGCTTCAATCTTGGTCAGATTTACCGATATACCTTCTTTAAATACCACATGTCCTAAGAAATGAACATTATCCAACGAAATTCACATTTCGTGAATTTAGCATAAAGTTGATTTTGCTTTAAAATCTATAGAGCGATTCTTAAGTACTCTTCGTGCTTCTCCTTCGACCTTGAATAATCAAGATGTCGTCTATAAAGACAATGATGAACTTATCCAAATAATCCTTGAACACTCGATTCATCAGGTCCATAAAGGTGGCTGGAGCGTTATCAATCCAAATGGCATAACTAGGAACTCATAGTGTCCATATCGCGTATAAAAGGTTGTCTTGGGGACATCTTCTTCTCTAATTCGGAGCTGATGATATCCTGATCGCAGCTCGATTTTTGAGAAAATTGAAGCTCATTTCAGTTGATCAAACAGATTGTTGATTCTCGATAGTGGATACTTATTCTTGATTATTGTAGATGTCGGGATTCTACAGTCAAAATTTTAACGGAAGCGTCAGTATAATGAATGTAATAATCGATTATTTAGGCCCTTGGACATCGTGATGAAACTCATAAAACAGAAATATTCATGTCAGAAAATGAATATTAAATCAGATAATCATATCAGAAATAGACAGTAAATTGATGAACACCAAGATATAAAGAGGTTCGCCCAATGATGTGCTACGTCCTTTGTGAGTGATTGATTTCACTATTACTGAAGGCTTGAGAGTACAAGAATGTTTTCTGGAATTATTTTTGGCAGCGTAAGGGTAAAATTTCAGAAAAAATGGTCATCTGTCTGAAGGGGGTCTTCCTTTATTTATAGAGGAAGAATCGTGGGTCTGAATCCGAAGTTCGTGGGTGAGCGGTTATCGCTTCTGTCTGCTGGGACACGTGTAAGAATGTCAGTTATGCAGTTGACCTGGCGGTTGTTAGAATGAATATAATCATAGATCGTGGGCTCAGCAGTTATGATATTCATGAAATTGTCAGTTATCATGAAGGATCTGACACGTCATGATCGAACATGAGCCTGACGGTTGAGGGAAGTTTCCCTTAAAAGTCTTTATAAAGATCGAACGATGAACGATGGGTAGAGAACAAGGCATTGTTTTGGACCATTCATCGTTCGTGGATCATATGAGATTCAATGTGCTAAAGATCATGTTTGATCCGATGGTTCAATATTCGAATGGGAACGATCGCAATTAATTGGGTTCGGCCCAATTTATACGAGTGATCGTTGTTCACGATTGAAGAGGTCGGGTCCAGCCCAACTTGAGAGTTCATCATTTTTTAGATATACTGTCAAGAGTTAACGTCGTAAAGGGGGAGACGAAGTCTGACCCCAACAAATAGCCCCCCACTCTATCGAGCGATGGATCCTCGATAGAGTGTTTGAATAATGATGAAGCTGTAACGTCAATCTTTAATAATTCAAAATATTGAAATCTGAAAGACTGACATTACTTATTGAAATCTCGAGCCCAGTAAAAAAGAATCATGTACAATACACGTGGCATGTATTTAATGGATATCTCGAAACGACGGCTTCCCATTTTTGAAATTTGAACCGTTGTGACGTAAGAAGTCTGAGCTGAATAAGCGAAATTTTTGGGATTCAAACCGTTGCGATGTACAAACTTGTGAGAGAATACGAAACGTTTGCATTATTCACACCATTTGATCAAGCATTCCTTGAAAAATCGGGACCGTTGATGCTCTACGAAGCTATCTAACGCTTCACATCCCCTCATTTCTCTTTTATATTTGCATTCGAAGCGTCCAGAATTCAGAACCTAAGAGTCTTCAAGAACTTCGAAACTCCAGGCAAGATTTCTTCTTTCTCGCTCCTGTTCTTCATTTTGAGTAATTTTCGCTTGATAGGGTTTCTCTTTTTCTGTTTCCGAACCATTTCGGTTGTTTTTCTGCATTTTTCCCGAAAGGTTTAAATAGTTTAGCAAGTTTCTCTGGGTTTTTTCTTTGGGTTTTTCGGCTGCTGTTCTTTGTATTCATCCGAAACTTCATAGGGTTTAGATCCAGTAGAAACTTTTAGATCCGAAATCTTTCCATCGTTCAATCCAAATCAAGTTTGTGACAACATGGACAAGGAAAAGCAAATTATCGAGGATATAGAGGTAGAATGGACGAGCACTGATTCCAGCGATTCTAGTTCGGATGATGAGTTGGTATCGAACATTCATCGTTCGAGATTCGAGTATGAATTCAAAACATAGACGAAGCGAAACTGGAACCAGTAACATAGCGTCTGAGAGGAGTCGACCGGTGACGACATCGGGCGTAGAGGCTCTATCGATTCCCCTTATCGCTCGACTCACGAGATCACCACGTCGGTTGAGTGTCAAATAATTTTTACGAACGTCGAACCCCCGATCAATCTTGACAGACAATGACTTATCTGAGATCAGGGGTTGATTCAGGTTCCCGAATGAAGTCCAACTCCGTCTGCCGATGGAAAACGAATGAGCCGACACCGTGTCTGAGGGATGGATATGCATGTACACTATCTACTTCGAGTGTGGACTATGACTTCCTCTTCCTACCCTCCTTATCCAATGCATGCATCACTACCAGCTTGCCATTCCGCAGTTAATGCCGAACGGGATAAGGGTTTTCTTGGGATTGAATGTACTGGCAAGCTAGGCGGGCATCGAGCTGTCTGTGGATGATATTCTCGCAATTTACTACCCCCAAGAAAATTCCAAAGATAAAGGTCAATACTCGATGTATCCCAGGCGGAAGAAGCAAGTCATTGGCGAGATGAAGAACGCCGATAGATACTGGCAGGACCATTACTTTCACGTGAATGAAAGTCAATGGGAGGACTCGCCAATGCGTTTTACCCTTTGTGGGGAACTCTTCATAAGTATAGAATGAAGGACATCGAACGAGTAGAGTATGGAGCTAAGCTGCTTGGATGACTTCTGATGTAACTTGATTTATTTTGTTTTGCAGGAAAGGAGCTAAAGAAGCCACCGCCCAAGGCTCTACTGTTTGAGGAAAAGCTCGAGCGCTTGCTTGCACTACCAAACAGAGAGTGGGACGACATACACACTCCCGAAAGACTTCGAGCATCGAGCCTTTGGAAGGATTTTGTGGAAATCCCATCAAGTATTGCTAAACGAGTTCCTTCCTGGGTAAATTGATCATTTATGATCAGGGGAGCGTTGAAGAGACTTTTCGGCACTCCACTGTTCATCGACGCATTAACTGACGAGGAGGCTTTGATCGCAGAGTTCGCCTTGGACATAATGAGCGTAGTATTTCCTTCGCCCAAGGAGCTGCTTGCTCAGATAAAGGCAGCGAGAGAAGCTGCGAAGGCTGCTGCAGCTGCGGCTGTGAACGCTGGTAAGGCTAAAGAACCTGTTCCTCTGCCCGTTCTAGAATCATCCCCCGAGCCTCCAATGAAGCCTGCCTCACCTCCTGCCAGGAAGAGGAAGGCAGTCGAGAGGGGGAGACTAAAAATTCCGGCAAAGAGAAGCAAAAAATCAAAGGTTACGACTCCCGAGACGGGCGTCGAACCTAGAGTTGTTGATGGGGAAGATCCACAAGCGGATGTGGATTTATCCCCAAGTGTGCGGCTTCTCGAAGACAAGAAGACGAGTGTTCGCATTATGAATCAACTTCTTTCTGATGCGGACACATAAATGTTGAGCCGGGGTTCTCTTTATAGTCATCTTGACGATCTACTATGGGATGGCTTGAAGGTATATATTTATATTTTTGCATTGTATTTAAATACATTTACCATCAAATACTGACTTGAAGGCTGATATTGCAGACTAATATTCGAGCGATGGGGCTTCTGAAGTGAACATCTGAAAAAATTGGCAAACAGAAGGCTCGAATAGCGGAGCTAGAAGTCAAAGGGCGAGAGCTCGAAGAAAGGGAGTCTCGGCATGAGTGTAAGCTACTAGACATCGAACGCAAGTTCGGAGATGTCAAGGCTTGTGCTGAAGACTTAATTGGGCAGCTTCAGAACATTTTGCATGAGGCGAAAGAGGGCTCGGACATGATGAAAGTCATGGGCAAGCGATACGATGAGGCGACTACAAAAATTAGATCCCTCAAAGCTGATAATGCGAGGCTTGTTGCAGACAATGCTAAACTTGTAGCCGATATAGTTAACGAGTACTCGAGAGCAACTTTGAAGGCTCGATACGATCTGCTGAAGGAGTACAAGCAAGGGCTACTCGTTGATGCTGAAGTTGACGAGGAGATCGAGTTGTATGAGGAATCCCTCGATGAAGCTGGAACCTCATCGTCCGCTTCTGCCCAAGAGTCAAATGAGCCAAGAACTTCGAACGTTGAGCTCCCTGTCCAAGCTGACCCTTCGAGCGTCGAGTCGACTCAAGCTGATATCATTGAAGACCGCGATAAGCATGAGTAGATTTTTGTAATTTTTTGTAATATGTTTGAACATGATTACAATTTTTCAATTAAATGAAGACTTTGAATTCTTCTTCAACTTTTTTTTTTTTTTTTTTTTTGAGTTTGTCGATTTGAATGAATGTTGAATGCTGAATGATAATTCTAGCACTGACTGAAGGATCGAATGTTGAATAGTTATTCGAGCATTGAATGATAGCAAGATAGATCGAATGATTATGAATCTATTCGAGTAATTTTAAACGTTGAATTTTTTAAATAGAACGACTATGAGTCGTAATGTTCGTAAAGACAAACGTTGAATTTTTAAACATTTGTCTAAGAAATGTTAAGTGTTTGAAAACACTTTGTATTTAAAAAAAGTAGCTGCACTCATTCAAATGTGACGAGCTGCTTACGTACCCAATGTTTGGGGATCAAGCCATTCGTAGTTCGATCGAACAAGATGATTTCTTTTTGATTTTATGACTGAACTCGTATGAGCGCATACGAGCTGCCTACGTACCCAGTGTTTAGGGATTAAGCCATATGTAGTTTAGGACGTTGACCTCGAAGTAGCCTGGGGCGTAGACCTACAGATTTGAGCATGTATAGAACGCTCGCTATAACGGATCTAGCCTTTACAAAACAAGTCATGAAAAAATTACAAGTCTTGGTAAAAAGGCTTAAAAATTACAAATAATATTTACGAAGGTGATGCGAGTTCCAACTGCGAAGGACTTCAACTCCATCGCCCGTCTCCAGACGGTAGATGCCTGGTCGGATAACCTTCAAGATCCTGTAAGGACCTTCCCAATTTGCTCCTAACTTTCCTGCGTTTGGCTCGGCAGTGTTCTGGAATACTTTGCGAAGTACGAGATCTTCTTCGTTGAAAGTTCTCGGTCGAACCTTTGAGTTGTAGTACTTTGCTACCGACTGCTAGTAGTTTGCCATTCGAATCAGATCTTGATCTCGTCGTTCGTCAAGAATATCCAGACTGTCGTTGAGCATTTCTTGATTCTGACTTTCATTTTCAAAAGCCAATTGACGCCGGAATTTAGGGACACCAATTTCTGTTGGGACAACAGCTTCTGCGCCGAAGGTTAACGAAAATGGAAATTCACCGTTTGCTCTCCTAGGGGTAGTTTTGTACACCCAAAGTACGCCATGAAGTTCGTCTGCCCATCGGCCCTTTCGAGCCTCGAGCTTCTTCTTTAAATTCTGAACAATCGTTTTGTTAGTTGCTTCAGCCTGTCCGTTCCCTTGAGGATATCTAGGAGTAGAAAAGCTGAGCTCGATATTTCAACTTTGACAGAATTTTCTGAAGTTGCCCGAAATAAACTGAGATCCATTATTTGTTACAATCTCTTGGAGGCACACCAAATCTGCAATTAATGTTCTTCCAAATGAAGCCTTCGACGTCCGAGTCTTTAACGTCAGCAAATGCTTCTGCCTCGACCCACTTGGTGAAATAATCAGTGAGCACAAGCAAATATCTACGTTGACCACTAGCTCTGGGTAATGGGCCCATTATATCCATTGAATACTTCATGAATGGATACAGAGATGCGATGCTCGATAATCGTTCTGCCGACTGATTGAAAACGGGGGAGTGCCTTTGGCATTTGTCGCACCGTTTGACAAAGTCTTCGCTGTCTTGAAGCATAGTGGGCCAGTAGTAGCCCTGTCGTTTGACTTTGTTGCATAAAGATCGTCCCCCAGAGTGGTTTCCACATTCACCTTCATGAACTTCCTTCAGAACGTAGGTAGCTTCTTTGTCATCAAGACATCGAACATAGGGGCCATTGAACGAACGTTGAAAGAGGATGTCGTTGATCAGTGAGAATCTTGCAGCTTTAGTCTTGAGCTTTCGAGCTTCTTGCTTATCTTCCGGCAAAAATCATTTCTTCAAATATGCAACTATGGGCGTTCGCCAATCTTCTGTGGCTTCATCTGCGATGATTGTGGATTCAACCTGGATGCTTAGTTCTTCAATATAACCGACCAGGATGCTTCGACGTATGTTTGGCTTTGATGTTGAACCAAACGAAGCCAAGGCGTCCGCTTGTGTGTTATGATCCCTCGACACTTGTTCTATTGAGTATTCTTTAAAGTGCTGTACAAGCGAACGAACAACGTTCAAATATGCTTCCATTCTCGTATCCTTGGCTATGTATTCTCTCAACACTTGGTTCATAATGAGCTATGAGTCGCTATGAATCTTCAAACGTTGAGCCCCTAGCGCTTTCGCCAAATGTAGCCCAGCAATTAAGGCTTCGTATTCGGCTTCGTTGTTCGAGGCATTGAATCCCAATCGAAATGATTGCTTGATTATCTCGCCATCAAGGGACTGGCAAAATACTCCCACTCTTGATCCTTTGACATTTGATGCTTCGTCCACTATGAGCGTTCAGCAGCATTCAACTTGAGTTTTTGGCGTAGAAGGATTGGGAGTGAGTTCAGCTACAAAGTCAGCAAGTACTTGTGATTTAAGGCTGGTTCGAACCCAGTACTCGATGTCAAATTCGCTCAACTTTACCGCCCACTTTGTCAAGCGTCCACATAAGTTTGGGCTATAGAGAATGGCTCGTAGGGGATAGGTCGACATGATGATGATCGAATGTGATTGGACATATGGTCTCAACTTTCTTGCAGCGGTAATGAGGGCAAGGGCTAATTTTTCAACCATCGGGTATCTTGTCTCTGCATGAAGTAGTGATTTGCTGACGTAGTAGACTGGCTGTTCACCGTTCGAGTCTCGCACAAGAACAGCGCTTACCGCAACTTCAGTTACTGACAAGTAAACAAACAAACATTCTCCTGTCTGTGGTTTGGCTAATATCGGAGGGGTGGACAAATACTTCTTGAGCTCATCAAAAGCTTGCTGGCATTGTTCGTTCCACTCAAATTTCTTGTTTCCTTTGAGTAGCTTGAAAAAGGGCTAGCATTTATCGGTCGATTGAGAGATGAATCTGTTCAGTGCCGCTATTCGTCTAGTCAATTTCTGGATCTCTCGCTTATTCTTCGGCGAAGGCATGTTCATTATCGCTCGTATCTGGTCAGGGTTTGCTTCAATTCCTCGCTGCGTGACAATGTAACCTAAGAATTTTCCTGACGAAACAACAAACGAGCATTTGGAGGGATTCAAACGGATATTGTGTTGTCTGAATACCGAAAAGCACTCTGAAAGGTGTCCAATGTGGTCCGCTGCCTTCAATGATTTGACCAGCATATCGTCTATGTATACCTCAATCGTTCGACCGAGTTGATTAGCGAACATTACGTTGACAAGCCTTTGATAGGTAGTACCCGCGTTCTTCAGCCCGAATGACATGACTTTGTAACAGTAAAATCCCCTTTTCTGTGATGAACGCTGTCTTCTCCTGATCGTCGGGATGCATGAGGATCTCATTGTATCCTGAAAATGCGTCCATGAACGAGAGAAGTTCATGTCCCGTAGTGGCATCAACCAAACGATCGATATATGGAAGGGGAAAACTGTCTTTCGGGCAAGTTTTGTTCAAGTCTGTGAAGTCGATACAGACCCTCCATTTTCCGTTCTTTTTCTTGACTATGACAACGTTCGCAAGCCAGTCAGGATACTGCACCTCCTTAATGAATCCAGCCTCGATCAACTTTTGTACTTCATCGTTTATGATCTTATTTCGATCGATACCAAGTTTTCTGCGTTTCTGCTTGACAGGCTTGTGGTCTGGATCGACGTTCAGTCGATGTGTTGTCACTTCTGGATCAATACCTGACATGTCCTTGTGCGACCATGCAAGATTATTCTAAAGAAAACTCAGTAGCTATGTACGAATGGTGTCTTCGAGCAGAAAGCCAGTGTTGATGACTCGATCTGGCAGGGCAGGGTCAATCTGGATCTCATCCAGTTGTTCCACGTCTGGCTGTACCTGACCATTCAATTTTTTTTTCTCTAGTTGCTATAATCGGTCGGTCCTCTTCATTTTCAAAGAATGAGGTAACAAGTCCTAGTTACCTCCTGGTTCCCTTTTATCTCCATCACTCCTTTCTTCGTGGGAAACTAGATACGCTGATGGTACGTGGAGGGTACAGCTTTCATCGCATGAATCCATGACCTACCAAGAATAATGTTGTAAGCCGATGGACAATCCAAAACCAAAAAGGTGGTTAATTTGTTCACTTATGCAGCAAAGACAGGAAGTTTAATTTTGCCGACAGCCGCAGTTGATTCTCCATTAAAACCGGTCAAGACGATCGCCGAACTCTCAATTTCTGACCCTGACAATTCCATTTCTCTCAAAGTTGAGAGGAAAATGACATCTGTCGAACTTCCATTGTCAACAAGAATCCGACCCACTTCGCAGTTCGACACGTTCAACGTTAGAACCAACACGTCGTCATGAGGTCGGCTTAGACTGGTGGCCTCGTTACTGTGGAAACTGATCGAGTGCTCGACCGGATCATCGGGGAGTGTTGTTGTGACTGGCTGTGTGGCCTTCCTTCGGTGGGATTTGACAGCTGTTACGGTATCTCCACTGTAAATTGAGCCTCCACAGATGACTCCGATTGTCTTCCGAACTGGCGGAGGCGAAGGTGTGTCTTCTATCTGCTGCACAATCCTTCGTTCTTTGAATTCGTTGACAAGGCCATATGTTTCTCTGCCTTTGTCGGTTAGGAATTCTCGAAGGTGGCCCTTTTTTAACAGCTCGGCTACTTCTGGCCTCAGTGCTCTGCAATCGATGGTGTGATGACCATGATCTCTGTGGAACTCACAGTATTTGTTCGTGTCTCTGGCTGAGTTCTCGGGCAGCTTCTTTGGCCAAGTAACGAAGTCCTGCCGCTTTAGGTGAGCAATGAGTTCGGAGGGGCTTATGCCGAGGGCATACTTCGGCGGTGAGAATGGGCGCTTATGATCACGCCGTGTTGTTCGTTCGGCACAGTGCTCTGTTCGACGTGATGGGCATGGACGTTCACGTCGAAATGTCTTCTCTCGGTCTTCACTAACCTTCGAAAGTTCATCCCTCGTCCGAGCAAGGTCTCGTTCTACTCGCTCGTTCTCCTCCTCAAGTTCGATGAATCCCTTCGCTCGATGCATGGCATCTTGGATTGTCGGTGGGTACCGGGCACAGATCTCATTCTTAAATAAGGACTTGTGTCTTAAGCCCTTCTTCAAAGCTTCTCTCGCCGTGCCGTCATCAAGCCCGGAAATTTCAGAAATCGCTTTGCTAAAGCGCTTAATGTAAGCGCGCAGCGACTCATGTGGTCCCTGGATCACACCCCAGAGATCCTTAGTTGTCTTCCCGGACTGAATATGGACAGAGTAGCTCCGCATAAACTCAAGAGAGAGTTCATCAAACGAGTCTATCGACTCCAGAGGGAGGTTGCAGAACCATCTCAATGCTGCTCCTTTCAAACTTTGCGCAAACAGCTTGCACATCATATCATCGAGCATGTCGATGGGAATGTTCGTTGATTGAACGACGTACTTGTACTAGAGAAGGTGGTCATGTGGGTCTGACATTCCGTCAAACCGAGGAAAAGAAATGTTGCTGAACTTGGGGGTGATTGAATTGGTGATCCATTTTGTCAAAGGCGTCTCGCGGATACCACGGGCAAGGTTATTGAACCCCGGTGTGGAAGTCATCGCCCTGTGTAACTGGGAGGAGAAGCGTTGCTCCATCTGCGCTTCTAATGCCCTCATTTCCTCAGACATTATACTCCTCATCATATTATCTACATTCATCGTCCCTTGTGGAATGGGACCTGCTGTTGGTGCTGGTACGTCGGGCTTCAAACGTCGAGTAGGAGTGATCCACCTTCTTTTCTCGGATCCTGATGTTGTATGCCTCTGCTGGGCTCGCCACTCGTTTACTACCGGAGTGTCCCCAGGTGTGAATAGGGGTTGCATTGGAGCCACAGGGCTGTAAGTAGCCCTCAATGCTCGTTGTTGGTGAGGCGTTGCTTGTGGCAAGCCCCCAACGTTCGTCCCTTGGAGGTCATGGGATATGGATGGTTGCCAGCCCCCAATATTCACACCTTGGGGATGCTGGGATGTGGCTGGGTTTCAGCCCCTAGCGCTTGCTCCTGTTGAGTACCCGAAATATGGGTAGTAGTATGAGTAGGCGGCTTGAGAGTTGATGGACATTAACTGGTTCTTGAGAATCTGGTTCTCTACAGTGATGTTCTCCATCTGATTTTGTTGGCTGTCGTGCTTCCTGGTTAACTCCTCAACCAATCGCGTCAGATTGGCAATCTGAGTGTTTGCTTCTAAGGTTGAAGCTTCTTGGTGATCAACCGGGCTTCCCTGAGGAAGTTCCTCCTGGTGTTCACGTTCTGCTGCCATTGTTGCTTTGTGAATTTCCAAAGTAAGATGACCAAGGGCCCCACGGTGGGCGCCAAATTGTAGATGTCGGGATTCTACAGTCAAAATTTTAACGGAAGCGTCAGTTTAATGAATGTAATAATCGATTATTTGGGCCCTTGGACATCGTGATGAAACTCATAAAACAACAAAAGAATAGAAATATTCATGTCAGAAAATGAATATTAAATCAGATAATCATATCAGAAATAGACAGTAAATTGATGAACACGAAGATGTAAAAAAGTTCGCCCAATGATGTGCTACGTCCTCTGTGAGTGATTGATTTCACTATTAATGAAGGCTTGAGAGTACAAGAATATTTTCTGGAAATATTTTTGGCAGCGTAAGGGTAAAATTTCAGAAAAAATGGTCCTCTGTCTGAAGGGGGGTCTTCCTTTATTTATAGAGGAAGAATCGTGGGTCTGAACCCGAAGTTCGTGGTGAGCGGTTATCGCTTCTGTCTACTGGGACACGTGTAAGAAGGTCAATTATGCAGTTGACCTAGCGGTTGTTAGAATGAATATAATCATAGATCGTGGGCTCAGCAGTTATGATATTCATGAAATTGTCAGTTATCATGAAGGATCATGATCGAACATGAGCCTGACGGTTGAGGGAAGTTTCCCTTAAAAGCCTTTATAAAGATCGAATGATGAACGATGGGTAGAGAACAAGGCTTTGTTTTGGACCATCCATCATTCGTGGATCGTATGAGATTCTATGTGTTAAAGATCATGTTTGATCCGATGGTTCGATATTCGAATGCGAACGATCGTAATTAATTGGGTCCGGCCCAACTTAAGAGTTCATCGTTTTTTAGATATACTGTCAATAGTTAACGTCGTAAAGAGGGAGACGAAGTCTGACCCCAACAATTATAATCTTCTTCAGCTCTCAATAGTCGATGCACATCCTAAAAGTATCATCCTTTTTTCTTTACGAACAAGACTGGGGCTCCCCACGATGAATAGCTCTGACGAATGAATCCTCAGTCCAGAAGCTCTTGCGGTTGAATTTGCAGTTCCTTAAGTTCAAAGGCGCCATCCTATAAGGTGCTTTAAATACTGTGACTGAGATGGGAACCATTTCGATCTCAAAAGCAATCTCTCGCTTCGGTGGCAGCCCCAGCAAATCTTCAGAAAAAACTTCCATGAAATCTTTGATTATCTGTACTTTTTCTGGTTTGCTATTGATTTCTTGTATCTTATCCACCATGTTGGTTTGAAATCCAATACATCATTCTGCCAACAACTTTCTAGCCCTTATCGTAGAAATGATCATTTTTGACTGTTTTGGAGTTGATCCTCTAAAAACGAACTCCTCGCCTCAAATTGGCTTGAACATGACTTTACGACTTTGACAATCTATGACTACGTTGTATTTTCTCAAGAAGTCCATACCCAAAATGACATCATAGTCCATACACAAAATGACATCATAGTCATATAGGTCAATAACAATCAAATTGACATAAATTTCCCTACCACATATAACTATTGGAACGTAATGTGTCAATAATCAGACAATAAAATTTCTCCGAAAGGTAATGCAATCTTAAATGTTCTTCTACTTCTATCACTTCCTCTACTTAATTTCTTAGCAAACTTAGGTGATGTAAATGAATGCCTAGGTCTATAATTAATTAACACATAGGTATCTTGATTGGCAAGAGGAAACTGACCTATCACCACCGTGGAAGGTCCAGCTTGAACATCTTTCTTAGTGTAGGCATAAATACATCCATGAGATTCTGGAGCCTCAAGTCTACCTTAAGTGATTGAAAGCCCTTCGAGTTTTAATTGTTCTGCATTAAGTTGATTTCCTTGACCTTTCTGATGATTCTACTGGTTCTAAGGATTGGAGTAGCAGTTCTTAGTGGCCTTCCTTACCACACAATATACAGCTATTGGTTCTAACACGACAATCTCTTAGGTGCTTCTTTCCACATTTCTAACAAGTGGGATAACTGTTGTTATCGAAAGCATTCTTTTTTTGGGGATGATTCTTCTGATTCCCCGATCCTCCTAGATTCCCTTTTCTTTTGTGATAATTATGTTGAACTATTTATTGTTGCTATTTTGGTCGGAATGTCCTCATTGACCTTTCTATTAGGGGATTTGGTTTGGTCTTGTCTGATTCTGTTTAGCTTAGGTCTTCTTATCCTTCTTAGCTTTAAAGAACTTAAACAATTGTTCTTTGTCCTATCCTACCCAATACTCAGCTTGAATTGCCCGACTGACACATTCAGTAATGGTGGCTGGTGGATAGGATCATTATTAATCACTATTGCCAAGTCAGAGCGAAACATCTTCATCATCCTTTTTACTTTGTCCCTTTCAGAACTGTTAAGGTGAGGGCAAAGACGTGCTAGCTATTCAAACTTTTGACAGCCTCAGCTACAAACAGATTACCCTGACGAAAATCGTTGAACTCTTCTTGTTGAGCTTCCATAATCTCTGTGTTAAAAGTATTTTTTCTTAAATTCATCAACAAAGTCTTCACATGTCATTAAGCTGACATCCCGCCGAATCTGGACTATTTCCCACCAAAGACTAGCATCTTTCCTTAGCACAAATGACACGCAGAAGACTTTCTCTTGATCATTGAGCCTCAAGAATTCAAGATGACCTGGAGGTCAACCAGCCAATTGTCGGCCTCAATCGGGTTCATTGATCCTTCGAATTCTAGTGCTTCCATACACCAAAATTTGTCATATAGTTCTTCCAGAGTTCGAACCGGTAGTGCTGGTGGAATAGTTAATGCTTCAACAATAATAGGAACTTCATGAGCTATAGGGTTTTTCTAGAATCACCGGGTCGGCATTAGAAATTTCCGACGCAGCTGGTTGATTCACAGGTGCTGGCGGTACTCCAATGTCAGGAGGTCCTTGATTCTGTTGAGCCAATTAAGCTCTAAGCCTACTTATCTCTTATTGTTGGGCTAACATCATTTGCCTTATTTCATTCAACTGGGCCACAAGATCAACGTCTTAGCTTTGCGCCATTCTATGTCTTGATGGCATGGTTCTACATAGAAAAATTGTGAAATATATTTCCTATTTTAATAATTTAATGAGTTCATGTCTCTTATATGGAATTATATTCTTATTTTTATATCATATCATATCATAACATATCATGTCTTAAGAGCTTATCAATTCAACATGTATGATGCTTACAATCATATCATAACATAAAATGTATCTGAATAAATTCATAATATTATTCATATCTACTTCATAGCACGAGTACATAATCATAGCTTTTAGGAATGTCCAAAACTTACAATCATTACATATTTTATATTACTAAAGGATCGCATATGGTCGATATTAATCAAAGAAAAACCAAACTATTATGTGTCGACTTCAGAGTTGTTACTGCCGATCTCAACCTCATCAATTTCATCGTCAGACTCATAGCCGTCATCATAGTCCACTAAACTATTGTTGATAACATCCAACTCATGTTCACACATCGCCTTGTTGCCACCACCACCAAATATCTTTCTCATATCTAATATTACTCTCATGTGGGCAAGAGTTTCACAGATATGGAACATAACTTCCATGGTGTCGATCCAATTCCTTAGGATGAAAAGTTCTTGACTATCACTATACCAGGGTGGGGTAGTCCCTCAAAAGCATCATGGGTATCATTCTCTAGTACGGTCATTGATGAGATATCTTCATTACCTAAACAAGACCTTAACTAATTCTAACTTAAGGAAAATAACTTAACTTACTTGGGCAGCTGCAGAAACGATGTGAAGCAATGTGAAGTAAGCTGGCAGGATACTACTCAAATATCAACTTTGTAACAACCCGACTATATAGGCCATTACCATACTTACTTAAATTAAATCTTAGATTTAAATACTTAAACTTACTGAAAATTTTAGAATTATTTTTTTTAAACACAACATAAATAGTCTAATCCATACATGTAAACTTTATCGTACATACACATTACTTGTCTAACAAATTATAAAGTCACACATAACCCTAACATTTAACTGAAGCCTTGAAACATCACATACGTAGCATAATACAAATTATTTAAATATATATGTATATATTTATAGTTCAAAAGAGATTACGAAAAAGTCTGCGTAGTGGTATTCCACACCGCCCTTCACTTGTCGCATCGTCCATATGACCCACCAAATTAAGCTGCAAGCTTTTTACCTACAGTATGAAATATACTAATGAGCTTACGCTCAGCAAGTACAAACTTAATTTACAAAAATATAACAAGCATAGTATAACTTATGCATGAACCATTTATTGTCGATTGTGGATCTCTTATCTTCTATTATGGACTTGATATCTTGCTTAACATGTGGGCCCTTTGTATACGTACCGGATACACGCAATCCACAAAAGTTAGGGATTGCAAGGTCCCTAACAATTATGGGAATCTTGAAACATGCATAATCCTCTACGATCTACGGAAGGTTGGTACGACACTTGTCTTGAGTTAGTCTTTGTCTTATTACTTAATTCAAGATGAATATGCTTAATATCATACTTCTACATGAAGTCTTTAACAAAGACTAGTTCCAAGGCTAAGCTTCTTAACTTGTGACCTTATTAGTCATGATGCATATAATATATAGATATGGCATGACGTAAACATCAATGGCGTAAAATGCAACGACCCGACTACGTAGGCTATTTCCTTACTTATTTAAATTAAATCTTAGTTTCAAATACTTAAACTTACTGAAAGTTTTAGAATAATTTTTTTAAACACAACATAAATAAACTAATCCAAATAGGTAAACTTTACCATGCATACACATTACTTGTTTAACAAATTATAAAGTCACACACAATCCTTACATTTAACCGAAGTCTTGAAACATCACATACGTAGCATGGTACAAATTATTTAAACATATATGTATATGTTTATAGTTCAAGAGAGTTTGTGGAAAAGTTGTGTAGTGGTATCCCACACTGCGCTTCACTTTCCGTATCATCTTCATGGCTCACCAAATTAAGCTGCATGCATCTTACCTACAGTATGGAATATACTAATGAGCTTTCGCTCAGCAAGTACAAACTTAATCTCGTAAAAACATAACAAGCATCATATAACTTATGCATGAACCATTTATGATCGATTATGGATCTTTTATTTTTCATTATGGAATTAGTATCTTGCTTAACATGTGGGCCCTTCGTGTATGTACCAAATGTTCGCAATCCACAGAAAGTAAGGATTCGCAAGGTCCCTAAAAATCCTGGAAATCTTAAAACATACATAATCCTCCACCATCTATGGGAGGTCACATAAAGTTAGGATTTGCGAGGTTCCTACTAATTCTGAGAATCTTGAAACATACATAATCCTTCACGATCTACGGAATGTCATAGAAAGTTAGGATTTGCAAGGTTCCTAACAATTATGGGAATCTTGAAACATCCATAATCCTTCACGATCTACGGGAGGTTGGTACGACCCTCCATTTATCTTGGTTTAGTCTTAGTCTTGTTACTTACTTCTTGATGAATATGCTTAAAATCATACTTACACATGAAGTTTTTAACAAAGACTAGTTCCAAACCTAAGATTCTTTACTTGTGATCTTATTAGTCATGATGCATATGATACATAGATATGGCATGACATAAAATCAATAGCATAAAATAACTTGTGACATGTTTATAAAATGTGGCACTATATTAAAACACGGTGTTGTCATAAACTATGGCATAATAGTAAAGTATGACATAGTTGAAATCATGATATTATTGTAAACATGCCATTATTGTAAAACATGACATAATTGAAAAGTGTGTCATAGTCGTAAAGTGTAGCATATACATGATCATGGCATATTGGTAAAAACATTACATATACATAAACATGACATATCATGTAAATCATGGCATACATGAAAACATGTCATTTTTGAAAATAATTTACTATTTTTCATACTGTAGGCGAGGTTCGTACTTACAAGATGTCCTATGCTCTTGTCCTAGCATACCAAAAGGCAAAGCAACAGTTTATATTCATGTTTCCAAACAGAACATAAGAATTACTCTACATTATTACTTAGCAATCCATAAGTTATAATATCTATTATAACATATTATTAATCGGTCTCCAAACCGATTAATTACCTTCTTAGCTACTATTAACTTAAGTCATAGAATTGTTATTATATTTTTAAGTAACTTTTGGTTTAAAAAGAGGGTCAAGTAATTACCCTTTATTTAAAACTTAACTTGATTAGCTTTCATGAGAGTTCTTCATATTTATTTCCTTTGCTAAAAAAAAAAAAAGAAGTCTTATTTACCTAGAAAATATTTTAACTTCATAAATTAAGTATTTCTTGGCACAATACTTAAAATTGTATTTTATAATACATAGTATGTATTTAAGGTTTAAAAATCACCAGTGAAATTCTAATGGATTTAAACCTCTTTTTAAACTGTTTTTATAAAACCATAGTTCTTTTTAAAAGGGGTCATAAAACCTTAAAACTGCTTTCGAAGCATCCTTTTAATTTAATTGAAAGTATGTGTACAGGAATTTCTTTTTTCATGCACAGTTTTAAAAATCCAATTATATCTTTTAATCGATTTAGAATTTGGAAACGTTTTCTTCATGAAAGTTATAGATCTTGTTGAAACCTACAACTTTCATGTTTTCCTGAGGCTTGAATCCATCTCTAACTTATATGTTTTTCCTCTTGAAAGATTTTGACATTATACAGTACCTGGACCGACCAGTTTTGAAAACTGATAAAAACATAGGCTTTTGGAGCTCTTTCTTCAAAAAATTCCATGTTGTCCCTTAGGATTTTCTGTGTTCTATAACTTTGCAGTTATAAATTTGTTCAAATTCGGCCTCTAAGGGGCTCAAAATTGAGTTTCCAGAGAACTGTCCAATTTATTTTCGAAAACTGGCAGTTTGAACTTTGTTGGTTCTTATTTAAAAATCCGCACGCCCTACCTCGAACGGTCAAGAAATCATGCAACGCGTCGGATTCATTCTTAAAATTCAACCATTCACTTATCTTGAAAAAACACAAAATTGATAACTTACTAATTTACCAAATTGCGTCTTTAGGTTGATTTCTTAACCAACATACATAAGATCTTCATACTTAAACATATGAGAGCATAATCACATGCACATAATCTTAAAAATCATCATAGAGCGTAAAATCAAACTCATGCTTAGAGCTAGCAAACAAGATAATTTAAGCATAAATCAACAATTAAAGGCTATAATATATGAAAATAAAAGAACATGAACTTATGCTCTTACATCTCATAACTTGAAATAAACTTAAATTCCTCAAACCAAAACTAATTAAAGTTTTAGTTAGGGGATCAAGAATATACCTCCAGAGCTTGAAAGAGGTGATTCTAGTCCTTGAATGAGAGAAATCTTTGCTCTACCTTTTCCACAACAAAACCGGCCACCACTTGTTCTTCTAACTCTCTCTCACTTTTTTTTTTTTTCCATAAGAGCTAGAGACGAAAAGATGAGAAGAAAACTAAAAGAATGAGAAGCTAACTAAATGGTCCAATTCTCACTACCCACCCCTATTTGTAAATGGAATTTCCAAAATTTTCCAAAAAAAAATTTTTCTTCAACTTTCTTTGAATTACATATTTGGCCTTAAACACAAAATTTTTGCCTTCCAAGTCCCCAAATCAGCTGGCCATGTGGAGTGTTGGAGCCAAAAAAAAAAAACTTCTTAAGCTTATCCCTTTAATTCTTTCCATAAAACATAAAATCCAAAAATTTTTGTAATTATTTTCTAATTTCCTTGTCCCCTAAAACAACGGGCCGTGTGGAGGATTTGAGCCAAAAATCCTCTCATGCTTATCTCTAGAATTTTTTTCAACAAAAACAATAAATCAAAAATTGTATATTTATCCACAATTACTTGAAGGTCTAGATAGTACAAATATTGTTTTAACTATCAACAGTCCAGTAATATTGAGCTGAAGTCCAAAATTTATCTGCACATAGCTAGACCACGTATAGGTTTTTCTTAGGACTTGAAGCTACTTAATCTTTATTGCTCCAAATATTATTCCTGGTTATTCTAGAGTGATCATAATCCTTATTCTCAATTATGCATTCGTAATGACGGTCGGTCACAGTATAATTTAATACTGCTTATGGTACTGCAATACCGTTTTAATCATGTCATAAGCTATCATGGTCATTCATTGGTCAGAACAATACCATAAATCATGATTCCACTTTTTTCATCATAAGGCCTCATACTTAAACTGTCATTGAGTCTTATAACACTATAACACATAGTATGGACTTAAATTTCTTTATAT
Organism: Ficus carica; assembly: GCA_009761775.1. Taxonomy (NCBI): domain Eukaryota; kingdom Viridiplantae; phylum Streptophyta; class Magnoliopsida; order Rosales; family Moraceae; genus Ficus; species Ficus carica. Next base: position 18,400,655 of record CM019745.1, read on the forward strand.
ACACTGATAATCAGATCATGAGTTTTATATTGATATCCATAATTTCCATCAAACATCACAATAACACATAGTATGGACTTAAATTTCTTTATATATATATATATATAAGGAAATTACGAGTCCGTAAAAATTCGGTTATTACATAAAATAACCCATAGCATGTTTATAAAACATGACAATATTTTAAAACATAGCAATGTCATAAACTATGGTATAATAGTAAATTTTGGCATAGTTAAAATTATGATATTATTGTAAACGGGGAATTATTGTAAAACATGACATAATATAAAACTGTGTCATAGTCGTAGTGTGTGCCATATACATAATCATGACATATTAGTAAAAACATGACATATAAATAAACATGGTATATCATGTAAATCATGGCATACATATAAATATGTCATATTTGAAAATAACATTTACTATTTTTCATACTGTAGGCAAGGTTTGTACTTACAAGCTATCATACGCTCTTGTCCTAGCGTACCAAAAGGCAAGGCAACAGGTTATATTCCTATTTTCAAATAGAGCATAAGAATTACTCTACATTACTAATTAACAACCGTAAGTTAAAATATCTATTATAACATATTAGTTAAATAATTAATTGGTCTCCTAACCGATTAATTATCTTCTTAGTCACTATTAACTTAATTCATGGAAATGTTACTATACTCTTAAGTAACTTTGGTATAAGAAGAAGGTCAAATAAATTGCCCTCTATTTAAAAGTTAAAAACTGATTTCAAAACATCTTTTTAATTTGGTTGAATGTATGTATGCATGAATTTACTCTTTTATGCACAATTTTGAAAATTCAATTCTATCTTAAAATTGGTTTAGAATTTAAAAAATTTTCCCTCATGGAAGTTATAGATCTTGTCAAAACTTACAACTTTTGTGGTTTGCTTAAAGCTTAAATCTATCTTTAGCTTACCCGTTTTGCCCCTTGAAAGTTTCTGGCCGTGTACAGTTTTCTTGACCGGCCAATTTTGGAAATTGATAAAAATGGAGGCCTTTGGAGCCTTTTTTTCAAACACTATCTAATAATTCCCTAGGATTTTATGTGTTCTACAACTTTACAGTTATAACTTTGTTCAAATTCGGCCTCTAAGAGGCTCAAAATTGAGTTATCATAAAACCATCCATATTATTCTAAAAGCTGGCAGTTTTTTTGGTTCTAGTTTAAAAGCCTGCATACACTATCTCGAACAATCTAAGCCGTCAGCCTAAATCATCATGCGGCATGTTTGACTCATGCCCCATTCATAATCGAATTAACCATACTCTTAAAATTTTACCATTAATTTGTCTACTTTCTCATTCTTAAAATTTAACATACTCTCATTCATATTGATAGCACACTAATTTGTCAGGTTGTGTTTTTATGTTGATCTTATTGCCAACTTGCATAGTCACCAAACTTGAACATATAAGAGCATAATCAAATGCACATAATCATCAAAACTAATCTTAAAGCATAAAATTGAATCTAAGCTTAGAACTAGCAAATCAAGCCAACCAAAGCATAAATCAAGCATTAGAGATCATAAAACAGAAAAATAATTGAACATGAGCTTATGTTCTTACATCCAATAGCTTAAAATACACTTAAATTCCACAAAACCAAAATTAATTAAAGCTTTAGTTGAGGGATCAAGAAATATACCTCTAAAGCTTGAAGAAAGTGGGTTCTAGGTCTTGGATTTGAGAGAAGATCCTTGTCCTACTTCTCTATGAAAACCGGCCACCAAGGATGCTTTGTGTTCTTCTATTTTTTTTTATTTTTTATTTTATTTTGGAGTCTAAGAACTAGAGAGAAAGGAGAGAAGATAGCAAATGACCAAATTTTCACTACTTACACCTATTTATAGGTGGAATTTTTAAATTTTCCTATAATTAAAATTTTATCTTCTACTTTCCTTGCTTTACATAATTGGCCTTAAAACACAATTTTTTTTTACCCCCTTGTCCCCAAGAAATCCGGCTATATGAGGTTTATGAACCAAAATAATTTTCTCATGTTTATCTCTTGAATTCTTTCCACAAATTTAATAAATAATTGTGTAATTATCCTCAATTACTTAGCCTCCAAGTAATTTATGTTTGGCCTAACTTCCTAATAGGAAGACCATTTTCTTAATGATCCTGATAATACAAATATTGTCCTAGCTACCAACAGTCTAATGATGCTAAATTGTTGTCTATAATTTATCTGCACATAACTGGCCACTTATATGTTTGTCTTAGGACTTGTTTGCCACTTAATTTTTATTGTTTATTATTCCAAACTATTCTAGGATTTTCATAGTCCTTATTTTTAATTATGTATCCACAATGACGGTTAGTCACATAATAATTTTAATACTACTTAAAAAAATTAGAGTATCGCCTTAATCGTATTATAAGCTATCATGGTCATTCATTGACCAGAACAACACCATAAATCATGATTTTACATTTTTCGCCATAAGACCTCTTACTTGATTTGATAAACTGTCATCGAGTCTTATTACACTATAAGTGCTCAAACATATTGTCATAATAAAATTATTAATTTTACATTCATATCTATAATTTCCATGAAATATCACAAAAATAAATAATACAAACATAAATTTCTTTATATATAAGAAAATCACGAGTTCGTCAAAAAGTTCGATTATTACAGTAACCATCTCCTCTGCGGGATAACGGTTGGTAACCACTAAATTTGTTGAATTTTTCAGATTTTATCACCGAATTACTGGAAAAAAATTTTAAAAAAAACGCAAAAAAAAAATCCTTGAAATTACAAAACCAACAATCCACAAACACCATAACATGAACAAATCCAAAAAAAAAAAAAAAAAAAAAAGAGGACCACATCTTCTCCAGGGTGGCTTCGATGCAAGGATCTCCTCGGCGACGATCGCGTGAAGAGGAGCGATCTCCTCCGTGCTAGGAGATCCGATCGGATCTCCTTCAAAAGTAATTTAAAAATAACAAGAATAGTGAGAGATATAGAAAGGTGAATATAAAAGGAAAAAAGATAATATATGGTATAAAAATATATTAAAAGTGGTATAACAACATTTATTTTATAAAAGGGAAATTTTGAAATTTATAGGGGTGTGTAATAAGTAAATTTAATTATTTTACAATTAAAAAAATATGTATTTAAGAAGGGTGTGAAGAGTTAAGAGGTGGATGTCAACAGAACGACCCTATAATGAAACATATACGAACATAATAATATATAAATCAACAACGATAGACTAATATTACATCATTATGATTTTGGTGGCATAAATTTAATATAAAAACATTATAAAATACAAGGGTAATTATTACCGTGCCTAAAATAATCATAATTTTTTTTATTTTAATGAAAGGACAAAATTTGATTAAACGGCTAAATCAGCCCGAACTGCAGAGGCTATAAAAATGAGAGAGCCTCCATGCCCCAAACCAACTCAGAATAATGAAAAATAGAACCAGTCAAAACGTGGGCAACCATATTTCCCTGACGAGAAATATGACTACATAAACCATCAATAACAAATAAAGACCTCTGAACATCTTGAAAGAGTAAGTAATCATCAGGAAAAGATAAATAATCATGATTATTAACGACATTGAGTTCATTAATGGTATCTGTTTCAGCAACTGCAATAGAAATACCAACCTGCTGTGCAGAATCCAAACCTGTTCGTACTGCCATTTGCTTCAGCCACATTAGGAGAGAAACATCCTTTAATTTTGCTTTGCCAGACAGCATCTCTAGCACTTGGACACATCGAAAGAGCATGCCACACAGATTCGACAAATTATCAAAACAGGGGTAATATTCTATGAAACGCTCTCCCCACGAAGATTTTAATTTTACCGGGGATATTAATACCATAATCTTTTTTTATATTTCAACTCCTATAGATATGCTTGGGATTTGTAATTTTTTTAAAGCTTTTTAACAAATGACCATTCAAAAGGTCTATTTTTTAAATGGTCAATCAATTTTCTTAAATAATCAATGTGTAATTGATCACACATAACTTTGTTAATTTGATAAATCAATTATTGACCGTAATCAATCATTTAGTGATCATAATCTAAATCATAAATTTTCATATCAATCACTGATTAACCATGGTCAATCAATGATTGACTATATCTGAAAGAAAAAAAAAAAAATTTTTGACCATCTATTAGATTGAGTGAGCAAAATAGGCCACTCAACAGAATTTTCAGATATGTTTCTCCATTTATCTAAAAACCCCATAGTTTTTCCATCTAATTGCCTAAGTTTCCTAAATTAATTATATTATTTAATATTTCCCAAAAATTTATACCTACTACACTTCAAACTCACCAAAATCGATATTTAAACATATATGCCCGAAAGTTTTACAGAAAAATTTTTATAACAAAAAATATTTCTATGATGAGCAACTTTTAGTATAAGTTGTCACAAAAACTAGCATTTAGAAGTTGTACCCGACTACCCGTATTGAGTTCTGAGTAGGCAATTTGCCACTTGCACAGCCGACTCTGCCATTCCTTTGTTTCCCAAAACAAACAGAACTTCTACATAATTCTTAAAATTTATATATATATATATATATATATCTATTCATTCACAAGGGTTGGAGAAAAGGACGAAGTGGACAAATTCGAACTACTCCATAGTGAATTAAACAGAATGCTTCTTTTTGGTTAACAGCAAAATCCATAGGAAGAACATCAATAAGTTATGGCACAAAAAGAACTTTTGCCATTAGAATTCAAAACTCGAGATTAGGGCAACGTAACGGCAAATTCATCAAGAAACAAGCTGTCCAGGAAAGTTGTTTTCTTGATTTGATCTATTCAATGTGAACAAGTTCGGTCATGGTTTTTGCTATACTGCCAGTTACAAAAAGCAAAGAAAGTATCTAGCACAGGCTCCAGAAAAGAAAAAGTATGTTCCTTCCAAGGCAGCCTTGATAAATCCAGTTTCCCCATCACAAATCCGTTGCAAGTTCAAAATTCGAGCTGTTTGATTGACACAAGGATATAGTTTTATAAGAACGGAAAATTTTAAAGAACTATTTAAAGAAACGGGAAAAGTTGAAAGGCTCACAAAGTCTATTGCTTATTCTTCAATGCATCTTCAATTTGTTGGATGAGCTGAGCAGCATTCATGGCACCTTCCTGAACACAATCAAACCAACAGTTTCACAAATTAGCAGTTTAAGGAAACAGTATCTCATTTCTAACTCTGTGTCAGCAAGCCGCTTGCAACTCGTTACTGCACAAACACATCAAGATATAGAGATGAGACAGAGGGAGAAAGGCAACACCTGTGTGTGAGAGTGTGTGTATCGTTATCCCGTGAAATTTTGAAAACTATTTCCTAAATAATGCAATAGCTTTAGAGAAGCAAAGTGATCGTGTAAAAATGGATTGTTCACAAAAGAAAATATAAACACAAATTTACAACAGGATCCTTTTTTTTTTTTTTTTTGGGGGGGGGGCGCTAAAGAACAATGTGATCCCATAGTTCCAAAGCAAAATGATTACATGGCCATGGAAATATAGGCCGTTCCTTATTATTATTATTTTTTTAAAAGAATTAAAAAAATCAACTTACAAAACGGTGACAGGGTTTTCCATCCTTGAAAATGATGAACGTAGGCAGTGCTTCTATTTGGTATTTGTTAGCAATGCTTGGGTACTTCTCCGTATCAATTTTAACCACTTGGATTTTATCGCTCAAAGAAACGCCGACCTCATTAAGGATGGGAACCATGAATTGACATGGGCCACACCTGTCCAAAATACCTTACATTAATCCATCTTCCAGTTATTTGTTCTAAATATGGGAAGCATCTTTTACTCGAGATTCAAGAAATGACCATTCACATGAATCAAAAAGGGATTAAATTGAGTACTTGATACAATAGCCAATGTAAATAGAGTGGCGCCAGATATTATCTTTCAATACTTTCAAAGCGCTATACTACAAACCACTAAGAGAGCATCAAACTTTTCCCGGCACCAAAAGCACTGGAATTCATACCAATCCGACAAACAAAGATATATCTCGCTACAAAGTGGAAAAAAAATCCTCTTATTTAGGGCCCATTTGGGGGGACATTTGGAGACGGAGTTTTGAAGATTAGGTTGGAAATGTGTGATGTGATAAGAAAATAGTGCAAAAATTTGAAATGTGTTAGGTGAAAAGAAAAAAAAAAAAAAAAAAAGCAAAATGAATCTTGTTTTGTTCGTCTCATCGTTGTGAACATTTTGACACAAGAATCATCTCATTTCGATTTGAAATGAGAAAGTTATGGACTTTTAAAGTTTGAGTTTACTGTAGATATTTGGAAATGTGAATAGAGAAAAGTAGTTATGAATTGAAGAAAAAGACCCAAAAAAAAATTGGATATGGAGATCGAGATCCACCCCCTCCCACAAAAGGGCCCTTAGAAAACAGTTTTACTTCCAAGGTAAGGCAAATTTACAAACAAAGCAAAAGCTAAAAACCACATAAAGATTATATAGGCTTATCATGGAACGAAACGAAGTAATTTACTAAAACCAACAATAGTAAAAATAGGGGGGGAAAAGGCTGTAAAATTGAAATAAATAGAAGGAAGATCATACCAGGTTGCATAGAAGTCTACTAGCACAGGTTTATCAGACTTGGCTAGCAAATCATCGAAAGAGGAAAAAGTTTGCTTCTTTGCTTTCACCTACAAATTCCATTCACCAAATACAAACAAAAAACTTCATATCCTGAAAGCAGTTCTCTACTCGACTATGCAAAGCACACGAACAGACAACAAATAATCATCAACGTAAGACAACTTGAGGAGCTGGAAAAACTCAATTGAAAAGTGCACAAGGGGGTTGTTGAAAATCAACCTCTTTCCTTGGAAAGAAGGTATCAAACCTTAAAATGTTATAAAGTAGGTCGCTTAATGTTCGCGACGTAGAGAGATATATCAAATCATCATTATGAACCAAAAATCTACAAAACTAGCTTAAGATAAAGGTGAAAGAACACGTTATATAAATCATTATGCAACATTTTTATGCATACAATTCATTGTCAAGAGAGAATATGCACATACTAATTTCGATAATGTTTTGATTTATTTTGCTTTATTAAAAACTGAACTCCTTACCTTATTTTCATTACAAAAAGATGCATTGCTAGGCATACCATTTCTATTCCTCTCATTTTCTATGTAGAAGATTTAGAGAGTAGAGCTACGGCATGGGGCAAAGAAGTGCTTGTTGACTCTAAATTTTTCAATGGATTACAAGAATATCGAGAAGTTTGTGTTATAGACTTGAACTATCCAATAGAAGTATCAATCTTTTCTTCATGTCTCTCAATCCCATCTTTCAAGCATGAAACAGCATTGAAACAGGACAAACTCCATATCCAAAACAAAGCTTCAAAAGATTTCCACAAAAAACAAAAATCATAGATTCATTTTAAAGGGTGATGGGATTTCTTGTAATATTAAGGGCCTGTTTGGATCGCATACTCAATTTCAAAACGAAAAATTTTATTGTTTAAAATGAGAAATTCATTTCATTTTAAGAATGAAATAGACATTTGGATGTGTTAAAAAAATTTCCTTCTAAAAGGGTACTGTAAAAAATAATTCTAAAAATGTAGTGTAGAAAACATGTCTGCGAATAAGATGTCCACCCTTTGTTTAAAATTAGAAGAATGATGGAAAAAACGCTTTTTTGTTATTTTTCCACCCATTTTGAAAATGGGTATACAAAACAAACAGGATGTAAGTTTCTACCAGTAAACTTATTATTCTAACATTCTGAAAAATGTCAAAACAAATATATGGGTGTCTAAAGTATCAAGTAATTAGATCAGTTGATATTGCACATTGTTTGTTTGTACACAAACACAAACAGAAGAAAGAAAGAAAAAGAATGGAAAAAAAAAAAAGTCAAAACAAAAGTTTAATCAGAACAAGAATTACCTAAACCCCCAAACAAGTGAGTTACCGCAACAAGAAACACATAAAACTAAAAACATTTAACCTAAATTGTAAACAAAAAAGAAAGATTTGTGTCAATAATAGAAAGTAAAACGAAGAGGGAAAAAGGCGTGAGTTTACCAGGGGAAGAATTCTGGTCCTTGGGGAGGGAGAAGAAAGTCCTCTGGTTCCAATTCGCTGGTGAAATTGCAGAAAAGACGACGAAGACAATCTGAATCTCCACGAAGAAGAAGAAGAAAAAGTTAAGCGAGTGGAAGTGTCGGAGTTGAGACAAGGAATGGTGGAGGCCGTCGATACAGAGACCGCCATTTGAGGAGAGCTTCAAAACAAAGGTTTTCTGTTTTACTTGGATAATCAGATTCAGGACGGAAACGAAAAAGGAAAAAGAAAATAATGGGGATTGGGTGTCGTTTCGTTTTATAGAAAATGGAAAATAAGAATCAAAAAAATGTGAAAAACAAGAAAAAGCCCCAGAAGTTCCACCCAAATTGCCAATACATAAAAACACAAAAAAGGCTCCAAAGATAAAGGAGTTTCACGTCAGCAATTTTCGTGTATCAATTAGGAGGGAACGTTAAGGTGTTTCTTCCATCAGGGCCGTTGAATTTGATAAACATAATACTAGGCAGTGGGGACTAATTTTTACATTACCTCCTCACCTATGTTTGGTAAGAAGGAAAGAAAACAAGAGGGAAAGAATAAAAGGAAGTGAAAGAAAATAAGAGAGAGATGAAAGTTTGTTTTTCCTTTACGGCTTTTGGTATCATGAAAGGAAAGAAAATAAAAAGATTGTGTAATTATTATTTTATATATTTATATATTATTTACTTTAAAAAACAGGGACAAAAAAGTAATTTTAATGATTATTTGGTAGATTTCAATTTTCCTCCCACTCTTTGATAGAAGAGTAAAGTGGATCACATTACAATGTTTTTCCATCATATTTTCCTTTCTCTTTTCTTTTCTTTCTTAACAAACAACCAACTCAATCAATTTCCCTCCACTTTTTTCTCAACCGACTTATCTCCTTCCTCTTTTCCATCCTACCAAACACAATATACTAATTGCACCTAGGGATTAAAAAAAAACAATAATTAGAAATCTCATCCATCTCTCTCTTCTCGCTCCTAGGGTTTTTTGATCTTAGGTGAAGGTTTCGATTGCACGTTATGGGGGTTCGCGATAAGATTGATTACGAGGTGGGAGGGACAGGGCCCGGTGACATCGGGGGAGTTCGTGTGTCTCCTGATAATTCCATAATCCATGGGTCTCACTCCGTCATCTAATACATCTGGAGGCGATCATCATTCACAAACGGATTTCGAGATAAAGGATGTCGGCGTGTGTGGCAGTTGGGGAGGCAACAACTTCGGTGTTCTATTCCCAGTATATAATTTGTTAGGCGGATTATTTACCATATATGTTAGATAATACATTATAAATTATTTATATTTGGACATTATTGTTTGATATACATGCTTGATTGGATATATGTGATATTATGACATGCTGGTAAGATACATGTTAAGGATGTCATATTTATTGAAGCCATAATATAGTAGAGATTAAAAAGAAAATAATTTTATCAAATGAATAATGCTTGTGAGAAGAAGATGATTCCAAGCATATCAAAGTTCCGCTCTTGTAACTCATCTGTAGTTACATAGCAATACTTAATATATAAATATATATAGCATATGTAGTTATATAACTCATATGTAGTTATATATATATATATATAGCATCCATCCAATGATCAGATACAAGAGATAGTAATTGATGAAGCAAGGAAAAAACCAGCCAAAAAAGTGTATAGGTTTCAGCAGCAAACAGGACAGCAAATGCTCAGCGAAATGCAACTCATCAAATAAATGATTGATGAAATGAAGTAACTAAACAAGATCGTAAAAAGCATGTCAAAAATCTTCTAATCATGGATTGAAAACTTACAAGATCGTAATACTCAAACTTGTCATCAAGGAAGTGTTAACAGAACATTGAATTACAGTATCTACTGCCTAAGCCGTGGAAGGAAAATCTTTTGCAGGGAATTTATCCATCGCTCGTCAACGTGAAGGCCAAAAGAACGATGGTGAGGGAGCAGAAAATGGTCGCACAAGCAAACAACCACATTGTCCTGCTTGGCCCTCTGCTCTGGCTCTCTTGGCTGCCCAACTCAACCTCCTTCAGAAGCTCTCTCACTTCATCAATGTCGGAGTCCTTGGCAGCATGAGTTAATTGACCTTGAATCTTCTCGAGCATCTCTAGCCTCCTTTCCCTTGTCGTGTTCTTGGCAGGCCAGATGAAACCTGTCATCTTCCAAAGGAGAATTCCCACATAAATGGCAACAATACAGTCCACAGTATAGTGATGGCGTTCTCGTACTTCCCTCTGCGCACTATGCATCACCAGCAGCCATATGAGAGCCGAGCTAAAACCTCCATAAGCCTCCTGCACGGATTAACTTTCCCTTTAAAGCCAAAGTGGCAATAATAACCAGACAAGAGATCATTCGAATTTCAAAACACAGAATATGTATACCATCCATGCCATAGCAGTTAATACAGCAACTAGCATGTGGCCACTGTATATCAGGTCATTACAACCCCCACCGGCTTTCTTCAGCAAACTGTACCAAGTAGATCCTTCTGATGCAGTGGGTCGCAGAAAATCTATTAGGAAATTCATTGAGCCCCAATCTGGTCGAAAGTCACTTAGGTATTGTCCAGGATCAGCTGGAAAATAACAGAAACAGTTTAAACATTAAGATTATTCTACCAGTTCAAGGGACACGTTTGCTATAACACGTTAGAAATGAATGCTAAAAAAATATCACCATAAAGAAATTTTGTTCTAGGGAACTAAAGAGGATACAGTTTGATCCAGGAAAGCTAAGAATAAATAAAAGAAATAAATACTCGGAAAATGTAATTGGACCAAAAAGTCAGGGATGAAGAACTGTTTTCAGGATAATGAAAATCAAATAATCCAAAGGAATGATTTTCAGCAGACTAACAAGAGCAGGAATATCAATCTTACACTTACCATAAGCTATATCCTCTCTTATTATCTGACGTATAGTGTTAGTATCTGAAGCATAAGGGACATAATATTTTTGCGCCCAGGGGTGAGGATATGGAGGTACTCTGAAGCGAGAAGTCGCACACCAAGGCCTGGCTGATGGAAGAATTGTGGATACAAAAGTTATGGCACGAAGAAGGCGGCCCATAGCCATGGTGAACATGTACCTCGCACCAAGTCCAAGTCCAGGAGCTTTTACAGAGTCGAATAGAACAGAGAAGGCCAACATCATAAACAACATGAGGAAATGGTGCAGTCCAATTATACGGGCTCTCAATATCTCTACTACTGCATGGGGAAGTTTCTCATTCAGAGCAAGTAGCAACCACTGCCCAGTGTCCGGAAGAGGAGGCGTGCCACTGTCAATGATTACCAAGCATATCAATAACCCTATTTGTGATATTTCTAGCTGAGATGAAGACCCGCATAGTAGCATGTGAAATGAGTTGTTTCTTCAATCAGCCAGTTCAAATGACGGAATGAAACACAAGAATAGTAGATCTTCATACAAGACACCATGCATTTTATAGATATTGACATTTACGATAAATCAATCAGTTAATATTGATACTTGTCCAAACGGCAATTCTATAAGTAGCATCTGTAGGAGGTGGAATATTAGAGAGGACTAGGTAAGGTAAGAATTAATTCAGCTTACTAATTTTGGTTTGACCAACCAAACTTAGAAGGGCAAAAAGATTCATTCACATTTCTAAATCTGAACATTCCCCTTTTCCATCAACATTAAACTAATGTTCAATATCGACAAATACAGAAATCAAAATTTACAGTTTGAGCATTAAAAAAACAAACAATTGGAGTTATTGCTTCTAATTCCTAAAATCAACGGAAAAAAAAAAAAAGTGGCAGACCATGAGAAAATCAAGGGACGCAAATTGCTTAAAAAAATAAAATTCCTAAAATTCCCAAAACATCTTAGATTAAATAAATCCCAATCAATGTTATAACATTCCTAAAATAACCAGGGCCAAAAGATTCATTGACAAGCCTAAAACTGAGCTACATTCTCATTTCTCATTATCATTACACTAACACATTCCATATCAGGAAAATGCTTAGATCAAAATCTATATATTGATTCTTGAGCAAAAATTCCCAGCTCCGAAAAATTCATATCAGAAATCAACAAGCGCTGGAGTTGAAGTTCCAGATCAACAAATAGTCAATAAAAAATCCGAATAAAAAAACGAAAATAAGCTGAGATTTGAAGTTCCAAAAGATTGAAATGCCCACTAAAAGAGGTACCTGTGCCAGTCGAGGCCGAGCACGGCGGTGACGAAGCGGACGGAGAGAGCTTCGAAGAGGAGAGCGGAGAGCATGAAGATCATGGAGGCCAGGAATGGCAGCGCCGACCGGAGCTCGGCCGACCAGTGCCGGTAAAATGGGACTCGGATGACGGCGACGACGGCGAGAGCCGTCCAGAGCAGTGGCTGCAGCCGCGCGTGCCACGCCGGTGACACGTGGCGCAGGTAGTCGATCGCCACGTACGAGATGGCTGCGGCGCCGAGGCCGAAGCCGCCGCCGCTGCCGGACTTGACCGCCGGCCGCCGCATGGAGTGGAGCAGAGTGGGGATTTGATGGGCTTTTAAGGAAAGTGGGAGTTCGAAGTTTGTTTTTGGTTGGGGAAGTTTGAACTTAATATAGCAAGTTATAAATAATTTATTAATTATGATTTGTCAAAAAAAAAAATATTTGTTTACCATGTTCTGTTAATTGCTATTAGTATTGTTTTCCTAGTTATAATTCTTTTGATCTTTCTACCAAAAAAGCAAAAAAATTTGCTTTTGATCTGACCTAAGTATAATTGTTAGTTGTAGAGTAAAATGTTCATAATTAGTACTCTTTTTTTCTTTTTGATATCATAATTAGTGCTTTTTTTAACTTCATAATTAGTGCTTTTACATACGGTAAGTATAATTCCTAACTTATACTATACACACACACACACACACACACACAAAAGGGAGAATTAACCAAATAGCATAATCAAATATTAAGTTTTAACAAAATAGCAGTTTTCAAAAAGTAAAATATCATTTTTTGTATTGAAATTCCGGTTTTACCCCCAACTACCCATCTTCTCCAATTCCTTAGATCTATAATGTCATCGCTGGCGCCGGCATCAAAAAGCGTCATCGTCAATGGCGGACACGTGCGGAGTCCTTTAGTAAAATAACCATTTTACTTTGTTTATTTTGCAAAATAACCTTTAAAAAATTTTAATTAGCAAAATGACTTTTTGTTTTTAAAAATAATTTAAAAAGAAAAGATACTAATATATGGTTAAAAAAAAACTAAAAAGCAAAAAAGAAATTCATCTTCTCTGCTGCTGCTTCTTCTTCTTCTTCGCAGCTCTTCTTCTTCTTCTTCGCACGCTTCTTCTTCGTCGTTCCCTCCCTCCAAAAGAGTCTCCCCAAATCTGCCGCCTCCACCTCTGGCGCCGCCGCCACCCTAAACGACGCCGTCGAAGATCCGGCTTCACGTTCACAACCTCCTTCAATCCAAGGTAGTGACCATGAGATTATCAGATTCTTAGTACAGACATTACTTGGAAAAACCATTATAGTTTAATCTTTTCTTCTTCCAACAAAATTCATTCTTGTCCTGGAAAACAATGACCACAAAAACCCCAACTTTGTTGTACTCTTCCACTGCAAATCTCTGGATTTGGGCGTTCAAAGATAGAGCAAAAATGCAATTCTAATGCCTTGCGGCTTCACCAATCTGGTTTTATAATGCTACCTTCCACGGAGGGCTTTACTAGTCAAAGTAATAATGGAATGTTTGATTGGAACTAAACTTGATTAATTTTCTGCTAATAATTTTGTTTGCTTTCTCTAATTTATTGTGTGTTTAGCTAGTCCAATACATTATGTTCGTAATTGCTGCTCTGCTTTTCTTGAATTGAAGTGAAACTCTTACACCAATTTCTCATCTTTTATATGTCGTTTTCCCTTCATTGCTGTTTTTGTTTGCAATTTTTTGTTGTCGTTTTATGATGGCTTTAGTGTTTAGGTAGTTTGATGTGTTTTTGTAGTTTTCATACTATGTATTTTTTTTTTTTTTTTTTTTTTTTTGTGTCTGTTATTGTAATTGTAATTGTTTTTTGTTTTGTTTTATTTTATTTTATTTTTGCAAACGAAGTTATATTTTCAGCTGTTATATGCAACTGCCGCTTCGCTTTACTTGAATTGAAGTGAGACTCTTACACCAATTTATTATATTTTATATGTCGTTTTCCGTGCATTGTTGTTTTTGTTTGCAATTTTTGGTTGTCGTTTTATGATGTCTTCATGTTTTGAGAACAATGTTGGAAGAACATTGGTAGTCTTGTCATTGCAAGCACGTTGTTTATATGACTTTTCAAATTCAAACTTCAGTTGTATTTGGCATTCACACACCACACTATACAATAATCTGTTGACATTGTTATTGATTGTTGATATATTTATCTAGTTAGCCCCTGTTGGTTACCGTTGAAGAATGTGAACTTTGGCTAATTTTTTGGTTTAATCTCTGTTCCTTTGATTGAGTTTTCTATCAAAAGAGAAATAAGATTTTTAGCTAATAATGATTTATGTTCTATGATAGGTATGAGTCAGATCTACATTATCGTGGAGTATAATGGAAAGTGGGAAAAGGTGGATGGCGGATTTTGGAGGTGGTTCGGAGTTGGTATGAGCAAGGGCTTTGTGGTTGATAGGAGTATCAAGTTTTTGAAATTTGAAGAGACAATCTACGACAGAACACCTAATAATAACAATTATGAGTTTGACAGTTTACATTTTCATTAATTTCGTTTTACGAATGCTAGTAATTTGTGAAATTCATTAAGTATGTTTGAGAAAGTCATTAATTTTGTGTTTTTTTTTTTTTTTTTTTTTTATGAATGTTAAATGTTTGATATTTCATTTATTAGTTTTTTTTTTAAGAGCAAAAAAATGGACTATTTGAAAGCAACGAACAAGTGGTTGTTGAGGCAAATCATACATGAACAAATATCGCATATGGTTATTTTTGCATTTCGTTACAGGGAAACAATTAAAAAAAAAAAAAAAGTCATCGCAAAAACAAAATTAATAAGACTCTCACACACACTTAATGAATTTCATTCATAAAACAACATATCCAAGGTTAGTGAGTTATTGACTTTTTTTATTTTTTCCCTTAAACGAAACCCAAAAATAACTATACCATCACCTTACTTCATGTATTATTGGCCTAAAAACCTATGGAACGATCACAAAAGTGAAGGAACGACTACTTAAATTTCCAGAACAACCATACGGTCGTTTCATCCAAAGCGTGACTTTTTTAAATTTTTTTCTCTTAAGCGAAAAGTAAAATTAACCGTACCATCACCTTACTTCATGTATTATTGGCCTAAAAACCCACGGTACGACCACAAAAGTTAAGGAACGACCACTAAAATTTCAGGAACGACCATACGGTCGGTCCATCCAAAGCGTGATTTTTTTAAATTTTTTTCTCTTAAGCCAGAAGCAAAAATAACCGTACCATCACATTATGTCATGTATTAATTGCCTCAAAACACTTGGAACGACCACAAAAGTTCAGGAACGACCACTCAAATTTTCGGAACGAACATACGGTCGTTCCTTCGAAACCGTGACTTCATTTTTTTCCTTAAACGAAAAGCAAAAATAATCATACCATCACCTTACTTCATGTATTATTTTTGCTTTTCGGGGAGAAAAAAAAAAAAAAAAAAAAAAAAGTCTATGTTTCGACGGAACGACCATACGGTCGTTCTGGAAAATTCAATGGTCATTCCTAAAATTTTGTGATCGTTCCGTGGGTTTTGAGGCCAATAATACATGACATTAGGTGATGGTATGGTTATTTTTGCTTTTCGGGAAAAAAAAAAAAAAAAGTCAATGTTTCGACGGAACGACCATACGGTCGTTCCGGAAAATTCGTGGTCGTTCCTAAACTTTTGTGGTCATTCCGTGGGATTGGAGGCCAATAATACATGACATTAGGTGATGGTACGGTTATTTTTACTTTTCGGGAAAAAAAAAAAGTCAATGTTTCGACGAAACGACCATACGGTCGTTCCGGAAAATTCAGTGGTCGTTCCTAAACTTTTGTGGTCATTCCGTGGGATTGGAGGCCAATAATACATGACATTAGGTGATGGTACGGTTATTTTTGCTTTTCGGGAAAAAAAAAGTCAATATTTCGACGGAACGACCATATAGTCGTTCCGGAAAATTCGGTGGTCGTTCCTAAACTTTAGTAGTCGTTCCATGGGATTGGAGGCCAATAATACATGACATGAGGTGATGGTATGGTTTTTTTTTGCTTTTCGCTTAATTGAAAATATTAAAAAAATGTCTATGTTTGGACGGAACGACCACACGGTCGTTCCGTAAAATTCCGTGGTCGTTCCGGAACTTTTGTGGTCGTTACTTGGGTTTTAAGTCCATTAATACATGTAGTGAGGGGATGGTATGGTTATTTTTCTTTTTCCGGAAAAAAAAAAAGTTTTAACTCTATGTTTGGACGGAACGACCGTGTCGTTCCGTAAAATTCCGTGGTCGTTCCGGAACTTTTGTGGTCGTTCCTTGGGTTTTAAGTTCATTAATACATGTAATGAGGGGATAGTATGGTTATTTTTCATTTTCCGAAAAAAAAATTTTAACTCTATGTTTGGACGGAACGACCACACGGTCGTTCCGTAAAATTCAGTGGTCGTTACGGAACTTTTGTGGTTGTTCCTTGGGTTTTAAGTCCATTAATACATGTAATGAGGGGATGGTATGGTTATTTTTCATTTTCCGAAAAAAAAATTTTAACTCTATGTTTGGACACGGTCGTTCCGTAAAATTCTGTGGTCGTTCCGGAACTTTTGTGGTCGTTCATTGGGTTTTAAGTCCATTAATACATGTAATGAGGGGATGGTATGGTTATTTTTCATTTTCCGAAAAAAAAAATTTTAACTCTATGTTTGGACGGAACGACACGGTCGTTCCGTAAAATTCCGTGGTCATTCCAGAACTTTTGTGGTCGTTCCTTGGGTTTTAAGTCCACTAATACATGTAGTGATGGGATGGTATGATTATTTTTCATTTTCTGAAAAAAAATAAAAATTAACTCACTTCACTCACTAACCATGGACATGTTGTTTTATGAATGAAATTCATTATGCATGTGTGAGAGTCGTCTCTATTTTGTTTTTAATCACGTTTTTTTCTCTCGCTAACCATACCATCGCCTCAGTACATGTATTATTGGACTTAAAACCCAAGGAACGACCACAAAAGTTCCGGAACGACCACGGAATTTTATGGAACAACCGTGTGGTCATTCCGTCCAAACATAGAGTTAAATTTTTTTTTTTTCCGAAAATGAAAAATAACCATACCATCCCCTCACTACATGTATTAATGGACTTAAAACCCAAGGAACGACCACAAAAGTTCCGGAACGACCACGGAATTTTACGGAACGACCGTGTGGTCGTTCCGTCCAAATATAGACATAGACTTTTTTTTAATTTTTTTCACTTGAGCGAAAATGAAAAATAACCATACCATCCCCTCACTACATGTATTAGTGGACTTAAAACTCACGGAACGACCATAAAAGTTTAGGAACGACCATTAAATTTTACGTAACGACCGTATGGTCGTTCCATCCAAACATAGACTTTTTTTTAATTTTTTCAATTAAGCGAAAAGCAATAAAAAACCATACCATCACCTCATGTCATGTATTATTGGCCTTCAATCCCACGGAACGACCACAAAAGTTCCGGAACGACCACCGAATTATATGGAACGACCGTATGGTCATTCCGTCGAAACGTAGGCCTTTTTTTTTTTTTTTTTTTGGTTTCGAAAAGCAAAAATGAGCATACCAACACCTAATGTCATGAATTATTGGCCTCCAATCCCACGGAACGACCACAAAATTTTAGGAACGTCTACTCATTTTTCCGGAACGACCATACGGTCGTTCCTTCTAAACTTTGAGTTTTTTAATTTTTTCCCTTAAACGAAAAGCAAAAATAACCGGATTTGTGACTTATGTCATGTATGCTTTGCCTCAAAACCCATGGAACGACCACAAAAGATAAGGAACGACCAATAAATTTTCCAGAACGACGTCGTTCCTTCCAAACATTTACTATTTTTTTTAATACATGAAATTAGGTGATGATACTGTTATTTGTGCTTTTCACTTAACGGAAAAAAAAATTTTAACTCTATTTTTCGACGGAACTACCGTATGGCCGTTCATAAAATTTCGTAACTTCATTTTTTTTTTTTTTTTGGTTTGTCGTTCCAATGTTTTCCACACAAATCATGCATGGACGAAGACTCTCATATGAAAATTTACGTTTATCCTTTAAGGGAAAAAAAAATTAACGTCAAAAATTTCATTCATTGTTCCTGTTATATTTGTGGTGGTTCCTGATTATACACATGTGATTTTCATAAACAAAATAACTACAGTTAACATTATCGCGTTAAAAACCAAAATAATATCCAAATATTGTCTTTACATATTCATATATAACCATATTGTTAGTCAAAGTACTGATAATACTAAATTTCTTGATTCTTTACATATTCATCTAATCATCTGCTCATGGGCCGAACTGGCGGGGAAAGACCTTGAGTGCGTAGCAGGATCACGTGTGATGTGACTTGATCTAAGTTCATTATATCTCTGATCGCAATCGGCAGCACTACACAGGATGACATCTCCATCTAATAACTTCGCCAGGTCATCAATGACATCATCACTGCAGTCCTCTCGTCTTTCCATTCGCAAATAATAGTCTCGTTGCCTCTCCTTGGATGAAGAATTCAAAGTAGGATGGACTGTAAACTAAATAAACACAAGGGAAAAATAATGATTAACTCGACTAATAGATCTAAACAAAAAAACATAAAATTTAACCTGTAACGAGTTGGTTAATACCTCAGGAGATCTCATGGCCTCCAAGCAACGATCAAATGAGGTGCCAATAAGGTTCTTAACATTCTGCCAACGAAGACACCGTGGCCCATTTTTGTTCTTCTCATTCAAAGCTAATTTGTTAGCCATCATCTCACCTAACTTCGGCATAGCCTCAAAAGCCCATATATGTATTACAAATTAAATGATGGTTAAAATTACACTGCAAGAATAAGGTCCATTTATAGCATACAATAATAGCATGTTTGAAAAAGTGTCACAACACAACACTTGTTCTGGTGGTTAACCCAAAAATAGAACTGCCAAGTTAGTTTCCACCCTTCTTTCAAAAAAAATAAAAATAAAAATAAAAATTCAATTCCCGCCATATTTGTTGTAGTGTTATCACGTCAACTTATAAAATATATTTAACTAACAAAAGTATTGAAGAAAAGCTTACTTGAAATATCCATGGGCATCCGTAGAAGTTGTAGGCTGATGAAGATTTGTTAAACTTTGCCACCAGATCAGTTTTTATGTAATCCAATGTCTGATTGTAACAAACATTCCCCCATGGATATTGAGTGAAGAAGTTTAGATCGTTGGCATATTGGAGCCAAGAAGGATTAATCACCTTTTTGCTGTCAGAAGACATCAAGAGCCCTGCTACCATGTACAGAAAGGCTAACTTTACCCTATCGTTGGTCCTAACCTTTGTAACGCTCAACTCTTTTAGTTTTTTGGCAACATCCGCTAATAAAACACCTTTCTTTGTTGGCCAATATTTGTTTTTCAACTCGTCATTTTCTTCTTGAGCTTTGATTTCATCCTCGGAAGGTCCACCACCCATGTATGAACCTGAAATCAAAACGAACTCATTGAGAGAAAACCTCAATGGTTTTCCCTCAATTAAGAACCATACTTCATGGTCCTTTTGACATACTGTCTTTTTCAACAGCAAATTATGAGCCAACGCACTGGAAAATTCCCCTTCTATGGGCAAGTCTATGAAAGGACCTAGTTGAGGGTAACTTCAAAAAACGGTCTTCTCTTCCTCAGTTAGCCATATCTGAATTTCTTCGAGGATTGCCATTTTCGATCTAACTGTAACTTTGGCACTGAAGTATTCTGAGAGGATAAGTGGAGGCAATTCTTTGAGCTCTGATGTGAGGACCATCCTAGACATGTCATGATCTTCCTCATCAACCTCCTCATTACTCGAATTTTCTGTAATCTCATTTGTTTCCTAAAACATACAAATATATGTCGTTTAGAAATATTAAAAAAAAAAAAAACAAAAGGGAACCATTGCATAATAATTGTAAATAAAACAAGTGGCTTATTATTTCATAACCTCGGCATCTACCTCATAATGTACAACATAGGAATATCATTATAATTTTTAGAAGAACATAAAGATTAAAAGAAGGAGTAACTACAAAAAAAAAAAAATTAATAATAATAATAATTACACCCTTGGAGTTTCTATGCTCCGAGTCATTTATAACGCTTTCTCTCTTGTAATGTGCAGACAGCGCACCCTTACAAGTATGCTGGGGAGAATGTAGACTTGCATGGACTTAATTTTTTCAAGGTAATTAAATAAAATTATTCAACTATTGCTGCTGGTTGGAGAGCTTTTATACAGTCTTGTACGGTTGTACACAGACACCAAAGAAAAAGAAAAATAATAATAATTAAAATCTACAATTATTGAGTCAATGTGTCTGAAATTGATTGTGAAAGATTGCGAGAGGAAACCCTGCATCCAGTACAAGTCTAAAAATTAAAATCAATCATAAATCACTTCTGATAGCTGTATATTCTAACATATTAGATTTGCATATACAACAAAACCATTACATGAGTAGTATGCTTTAGTTGAAAAGGAATAGCCTGGATAATGTAATACAGAAACTGAGTCTAATCCATTCAATTCAATTAATCAGCTGCTTCCCCTTTGCTATGCATTGTTTTGGAGTTTTAAAACCGTATGCAGCTGTTGTTATTATTTTATTTTATTTTTTAATTTCATCAGACCATCACAACCGACAGCTTACCAACAGCTTCTTCGTCTTGTGTTGTAGCCTTTGTTGATAAGTTTCTTTCTCGATATCTTTTAGGGAAGAGTTAGCGTTGCTGATATCATTGGGTTCAATGGTTCAGAATCAATATCTTCAAAACCTGAGGGTAGGTGTACAGGTTTTCAGTAATCAAGATAGACCCTACTAATATACTGTCTATAGAATTGCTCTTTTGCGGATTTTGTGCCTATCATATCTGACGATTTCAATATAATTAAAATCACTTGACGAAAGAAAATTGGTAACATATCTGCCATGGCTACAAGACTATAGCAGCTGAGCTTTCATTAGAACTGTAAATCATCACTTACGGGACCCCAACCATCGGTAGCTTGTTAAAATTTAGGTATTCCTCCGACTACTTTAAGGTATTTCGCCGTCGCTTGACAAGCATGAGTCGCATTAAGCAACCTTGCTAGTAACTAGACCACAAGTTTCAAAGTATATAAAGCACTTACACGGACTGGATGTAGGAGGAGAGGCTGGCGAGAAAATCGGCGCGAATAGCAGGGGTGTTTTCGGTAAAGGAGAAGGCGTGGGGAAGCTGGCGGCGGAGCTTGTGGTGGTCGGAGGGGAAGAAGAGGAAGAAGAAGGCGTGGTCGGAGCTTGTGGCGCGGTCTTCGGATCTTCGACGTGTCGTTTAAGGTGGCGGAGGCGGCAGAGGTGGAGGCGGCAGATTTGGGGAGACTCTTTTGGGGGGAGGGAAGGGAAGGGAACGAGGAGGAAGAAGAAGAAGCGCGGGAAGGAAAGGAAGGAGACTCAGTTGAAGTTGAAGTTCCAGAAGTGAAGTTCGATGCCCAATCCCCAGATTTCTTCTTTTATTTTTTTATTTTAATTAATTTTTTTAATTAAAAAAAATTTATTTACACAATCAGCATTTTTTGAAATAAAAAAATAAAAAATAAAAGGGAAAGTCATTTTGCTAATTTCACTTTCTTGTTAAGTCATTTTGGCAAATTCCGGAGATCTCCTGGTCGTTGTCGTCGTCAACTAGAAGCCACGATGGACGGATCTTGCGAACCGGAGAAGGTCAACCAAACTTGGAACCCAGATTGCGACAACGAGGCCCATCGGAAAAATCACAGCGGCGAGCGACATTCCCGGTGACATGCAACCCAGATCATGGGAAGGGGGAGTTGGAAAATCGTGACTTAAATTGGTGGGGAAAGTCACGGAGAAATCGCCAGAAAATCGCAACTAAAATCAGTGAAAATTTGATGGGAATTCACCTAAAAATCGCGAGGAAAATCATGGGAAAATTACCGTCCATCCGTCCTTGTCGTCGTCAGCATCGAATCTCCAACCTCTCTACGATGGTTTCTCCAACGATCGTGACTCGTCGGGCTCCTCGTCTTCTACAGCGAAAAGAAGTTTTGGGTGTTTTGAGTGGATTTAGAATTTTCATTAACATTAGGGATTGGTTAACAATAAATATGTAATTCTCAAAAAAGGAAAAAAAAAATCAGTAAATAAATTTATTTCCAAATAATAGATTAACTACTTAATATAATGTATTTTGGAAATCCGATTTTATCATCTATCTATCAAGTAAATCAAAATATTTACTATAAAATCTTAATATTTATCAATAATAATAGATTAACTACATAATATAGTATATTTAGGAAATCTGATTTTATCATCTATCAAGTAAATCAATATTGACTAGTAAATCTTAATATTTATCAATATTTATGTTGTTTTAAAAATTGTCAACTTTATAAGTAAATCAAAATATTTACTAGTAAATTTTAGTAGTTACTATTAATTTAAGTTGTTTTAAAAATTATCAATTTATCGAGTGTTGATGCCAGGAATGGTTCCGGCAGCAACACCCAATGTGGACGGGTATATCGGTCAATACTGGCCAGTCGCTCCGCCGTCTATCACCTGCAAAAGGGAAGCACCTCGGAATGATGGGGACACCGGTGTGGTGTCTGCTGTGGGCACTCTGATGCTTAAGTCAGCAAGGATATTGATATGCAAGGGGAGAGGCAGAGTTTTGGTAAGGCAAAAATGACCATACCTGGAATTGAGGGTTCTCCCTCTATTTATAGGTGTTCTTAGCGGGCCTGGGTGCTCCGGGCGACCCGGTTGGGTCGGCCGCCTAGGGTACCCAGTGGATATGTAGGCCTGCAGAGGCTACTGGCCCAATAGATTGGCGCCACGTGGGGCCTGACTTGATGCGGGGGACAGAGGAGTGGTTGTCTCTGGCGCCCGTATGGGCAGATCCTGCCAGGGTAGGTGGCGGTTGTTGGTGATGTGATGTGCTGCAGAAGTAGGTGGGTGATCCCTGTAGCCGACGGGTACAGGGACAAGGCTGGTGTCAGCTGCGACAAGAAGTGAAGAGTTGGTTCGGAAGACCTACGCCGGTACAGAATCTACTACTCGGATCCAGGTGCTCGGAGCACTGCTTCGTCTGAGCATATGGCCTGTTCCGGCGAGAACGGGGAACGTGGTCGGCCAACGATTCTTTTCTCGGAAAACATCCGGTTATTCAGCCCGTTTCCAAGAAAACGCTCTAAACACTGCCGAGCGTGGTCGGAAATAGTATTTTGTGATCGGAACATATTTCGATATCAACATAAGCCCCCCAGCATCTCCGGGTTGGAGTGGCCGGGGATGCTAGTGTAGTTGGCTGGTTGTTATGTGCTCGGCACTGTTTCTTGTAGTCGGGACGTAGTCGGCGTATAAGACAACAAACAGCTCTCGGAGAGGCACATCCTTGTGCCACGTGTCGTCGGTGCCACGTGTCGCACCACCACGGGCGGGAAGGCAAAGCGACACTTCAAATTTCGAAATTTTTAATTTCGAACTCGAATTGGGAATTGGCAGAAAGTCGAATCGTCGCCTCGAAAACCGCATCTGGATTTTACGCCCAACCCTCGCCTATAAATAGCGAGGGGCAATCTGCATTTTACCCATTGCTTACGAGGATTCAAATTTTTGCCGAGAGCTGCCGAAGACTGCCGAGGACAACCAAGCGAAGGATCCAGAAGACCAGCGCCGACAACTTCCGAGAAGATAATAAAATTTCCATATTTGCCAACATGAGCGATATATCAGATTCCGAGAACATTAGTCTGTCCGAGAGCGTGGATGCCGCGGGGAGCACAGCTTCAACCTCGAGCATGGGCTCGTCGTCTGCCGGTGAAGCAACGGGCCCAAGGGATCGGACACCCGACCACTTGTCGAGAATCTCGGACATCCCGTCTGGGAGTGATCCAGCCACGCCGACCAGCCGAGGACAAACAGGCGCTGCTCGATTGGAAGAAATTCTGCAAGTGGGTCCGAGTATTGTCCCTGACCGCCAATTCGTCGAAGAATTAGGCAAGGCAGCCTAGGCACGACCGGCTTCAGTCGTCGATCTCACGGCCGAGGGAGGGGGCGCCTCAGAAAGGACTGCCAGCCAGGCCAGCACATCTGGCTGAAGCGGTGATGTGGCGTCTGACAGCACCGACCCATCGGGGAGGAGATCCAGGCCCGCCAACGGCCTCGTAGCCGGGGGGCGCGCGTGAACGACATGAAGGTGTACCGCAGGGCTGACGCAGAGATGGTCGAACTGGCAGGAGACCGTCCAATGTACACGGCGGACTATTACACTTCCGCCGTCACGTTAAGGTATCTAACTGCGCTCCGTCGAGAATTCAGCATCCCCGACGATTTTGACCTTGTGGTGCCCGGACCAAACGACCTCCCTTCCCGTCCACCCTCTGGCCATATTGCCCTCTCAGCCGAGTACTTCCGAGCCGGCCTACGCCTCCCGTTCCACCCGTTTCTGAGGCGAGCGCTGACCAGTTTGAATGTCGCCCCCGCCCAGTTGAACGCGAACGCCTATCGTGTTCTGGTCGGTTGCTACATTCTTTGGGCGGCGAAGTTCTCGGAAACGCTCCCACTCTTTGCGTTTCAGAACCTCTACAGGATGAAGACGGCTACCTCGTCCAAGGGGTTCTACTACTTCCAGGGCTTCAAGGGGACGTTCATCACAGGGTGTCCGGACTCCGACAAACAGTTCAAGCACCTGTGGTTCTACGCAGGTGGCCGGTGGCTGCACGGACACCTTTCCTACTTCGAACTTCCCTCATCGGAGAGAGTCCCCGTAGCGTTCAGGAGAGGCTACGTGTGGACTCGAGCACCACACGCCCCGACGCAAACTTTGGCGAAGATAGAGGAGCTCCGGGAGCTATCCGACCCTGAACGGAGCCAACACAGGTTGCTGGCCGAGAGCAGCCTAAAGGAGTATTGGGTCGGCTCCTCTTCGACGTCCGGCCGCCCTGACTACCAACCGAGGACCGTCCCGCCTAGGGTTACGATCGCTCGTATACCGGAGCCCGCTGTCCACTATCGATCTTGGACAAGCCGCCCTGTCGTCGCGACAGCGGACGTTCGATCCGGAGTTCCACGGGGGGTGCCCGAGGTCACTGTCCGTGGGTCTTCGTCCGGTGACCCGTCCTCTGGAGCCTGGGGTCCTCGGGTCGCCGACGAGGACTTGGATCTCGTGATCCAGAAGCTCTTCCCGGCCCGAGGCCTCCGGATCGAATGTCACTATTAACTTAGTACGATTTTTTCCTTTCGTTGCCTGAGTACTAACATACTTGTGTGTATTTTGCAGAACCGATAGCTGATCGCGAGCGCCGTGGGACCAAGCGCCCGAGCACTGAGGAGAGGATCGCCCGACTCCAGAAGAACGCGAGGCTCGGGAAGGGCAAGGGCAAGGAGGGGGCGACCGCGGTACCCCCGAGTGGCGGGGCAGTGTCCATAGCTGCTCCGGCCAGAACGGCCGCCCCCCCTATGGCGCAGACCAGCCGACCGGCGAGCCGCCCGGAGGTGCGCACGGAACGGCCAAGGGAGGAATGGCCCAGGGAGGACCGCCAACCGGGCCGCCATGAGGTTCGCTCCGGCCGTTCCCGGGAGGACCGGCCAACCGTTCTTCCACCCGCGCCACGCAGCGACCGGGATGAGCCGAGGCCTCGCGACGTACCTCTCCTATCCGGGCAGTCAAGTCCGGAGTCCTCAGTACACAGAGTGCTGGTTTCGAAGTTCGTCGACCAGTTGAGTACCGAGGTGGCCGAGTCCTCTAGGTGCTCCGACCACGTGACGGCCATCAGCGACTCCACGGCCAAGCTGGTCGAGGTAAGTACGGCTACGAAAAATATTTTTTTTTTTCGGTTCCGTCGACGCATATGTTTAAATGTTTTCTTGAACCTTTTGGTCGACAGACTCTGTGCATCCTCTTCTCCGGGAGCGCGGCAGCCAAGGCGCACGCCAACCGGATGGCGGACGAGGTGAAGTCCGCCGAGGCCGACGCTCGGAGCGCCTGGAGGTCTGAGAAGGAAGCGAGGACTGCCAGGGGCGTCGCGGAGAAGGCCAAAAGGGAGGCCGAAGACCGAGCGAAGGCCGCGGACGAGAGGGCAAGGTTGGCGGAGGAGGAGCTGAGGCGCGTCGAGGACTGGGCCAAAAAGGCCGAGCGGGACTCGGAGGAGGCCGAGACTTCGCGATTGGAAATGAAGGCGGCTTTGAAAAGGGTCGAGCTGGAGCTCGCAGCCGCCCGCGCCGAGCATAAGCGGTACCTTGAGGTCGCCTTTCCCGCCGCATTCACCGATGCCCGAGCAGAAGTGGTAGAAGAGTACCTCCGCTCCGAGGACTTTCGAGCTCGCCTCATCTCCGAATACCAGGAAGGTATGTGGGACATGAAGGCCGGTTTTATCGCGGCCAACCCATCATTGGTCGGGGTAGACTGGTCCTTCGTGACCGAGGAGTCGGGGGAAACCGCCGCCGAGGGGGCCGCGGAAGAGGGCGAGGTGATGGGCACTGCGCCTGCTCCCGAGAATGTGGTGGTCCTCGATGACCCCGATCAGGTTGAGGCACCGAATCAGCCCGTTGCCTCCGAGCAGCCCGCTGCTGACCAGCCGACCTCTCCCGCACTAGATGTGACGATGAGCGACCTGTTCCCGGACCAGCTGAACTGAGGATTGTTCGGTCTATATATATATATATATTTTTTTATTATTTTTTTTTGGTTCGGGGGTGCCCAATTTGTACCCCCCCCCCTCTAATTTTTTGTTATTAAATGAAATATTTATTTCGTCGCCGCCTTCTCCGTTTTTTTTTTTTTGGTTATATGAAATGTTTATTTTGTCGCAGTTGCAACGTTGTTTGTGTATTGTAATGTATTTCCCCCGTGGTTGGTTTGGGTGTTTTTCGTCCATCTCCAACATTGGTCGGTTACAAACGTGGGATCCCGATTTCGGACATAACTATGTGGTCGGAGAACCACAGAAGTTCAGGTGAAAGGGCAGTTAGGTCCTGGTCGGGCCCCCGTTTGGGTTACCCGGTCAAAAGACCTAATTCTGTGGTCCGAGAACCACAGAGGTTGGGGTGCCTGCAAGGGCAGGTGGGTCCTTGTCGGGCACGTCTAATTCTGGTCGGTGCCCGGTCAAGAGACCTAACTCTATGGTCCGAGAACCATAGAGGTTGGGGTGCCTGCAAGGGCAAATGGGTCCTGGTCGGGCACGTCCAATTCTGGTTGGTGCCCAGTCAAAAGACCTAACTCTGTAGATTTTACAACTAAGGGCAAACAATAACCAACACATACTGGTGGGTCCTGGTCAAAAGACCTAATTCTGTGGTCCGAGAACCACAGAGGTTGGGGTGCCTGCAAGGGCAGGTGGGTCCTGGTCGGGCACGTCTAATTCTGGTCGGTGCCCGGTCAAGAGACTTAACTCTGTGGTCCGAGAGCCACAGAGGTTGGGGTGCCTGCAAGGGCAAATGGGTCCTGGTCGGGCACGTCCAATTCTGGTTGGTGCCCGGTCAAAAGACCTAACTCTGTAGATTTTACAACTAAGGGCAAATAATAACCAACACATACTGAATCCCGAGAAAACGTCATTGTATATATCAGCCCGGCTCTTACATTGTGTAACCAAAATAAAAAATTATTGATAGAAACGCTTCAGGTGGTCGGCGTTCCACGGAAGCCCTAAGTTTCTACCATCTTGGTCGGACAGTCGATAGGTTCCGGGTCTGACAACGCCGGTGATTGTGTAGGGCCCGTCCCACTTAGGGCCAAAAGAGTCGAGCCCAGACTCTTGGACAAGTACCCTTTTCATTACCAGATCCCCTACTCGGAAGACTCTTGGTCGGAACTTCTTGTCGTAATATTTAGCCACAACTTGGTTGCGAGCAGCCGTCCGGATCAGGGCTTGCTCTCGTTTTTCTTCGACCAGGTCCAGCTCGGGCAGAATCCGACCAGCATTATCTTCTTCAGCGTAGTTCTCAACCCGGAAACTCGGCAACCCGACCTCGATCGGGATGACAGCTTCTACGTCGAAAGCCATGGCGAAAGGTGTTTCCCCAGTCGCGGTACGTTTAGTAGTTCGATATGCCCAGAGTACTCGGGGGAGTTCGTCTATGCAGGCCCCTTTGTGTCTTTCAAGGTTCTTTTTTAGATTTTCCTTGATCGTTTTGTTGGCGGCCTCCACTTGTCCGTTACTTTGAGGATGCCCGGGGGAGGAGAAGACTTTCCTGATTCCAAACTGCTCACATAGCGTGAGGAACTTGTCTTCGAACTGCTTCACATTGTTCGTGACTACAGTGTGGGGGAGGCCGAACCGACAGATGATGCTCTTTCACAGAAAGCCTGTGCACTTCGCCTCGATTTGTTGAGCCAGGGGCTCCACTTCGATCCACTTGGTGAGGTAGTCTATCGCCACTAGACAGTAACGAAGCTGTGACCGGGCCATCGGGAGTGGTCCGATCAAATCGATGGCCAACTTCGCGAATGGCTATGCAGATACTACCGAAGTGAGCCTCTCGGGGTGAGACTTAATAGCCTTGGCGAACTGTTGGCATTTCATACATTTTCGGGCAAACTCCATGGCGTTTCTGCGCATGGTCGGCCAGTAATACCCCTGTCGGAGACACTTAAATGACAGGGCCTTCCCCCCCGAGTGATTCCCACATACTCCGCTGTGGATCTCTTTCATGATGTACTCGGCCTCAGTCGGCCCAACACACCATAGGTATAGGGCCGAGTATCCCCGGCGGTATAGTTTTTCGTCGATTAGTGTGTACCTTGCCGAAGTGTTCCTGACCCTCCGGGCTTCTTCCCTGTTCTTGGGCAGCTGGGACTCGGCGAGGTAACGGACGATCGGGTCCATCCAAGTCGCGACGTTCTCGGAACAGAGGACCTCCTCTCGCTCGATGCTCGGTTGGTCTAGCCGCTCAATTGGAAACGAGACGAGACCGTCTAAGTCATTCCCCGAGGCAAGCCGAGCGAGAGCATCTGCCTCAATGTTCTCCGAACGAGGTATCCGGGTGACAAATTGGCTCTTGAATTGACCGAGAAGGGTTTTCACCTTCTCTAAGTACTTGGTCATTCTCTCCTCCTTTGCCTGGAACTCCCCGGTTACCTGATTGACAATGAGTATCGAGTCGCTGAATACCTCGATGTCTTGCACGCCGAGTTCCCGGGCTAAGTCAAGCCCTGCGATAACAGCTTCGTACTCCGCTTCGTTGTTTGATGCCTTGAAGTTGAAACGCAGTGCTTGGCTAGTCTTATACTGGTCGGGGCTTACAAGGACAAGACCTGCCTCGGAACCACCCGAGTTGGAGGATCCGTCGACGAACAGCTTCCATCTCTGGCCACTCAGGCCGCTAATTGCCGGGTCGTTTCCCCTGGGTGCATCGACCGACTTCTCTGGGAACCCCGGAGTCGGTTCAGGTGTGCCTATGAATTCGGCTACAAAGTCGGCCAACGCTTGCGTCTTGATCGCGGTGCGCGAGATGTACTCGATGTCGAACTCTCCGAGCTCGACGGCCCACTTAGCGATTCGCCCCGATAATTCAGGATTCTGGAGCACTTGGCGGAGTGGGTAGCTGGTCGGGACACGGATTTGGTGATCCTGGAAGTAGGGCCTCAGCTTGCGTGCCGACGAGACCAGCGCTAGTGCCAACTTTTCTAGAGGGGTGTACCTCTCTTCTGCTCCCTGGAACGCCTTACCGCTGTAGTAGACGGGGAACTGCACCCTGCCGTCTTCTCGGATCAAGACGGAGCTGACTGCTTTCTCGGAGATGGCGAGGTAGACGTACAGTATTTCCTCGGGAAGTGGTTTCGACAGCAACGGCGGGCTGACTAGGTACTTCTTCAGGTCTTCGAAGGCTTCCTCACACTTGTTATCCCAGTTGATCTTGTCTTGGCCTTTGAGCACCTGGAAGAAGGGGAAGCACTTGTCGGTCGACCGGGATAGGACAGCAATCATCCGGGTTAGCATTTGTACCTCCTTGGTTGTTCGCGGTGGCTGCAGGTCCGCAACTGCCTGGGCCTTGACGGGGTTGATCTCAATCCCCCGGTGGTTCACCATAAACCCCAGGAACTTCCCCGATTCCACCCCGAAGGCACACTTGGCCGGGTTTAGCTTCATCATGTACTGCCGTAGGGTCTCGAAGCAGTCTTCGAGGTCCTTGATGTGGTCGGCAGCGATCCGGCTCTTCACCAACATGTTATTTACGTAAACCTCCATAGACCTTCCGATGAGCGGGGCGAACATTTTGTTCATCAGCCGCTGATAGGTCGCTCCAGCGTTCTTCAGGCCAAACGGCACGACCTGGTAGCAGTACAGACCCTGGTCGGTGGTGAAAGCCATCTTAGCCTGGTCGGATCTGCTGAGGGGTATCTGGTTGTACCCCGAGTACGCGTCCATGAAGCTGAGCAGCTCATGCCCGGCCGTCGCGTCTACGAGTTGGTCGATCCGGGGAAGTGGGAAGCAGTCTTTCGGGCACGCCTTGTTGAGGTCCGTGTAGTCTATGCAAACTCGCCACTTCCCGGTGGTCTTTTTGACCAGAACTACGTTGGCCAGCCACTACGGGTAGGTCACTTCCCGGATGAATCCTGCTGCGAGCAGCTTCTTCACCTCTTCGTTGATGGCCACATACCTCTCCGGGTTAAAGGCCCTCTTCCTCTGGATCACGAGTTTGTGCCTCGGGTTGACGCTCAGTTGGTGGCACATCACAGCCGGGTCGATTCCAGGCATATCCGCATGTGACCAGGTGAAGACGTCCTTGTGTTCCGTTAGGAACTTTTCGAGGGCTGCTCGGGTTCCCGGGTCGAGCCTCGATCCGAGCATCACCGTCCTCTCCGGATGCTCGGGGTCAAAGTGGTAGGGGACCAGGTCCTCGACCGAGTGTGCTCGGATCTCCTCCTCGGGTATCCTGGGGTCCAAGTCACTCAATCGAGCAATTTTTCCGCTCGGGGCTTCGGCTTCGTCTACCGTGAAGACAGTTGCCACAGTGATCGGGGCAGGGGCCTTTCGGCACACTTTGTTGACCGCCTCCATATAGCACTTCCTCGCACCCTCCTGGTTTCTCCGGAACACGCCGACCCCACCTTCGGTGGGGAACTTCATCGTTAGGTGGTAGGTGAAGACCACCGCCTTTATTGCGTTGAAGGTCGGCCTTCCCAGGATGACGTTATAGACGGACAGCCGGTCTACAATAATGAATTCCACCATCCGAGTCACCCTCCTTGGGCCATCCCCGATCGTGACCGGGAGGCTAACAGTACCGGCCGCTCGGACGCACTCTCCAGAGAACCCGTACAGAGGCGTTCGGGCGGGTGTGAGTGCGGCACCCTCGATCTTGAGCCTTGAGAACGCGTCCATGAACATGATGTCGGCTGAGCACCCATTGTCGATCAAGACGCGACAGATGACGTTGCCTGCTACTGGATCTCCCCGATCAGCGCGTCGTTGTGGGGGTGGAGTAGCCGGTCAACCTCATCATCCGTGAAGGTGATTGGGGCACTGTCCTGACGGCATATTTTGGAGATATGCTCTGTCATGTTGATATACTCCCCGCGAGCGTACCGACGAGCCTCACGGACATAACTTCTCCGGCTACTTGCCGTGTCCCCGGTAGCCGTTCCACCAAAGATGGTGTGAATTATGTGTTCCTGCTCTTGTTCGTCAATCTGATCGCTCGGCCTCGGGTTCCGTCTGGCGACTTGTGCGGGACTGCTCGGCCCTGCCGGGGTAATTATTCTCTCCACGAACTCCCACAAGTGGCCATCGCGGATCAGCAGCTCGATCTGGTCTCGGAGCTGTATGTAGTCCTTTGTGTCGTGGCCCACGTCCTTGTGGAAGTTGCAATACTTGTTTTGATTTCTCCGTGCACGGTCTGCCCAGAGCGGTGGAGAGTCTCGGAGCAGTCCCCATCCAGTCACCTGGTTGAGGACATGCTCGATGATTGTCACCAGCGGGGTGTATTGCTGGAACCTCCCCGCTGGCGTTCTCGGGCTAGGATTGGACCCCGACTTGTCCACGACCATGGCCTTCCCTTTATCTTGTCGGTCCTGGTCGGCTTGATTCTTTTCCGACTTCCTTCCGGGAAGCCGGGGATGTTCTCCGGCTACGAGCCCACGCCCCCTGACGTACTCGTCAGCTTCGGCGTGCCTCCAAGCGATCCCCCTTAGTTGCGCGAAGGTGGGTGGCCTGTCATAGGCGAGCGTCCAAACGAGGCGCGCGTCCTTGATGCCTTCTCGGAATGCCTGCATCAAGGTCTCGTCGGTGCAGCTTTCGACCTGCACGACGGCTCTGTCGAAGCGCTCAAGATACTTTTTTAGCGCCTCTGTTTCTCCTTGTTTGATGCCGAACAGGTGGGATGCTCCTAGCTTCCTGGTCTTCGAGCTCAGGAACGCGGCTGCGAAGACGTCGGCCAGCTGCTTGAAGCAGCCTATCGATCCGGGGGCTAACCTCCGGTACCACTGGCGAGCAGTTCCAGTTAAGGTTAAGCAAAACGATTTGCATAGGGCAGCCTCATTGGCGTTCTGGATCAGCATGTGGGCTTGGTAATTCTCAATGTGTTCATCCGCATCCGTGGAACCGTCGTAAGGGGCCACGGATGGCATTTTGAACCTGGTCGGGTACGGGGATGCCATGATGAACGGAGTAAAGGGGGGGCCACCGCTCCAAGCTGGTCCATCCCGTACTACTGGCCCACGAGCTGGTCAAGCTGCCGCTGGAGCTGGTCCAG
The DNA here is from genome assembly GCA_009761775.1 of Ficus carica. NCBI lineage: Eukaryota > Viridiplantae > Streptophyta > Magnoliopsida > Rosales > Moraceae > Ficus > Ficus carica. The sequence goes on from CM019745.1 coordinate 18,433,799, forward strand.
TCTATTCTGGTTGTAGTATTCATCCTTCGCAGGCTTGTCGACAGAACGTTCTCGGCCTATGCGCCGATAGACTCCGGGCCTCCCCAGGCGATCGAAAACAGAGGTGGTGCTCCCCCTGACGTTTACGGTCTCCCTTTTTCGGTCATCCGGGTTACCGTCGGTCACTGCCGGTGGCTCGGCAGCTGCTGAGCGGGTGGCCTGGGAGTAGCGGCTTCTTGACCGTACTCTACTCGGCTCTGCCCACTCCTTTGGCTGCCGTCTCGGGCTCTCGCGGCGCGTCCGATCGCTCCCTCGGCCTCCCGTCGGTGAGGGGTTACGCTGTCGGCTGCCCGACCTGGGAGGCCTGCTCGGCGTGGACTTGGCCACTTCAGGTGGTTCCTCGGGGAACTGAACAACGTTTGCGTCCCGGCGGGTATCCACCAGTGCCCTTACTAGCTCGGTTAGGTCCCTGACGTTCCCGGCGAGAATCTCGGTCTAAGAGGGCCTTCGTCGTGTCCAGGCTCCTCTTCCACGCTGGGTCCTCTGAGTCCCCCGCGAGCCTGTAGGAGCCGGGTCGTCGACATCATGGAAATCCTGATTATCCTGCTCTGCCATGGCCTGTGGTCGGGCTCTCGGGGAGCGTCCGCGGTAAGAGGTTGAGGTCGCTGAAAAGGCGCGTCGCCCTCCTTCTAGCGTCAAAATGTTGATGCCAGGAATGGTTCCAGCAGCAACACCCAATGTGGACGGGTATATCGGTCAATACTGGCAGTCGCTCCGCCGTCTATCACCTGCAAAAGGGAAGCACCTCGGAATGATGGGGACACCGGTGTGGTGTCTGCCGTGGGCACTCCGATGCTTAAGTCAGCAAGGATACTGATATGCAAGGGGAGAGGTAGAGTTTTGACAAGGCAAAAATGACCATACCTGGAATTGAGGGTTCTCCCTCTATTTATAGGTGTTCTTAGCGGGCCTGGGTGCTCCGGGCGACCCGGCCGGGTCGGCCGCCTAGGGTACCCGGTGGATATGTAGGCCTGCAGGGGCTACTGGCCCAATAGATTGGCGCCACGTGGGGCCTGACTTGACGCGGGGGACAGAGGAGTGGTTGTCTCTGGCGCCCGTATGGGCAGATCCTGCCAAGGTAGGTGGCGGTTGTTGGTGATGTGATGTGCTGCAGAAGTAAGTGGGTGATCCCTGTAGCCGACGGGTACATGGATAAGGCTGGTGTCAGCTGCGACAAGAAGTGGAGAGTTGTTCGGAAGACCTACGCCGGTACAGAATCTACTACTCGAATCCAAGTGCTCGGAGCACTGCTTCGTCTGAGCATATGGCTGTTCCGACGAAAACGGGGAACGTGGTCGGCCAACGATTCTTTTCTCGGAAAACGTCCGGCTATTCAGCCCGTTTCCAAGAAAACGCTCTAAACACTGCTGAGCGTGGTCGGAAATGGCATTTTGTGATCGGAACATATTTCGATATCAACATCGAGTAAATCAAAATATTTACTAATAAATACTAAGTAAATCTATTATTTTCGAGTATTAAAGATATCAATTTATTTTTTATAAATGTATAATTATATATATTGATTATCAATTTTTCTATGCTTTCCTTGTTTATTCTTGTTTATCTTTGGTTTTTATTTATGTTTTGTGTTTTATAAGTGATTTGGAGTCTATGGATCAAAAAGGAACGAATACAGAGTTGAAACGAGTAAAAATGGAGCATTTTTGGACTTGGTAAAAGCTGGTCAATGGGAGTCAACTTTTGAAGGCACCTCCACCCGAGGGAGCTGCGCTCCCGCACCTCTTCCCTATGCGGCCACGCTCGTGAACTTACTAAAAGGGTGTATTTTTAGGGTTTTTAAAAGGAAACCTTCCCCTTTCGAATTGTTCCAAATTTTGGACTTCTTGGAAGACTTGGAGACCTATAAATACCTCCTCATACACCTATTTTTAGTGTGCATTCATTCATTCGTTCTTGATTTTCCTAGGAGGCTCAAGGAAAAATAAAGGAGATAATTTCAAATGGAAGACCAAGCAAAGATTGTATATGTCGGATCGGCTTGTCTTCTGCGTTCTTCTTCTTCTTTTCAATTTCATTGAACTTCGAATGTCGTTAGTTTTTTATTTTTATTGTCTTTATAATTCTGTTAGGCTAGATTTCTTTTTGGTTAAGGGTGATTTCAAAACCCTAGACATGAATTTATGATTGAATGGATTGATACTATTTTTTCCAATTTTCCAATAGAAATCGTTTATGTTCTTCCATATCTATTGTCTATGAATATTCTCTTGTTTTATTTGGGTGGCCAACTAAATAGGACTTGATTATTTTCTATTGTTAGATTAGGAGTCTTGATCCATAGTAGTCTTGATTTCCTTTTTATTAGTAGCGATTGTGGTCACTAATTGTGAGAGGCTTTTGTGTGATTGCATGTGGAACATAACCTAGGTTGAATAATCCGAACTTGTGTGATTGTTATCTAGATCAACCTATCTTTCTTAACTTAATACTTCCATTGAATTGAATCCGGAGAGCTTGTTCTAGGTTGTTTAATGGGAAGGGAATTAGGTAAAAAACTTGTTTTGTCTAACGACAAATTAAGGAAAGATTGGGATAATAGAGCTTATTATTATCTACTATTGATGGTTTCAATAGAAAATTGGGAATAATATCAAGTATCAATCATAAGTCTTAAGTCTAGTGGTGGAGAATGATCTTTTAACCGGCGTTCTTATCATCGTTTTACAATCTAATTTAAATTTTCACTTTGTTAATTCTAGCTTTTTTTTAAATTTTTGATTACTTAGGTTAAAAATCCAAAAAACCCCCTTTTTTATATTAATTGTTGCAAAATTGATGATGAATTAATTAAGATCAATCTTATGCAGGAATGACCCTTACTCTCCACTAAACTTAATAACGATCATAATAAAAGCAATGTTTTAATTTGGTAACCTGTTCGAAACCTACCAATTTTCACTAGAAAATTGTCAATCTTTTAAGTAAATCAAAATATTTACTAATAAATCTTAGTATTTACAAATATGTATAGTATTTACGTTGTTTTGAAAACAATTAAATAATCAAGTAAATCAAATATTTATCAGTAAATATTAGTATTTACATGTAAATATAATAATTATAATAAATACCGTATTTATGTTAATTTGAAAATTATCAAATTATCAAGTAAATATGATATTTGTCAAATAAATCTTACTATTTACTCGTAAAATGTAGTGTTTAAAAATAATAAAAATATTATTTAAAAAGCAATAAATATATTATATTATTGTAAATAGTGATATATATCTTGTTTGTAAATAGGAAATCTAATATTTACTTGGTAAATTCTTTTTTTTTTATACTCAGTAAATCCACATATTTACCTGTAAGACTAATATCAATGAATTAGATACACCCACAGGGGTGGATGAGTTGGCAATGGTAGGTGACTTTGCGAGCTTCTCCCCTTCGTCCACCCGGATTCGACTCCCGCTGCCTCCCCTTTAGTCTCGCTTTAGCTTCGTCTGTTGAAGTATAGTTTGGTGATGGTAAAATAGATCTCAGATTGCCGACCGAGAAAAACTAGTATAAAAAATCCGTTTCCCTGCCATACATAGGGAAAGGAGTTCCTGCCTGTGGGGTTAAAAACCTGAAAATGATTAAACCACTCCAAATCCTTTTATTTTTCACCAAAATAAAAATATCAATGAATTAGATATTTACTTGTAAATTCAAAATTACTTAATTTTCAATGTTTTGATTTAGGTGATTAAAATAACATTCATTAGTAAATCCAATTATAACCCATAGTTTAAAATTGACAGAAATGACAATATAGCATATTTATAAAATAAATATGTACTAAGATTATCATTTACTAATAAATGGTGATATTTATCTCATTTTTAGATTTAAGATTATTAGGTAAATTGAATATTATCAGGTAAACTTAATATTTTCTTAGAAGGATTTGAAAGGCAACTCTAATCTTTTACCCGTAAATATTAAGATTATCTCATAAATATCAATATTTTCAAGGTAAAATTCATTATTCCATGTGAAAATTTATTTTTTTTTTCAAATCGTTGTGTAAATCCTTAAATTATATTCTCAAAAAACAAAACACAAAAAATATTTGTCAAATCAGCCCAAAACTTCATATAATTCCAAAAAAAGCCCCACAACAACAATCAAACCCTAACCCCCAAAAATGCTTCCCCAGCCGCTGGTGCACAGAGATCACCGGGATAGTAAGCTTGCGCCGAGTGGGATTCGCAATGGTTCGCCTTCGACGGAAGCTCGCGACGGCGAGATTCGCAATATTCGGCCTCGCGTGACGGTTAATCGTGTCTAAATGGTACGGAGTGAAGCTCGGGAGCGCAAGAGCTTCGTGCATCGGGATTCACAGGCATTCGCAGCAGCGGTTGGGCTTCATCTTCTCCAGCGACTGAATTTTGTTCACAATAGATTGAGAGAGAGGAAAGGGAAAGAGAGAAAAAGTGAGGTGAGAGAAATGTCGTGATTCAATCGGGATCTAGTCGCACTCTCCACGCTGTCGTGATCTGGTTTTCCTCGCCACCGTTTGGCTCTGATTCTCCTCGCTGCTGTGATCTTTCCACCGTCACCGATGCGGGTCCTCTCTAGTCAACGAGGAGAGAATGGGAGAGAGGGAGAGGGAGAGGGAGAGAGAGAGAAGTGAGAGAGGGAAAAGGGAAAATGTGCATGTGAAAAGAGAAATGAGCAAAATTAGAATAAATTAAAATATGAAATTGAAATATGCTATAATTTATATTATTTTAAAAATATGTTATAATTTTTATTAGTACCTTTGAAATATGTTATATGGTACAATTACTCAAAAAGAAGAAGAGAAATTACAATAAATAGTTTTTTATGAAAATAACTAAAATAAAAAAGAATTTAAAATATCTAAAATAAATAGTAATAAAATTATTGGGGAAGTATGTGGTAAAGTTATTTTTTATACCTAATTGGTAGAGTTCATTTTTAAACTGTTTTGATCTGATTAAACGGCTAAAATATTACTTGTGTATGAAAATTAAAATGGATCTTACCACATAATAGTATAGCCTAAAAAAATTTTTAAAATTAATAATAAAAAAGAAATAAAAAAAAACCTTCACGGGGGGTGTCGGCTTGACATTGGGGTGTTGGGGGAGGGGGTGTCGCCTGAGGTTGGTTGGGGGGCGGGGGTTGTTGGGGCCGACTAGATTTGGGTCGTCGGCACGAGGAGTGGTTGGGCTTATCGCTGTTTGGGGGGCGACAGAGCTTGTCAGCGCGAGGGGCCTCGTCGCTTGGGGGGGGTGCTTCGTAAGTTTTTTTAATTTATTTTGTTATATTAATTTATAATTGTTTAGTCCATATTAGTATGAGGTAAGATACATTATAACTACCATACACAAGTAACACATTAGCTGCTCGATTATATCCTAACAGTTTACAAAAGAGTTCTACCGATAGAGTATATAAAATGAGTTTTATCGCATCCTTATCCAAAATTATTAAATAGATAAAATAAAAATGATTTTATAATATCTAAAATAAATAGTAAAATTATTAGGTAAATAATATATTTATATGAAGTAAATAAGTCATTTATCAAACAAATTTATTTTTATGTTAATTTTTTATTTTCCCGCTTTATTAGTGTTTTTTTTTTTTTAAACTAAAGCTTTATTAGTGTATTGAGAGTTTTGTTTTGTTTGAAAAATAGTATTTAAATAAAAATACAATTTAAGGGAAAAAACAGATTTTAGTGGGGAAATTATAGTGTAAATTATTTACGGATACATAGAGTTGTACTTTGTCTTGATGGAAAAGGACACATTTGAAAAAGATTATTTCAGTTGGTCAATTAGGAAAAAAAAAATTATATAAGGGCCATATTTGTAAAATAATTTTTTTTTAAAAGACTAGAGAAAGATTATTTCAACAGGGGAAATTAGTAGGAAATTTAAAATGTGAGACTAAAAACCATACTAAAATACAAATTTCAATCAAAACATGTGTTTCAATCATTTATTGACCCAATTGGATTGATCAATGAATCAACTATTTTAAGACCATTGACCATTTTCCTAATTAAAAAAGATTGACCATTCTTTTAAACGCTAGCCAATATTGGCACCTCACCTGATTATTCATATATATATTTATTTTGAATTTAAATTTGTTATTCATTTATTAAAAACAAATTATGAGAGTAAATAAACAAGATGAGAGATCACTGATCAAGAATACATTAATCTTAGCATCATTTCACTGTGCTCCAAACTCAAGCTGCACTCAAATATACTAATATTCATGGTTGTACGTATAATTTAACGATAATTTTATATCTGACTTCATTAAAAAGTGTAAAGTTCGAATCCCAACCCCAAATTAAAAAATATATATATATATATATATATATATATAAACACTAGTAATCTATTTTATACTTACTGAAACAGAGAAGGGTAGATCTCAATAATGACACTAGTGAAATTTTTTGACTTTCTTTTATCTCATTGTCATTTGACATCTTAATATGTGTGTTCATAATGTAATAAATATATGAAATATCAAAAATTCCCTCATCTCCTATTCATATATTTCTGTTAAACTTTAAACTTTATCATAAAATTCCTTTCAAAATTTAATTTATAACATCTGTTCTCCCGAACTTCATAACATTTTCAGCTTTCCCCCTTTTGCTAAATTCTTGACGGAAAAAAATTATGCGGGGATCGTTAAATATGCCTTCCTTTTAATCTCTCTCTCTCTCTGAAAATCTCAAAGTAACAAGATAAAAGTTATATAAGAGGATCAATGGTAAAACGAATGATCTTTGAAGCGATGTTCACTGGTATGAATCTGTAAGACGATGTTTGCATGGTGAATAATGATCTCTAGAAACCAAAAAATTGCCCATCTTTGCCACGAGGGCTCTTGGGGTTTAATTTGGTTGTGAGGTCAACAGAGTAAATACCTTGGGTTGGTTATCATTCTTCATAATTCATGCACTCCAGTCTCTCTTTTGTTAGAATTTCCCACTTCCAGCTTCCTATTCTTTTTCTCAATGACTTACAGTACTATTTTATTTATTTTAGTGAAACTTCCTATACTCAACAATGGACACGTAGCTTTCAGATGGAGGGTTCATGTATTATTTGTCTCCTTGTTTATTTTCTACACTTTACTTTTTCCTTCAGAAGTTAGTTCAACTCCAGTCAATCAGACGATAACCAGATCGATACGTCAATCGACTCCTAACTAAGTCGCTAACCCTAATCCAAATTGATTCTTCATTTTAGCCAATCTATATTATTGCTCTTGTTCACTATCATAATTCATGCATATTGTACACACAACTTTTATTAAGTTGGGTAATGGATTTTCTCATCATTATTAATTAAAGCTTTGACACGTCACCATCGACGTACAATTGTTCTTTTCTTCCTGTCTTTTCATGCTTAGAGTTGAACTCTAACTGGAATATACATAACCTGGGAGAAACCAGAAATAATAAAAAAAAAAAAAAAAAATCAAACATAGGAAAATTCTATCGAAAATAATATTAAAATTGAACAGACACACAAATAATCCATCCCCGTCATTATATATAATAGTGCCGGTAATGTCAAACCAAAGGAACCAGACATTGTGGAAGCAACGTCATACAATGTCAAGCTCCTATATATATATATATATATATATGTAAGTATGTATGTATATATATATCATGTAGTTGCTTCATTTATATATATACATAGAGGGAGAGAGAGAGAGAGACAATCAGTTTGGTGAGAAGTAGAGAGAAATAGAGAGAAAAATGGAAATCAGTAGGTGTGTGTACAAGGGATTTGTGTGGTTGATCTTGCTAAGCTTATTATGTCATGTTTGTAAAGCACAAGATGATGATCAGGGTGAAGATCATGATCCTACTAATGGATTCACTCTTGTTCCGTTGACATCACAAAACTTCAAGTTTGATAAACCCTTCAATGAGCCTCTCAAGAATCGCTACTCCTACAAACACGGAGTTCGAAGGTTTTGGATCTACAACGATGACAAGCCCTTCAAGCCTTCAAGTACCACCCGACCGCGTTCTGAAATACGCATAAAGGTACATACCTCTCTCTCTCTCTCTCTCTCTATATATATATATATATATACATATATTTTTCTTAGACATGTGTCTTTTTATCTTATGTTTTTCGTGGCGATTCGCGTTACTATACAGGGTTATGACTACTCTTCGGGAGTATGGCAATTCGAAGGCTATGCCTTCGTGCCAAAAGGCACATCGGGCGTTACCATAGTGCAAATCCACGGCGCAGCTCATGGAGCTACGAGTCTGCAACTAAGGATGTACGACGACGGAGGCATAGGCGACATGAGATACTACAAGTACGATCTGGTGGCGAGTGATCTGTACGACAAGTGGTTCAGAGTGAACATAATCCACAACGTGGACAAAGGGAAGATTAAGGTATTCATAGACGGTGTTGAGAAGTTTGTCGTGAAAGATCAAGGACCAGGAGACCTCTACTTTAAGTTCGGTGTTTATGCTGCTCCGGCTAATTCTAGTAATTACATGGAGTCTAGGTGGAAAGATATTAAGCTTTACAAGAAGTGAATTGTCAAATTATGTGCATGCAATGAATTCTCCTTTTTTTAAGTTACTATTATTTGTTTAGTTCTATATGTTTTGCCAAGTCCACTACTTATGTAATGACATACTTTGCTATGCACTTCATGTTTATTTAAGGTTATTAGAGACTTAATTATTGCTTTTACAGGATAAATTACTCATTTAATCCCTAAACTTTTGAATTTGTACAACTTTAGTCCTTGATCTTTTTTTCGTACCTAAAATACCCCTCAACTATTAAAATACTGCTACAATAATCATTTAACATTAATTTTTGTATGAAATCCATTAGTAATTTTAGTCAAAAAGTTATGATAACTAACAGATTCCGTCCCGTCCTTGTAAGATCATTCCATCTACCATAACCTCTAAAAAAATAAAAATAAAAAATAGAAAAAAAAGACCAACATAACAATTTACCAGCTTTTATATGTACTTTTGTTTAATGCTTTAATCTTATTAAAGCTCTTCTTTGATAAACAACTACGACAACTTCTAAGCTCCATGTGATGAATTTCTTTAAAATTTGAGCAAAGAAGGCAAATATTGACATTGGATTCCAAAAGCAAAATTTGGCTTTCTAAAAGGATATTACAGATCCTTAACTAGGTAATTCCTTTGAAACAGAGAAACCACAAACATTGGAAAATTGGATAAATGCACTACTTCTCTTCTTTATTCTTTCTTTTCAATAATAAAAAAATAAATCAACCCTATGTATCATCAAGAAACACCCAAAAAAATGTGAAAAAAAAAAAAAAACAAATAATAAATTACCAGCTAACCCTATACATGAGAGCCCCCAAGGGGGGGGGGGAAAAGAATGAGATGCCAAATCAAAATGCTGTGAAACTATTTTTTCGAATAAAAAAAGAAAACCATTGGACAAGCAAGAGATGGCATCAAGAAGACCACAAACAACCGCATGACAGGTAACACAACTTTCCCATTTGAATAAACAACCACTGCATAAGGTTGGGAGGTTCATCTTCTTCTGAAGTTGCAGATGGCACCGGTAGCTCGGACGGTAAATGCCGATGAAATGCATCAACTGCAGCCGCAACGCCGTCTTCATTCTCTATCAACTTTGCTATGTCCAGCACTCGAGAATTAACCTACGAGTAGGACAATAACAAGATAGTCAGAACAAGTACATGTCCTTTTGGATTAGTGCAGAAAGGCAGATTTCTCGTATCACAGAACAGGAAACAGAAAACCAATTAGACCAAAGTGGCAGTGACACATAATTAAGGTCACAATTTATTTTTTTATTTTTTTTATTAACCTATCATGAGATCCGTTTATACAGAAGCAAGGAGTGATTACCTACCTTCAAAAATAACTAGAACAAAAACTTTATGACAGCTGATAAAGATAATAAATATGCGAGTGTAGAAATTTGGAGTTCAGAAATACCTCCGGCTGGAGCATGAATCTTATAGCATTTGAGAGGTTCTCAACGCTGAGCTGAGGTATCGGTATAGGCGCAGGTCCCAGTCCTTTTTCATGTATTCTATAACCCCAAAAGAACTGATCCCCAAAGAATGGCACTATCGTAGTTGGACACTGCATTCATAGTATTGATGTCAAACACCATAAAAGAATCAAACTATACGATATAGATTTATAGATGGAAATGGAGAAAGGGTTGTATCTGCAAAAATCACCATCTACTGAATTATTTTCTTCGACTTGATGATGAAAAAACTTTTGATATGTTGATGTACAAAAATAAGAAAATTAAAAAAAATATTAAACGTATAATTAAAACAAAAAAACAACAAATTGAAAATAAAATTTACCCCAGCTCTTAGTCCTGTGGCCGTAGTCCCCGCACCACCATGATGGACCTGCATATTTGTCAATCAGGATTCCAATTTCTGTACACAGACAATCTATATGATATCACACAGAAAAGTACAACCAACACTTTATGCTCCACTCAAAATTCTAACATAAGACTAGGACTTTCAAGTTCATAAGGATGTAGAATGCCAAGGTATCAAGTAGTATCTTCTCTCTTAGAAACAAAAGAATGGAAGTGTATATTGGCATGTGATATACCCATTTTTATATGTTCGGTGGCCAAAAAGTTCCGATGAGAAAAACAAATAATAGGACTTACCACCGCTGAACATTGAGGAAACAGCCAATCATGAGGGCAATCCTCCAGAAGGAAAACATCCACCGGCACTTCTGTTACTGTCAGATACAAAACAAAATGCCTTTTTTCAGTTTATCGTTATTATTTTTAGTTTATTTTCCTAAGATGCCTAGCTTTTTTCTCTTCCCCTTTTTTTCTGTTTAAGGCTGGAGGGTGTGTTAAACACGATAAGATAAACTATACTATAGAAAATATCTTCTAGAATTGAATTTAACTTTTAAGCAAGAGCTTTATCCTTTGTAGTTCATACTAAGTTTTTTATTTTTATTTTTTTTAGCATCCCTAGCTTTTACATTAGGTTATTAAAGGAAGCATGAAACCTCCATTACTTGGATAAAGAAACCAAAACGATTTGTGGAGATAAGAATAGAAACTTCTAGAAAGCAGTTTAACTAGAAAGAGAGTGAGTGTGTGAGTGAGTGCAGCTGAGAACATGAACCAACAATAGTTTGAAAGGCAAGACTTACAATTGCCAAGGTCTCCCCAACCACGGTCAATTATTCCTCTTTGTCCAGTGTCCTTCAATGCCTCTAATATAATACGCGTAGTTTTTTGGGGATCTTCTAGGGGCTTAATAAGAAACAAGCAATAAATTTAGATATTTTTTTAAAGGTAGAAAAGAAAAGACACATTTACAGCCAACAATTCAATCATGCGACCAAGTACGGCAAGAGGTTGGGCCAGATGATAAAATTCATATACTTATTAATGATGAATGAATAAATCAGACACTCATTCACAGTACGTGGGCTCTCTTTGTCAGACAAATTTCATCTATTTTTTTGCTAAATTGTAGTACTTATATGCTAGTTGAAAGCTGAAGTGTTCTAGTGTTTTTCGTATTCAAAATATGAGTCATTGATTCCTAAGAAATTGTGACTAAATGTGAAATAAACTTGAAAAACATTCTGCAGGTGGCCGAATCCTTCATTAAAAAGCGAAGTCAGAAAATCAAAAACCAAAGGTCCATCGGAACAGCATGGTACAACTATAAAGTCAGATTCCAGACAAATTATAAGTGACATATATAAAAACCATAAAAATTAGTGCTACAGAAATTCAAAAAATGTAAGAATATTAAAAAAAAATGTTGGCCCACCTCCCCAAAAGCTTAACAAGTGTAAGCTTTGGGAGAAGTGGAAAACTTACAAAAAAACATATAAAGTCGGAAATATAATTATCAAAATAAGAAACCCATCATTCCGTTGAGTGACAATTAAAACTGCTCAACAAGATTTACATATATCATTAGTTATAGTCAGATCAGCGTACCATACTTCCAAACCCAATATATATGGGTTTGGGCCCTTTTTGAATCCACTGGACAAACTTCTCTTGTGGTTGATACTTTGACCCAAGATTTAGAAAACAATACCCAACAACATCAACCAAAGGACCCCAATCTGCACATTTGTTAGTATAAAGTCAAAAAGCCTATATCTATGAAGACAAAACATAAACATGTGAATTTCCCATTTCAAAACAGAATTAAAAAGGTCAAGTATATAATCTAACACAACAAGAATTCTATTCATTCTTCAAAGATCAGTTAATGAAGGAGTTAAATCATTAGTAACAGAAAAAGGGTTGCTTATTTAAATAAATAAAAAGAAATAACAATAATAATAATAGTATTGATGCTCATTTAATTGCTGCATTCATAAACCACAGCTGCATATATTTCTGGAAAAAATCATGTAAAATCACTTCTGAACTGCAAACATGATTCTATTCAAAAATGCTGCGCTACCAAAGTTACAATGACGTGTAGGGAAGTTAAGTAGAAATGCAGGTGAAGATAATAGGAGCAGCAATTGTTACAGCACGGGAAAGAGTAACAACAGTAGAAATTTTACATGACGAAATAAAATAAGAAAAGGAAAAAATAAAAACTATCCTAAAATGCATCAGAAATAACCACATCAAGACAGAAGGCCTCACCAGAGGGCTTTGGCACAACATGGGGACTCCACATATAGCCTGTTGGGAGGTGAGATATTGATCCGTGGTACGTGCTGAAATATGCAATGGGAGCGAGCTTCAACTTTCTTTTTCTGAAGTCATTAATATGCCCCCTAATGCCCCACCATATCAACAAGTCCACAACGATATATGAAAGCTGGATCCAACGAAGACAATTTTGAAAAAACTTATTGTGAACTCAGTTGCAATGGCTGATTCATAATGAAACCAATATTAACACAAGCGTATCGTCAAACAACATACCCAGTAGCCAGCAATCTGAGAAACACGTGCCAGTGGATGGGGAAATTCGTACGTCGGCCTGCCTATCGAGAATCAATATGAGATTGCATATCCCATAATCAAAACAGAAAATTAATAAGAAAAAAAAATCACAAATCAACTGGCATTCGAAAGCAAGAAAGATCACATGGTCTAAGAGTTCAGTATTTGGCTTTGTTTTGGTCTCTCATGTCTGTCTCAAAATGCTAACACATCAATGTATCAGGAAACACCAAGACATTTTTCATGTATTTTCACTTTCATATTCCAAAATTTAACTCTAACATGTACACAACTGCAGTGTTATGGTTATCAACAACCTAGAGCAGTGGTGAAGCCACATTAGTTTAAACTTTTTCACCATTTCTATCTTCGTCTTTCCCCCTACAATAATCTCACTTACAAAATTGGTAAAGAATTGTTTCTAAAGTTTCTTTAAAAAAGAAGGAAGACGCAACTAGATTAAAATGATAAAAGTAAGACAACGAGTAGGAAAAAATAAAGTAGTTGCACCACTTTTTTCAATAAAAAATTTTGGTTCAATTCATGACCCCTGAAAATATGTGTATATATATAGTTCTTGCTCTGCCCTTGACCCAGAGTGCACATTTACTTCATTAAGGGGGGGGGGGGGGGGGGGGGGGGGGGGGGGGGGAAGCATGAATAATACATGCATGTGAATAACTCAAGTAAATAAAAATTAATGCATGTGAATAACTCAAGTAAATAAAAAATTAAGGTGAGCTTACGTCCATGGCATTGTGAAGAAGATGTGAAGGGGTACACCAAGAGCTTCAGCAACATGTGCATGTCCTGCAGGCCAGAGTAAATAATACTTGTTTTTTTCAACTTAACAAAAAGAAAAAAAAAAGGATTTACCTAGTACTTAACTAATAGTTACCATCTGCCACCCAAATCTAAAAATGACTTGAGAAAGGTATGAAACAATAAAGAATTATAGTGCCGTAAGATATTCATCTTCATAATACTCACCATAAGCAGGAGGGTTTGCAATAATTGCTTGTGCTTTAAAGGGTACGCCAGTTTCCAAATCTGGCTCCGTGCATGCTGGTAGAAGCGACTCAATAATGGCCTTCAACTGTTTCCTTTGTAGTGATATTTCTTTTGGTCCAGAGGGAATAAGACCTTTATTTCTAGCCATATCTAAGAGACAATACAAGAACCCATGTTATAGACCTATAATTAAACGCTTATGTATGAGTTCAAAATGTTCGTAACAAGTCGGGTGTTTTATTCCTTTTTCTTTCAATCTTTGTCTAGTAACGATTTTTCTCATTTGTCAGGCTTGGTCCAGGAGCAAGGAGCTGAACTATTTTCCGCTAAAAAGTCCCCTTAGGGACATAAACAAAGCAGCTATTGAACGTTAAGGTATTTGCTAACATGTTAACTTTACTTAAAAAAGGGGGCGACAGAAACAAAACCTATCCATACAAGACCCGCTTAGGTAGTTCTAGGTCCTAAATCCACCGATAGGATGTGTTTGCATTCCAACAACGGAATTCATAGACTGTGATCATCTCAAAAAGTTAGAAGTTCAAAGCTTGAACTAACCATTACCAACAGATGACCAAGAGGGAGAAAAAGACGAATAAAAAATAAGTTTCAAAATTGGGACCTCTTACATCCTGCCAAAACCCGAGGATCACCACCCATGGGATAGAAGTCTACTCCTGCTGATTTTACAAAAGTGCTGAAGTTCTTGTGAGTTGCCAACCTAACATGATGACCAAACTCCTACGAGGATTAACATCGAAAGGAGTGTTAATCAAAAGTCAAACAATAACTAGGCTAAAATCTACAATTACAAATCATAACGACAAGTAGCCCATGCTCTTTGAATTAGGTACAAATGATACATCAGAATTTGATTACTTCTAGCAAGGAGGCACAATCAACACAGAAAAGTAATATACCAAATTCCAGATTAACAAAGATAAGGTACAACCAACAGGACACGTTTCTTTAGCGCAAAAGGTTGCACAAATACATGGTATAAATTATAGTAGTTGTTAAAATTAAGATTGAAGGCACTTGTATCGCGGTAAAAAGAACATCGTTATGTCTATGTAGAATCACCATGATCAAAACATTCAACATACGCTGTAGCTTAATTTGTAAGGTCTGAAAGTATTAATGCATCAAAGTTATCCCTTCTCTTAGAAGTATGGTACATTTTCTCCAGTAAGAATGAAATTCGCATAACACGTACCTGAAGCCTCTTTGCCATAGCCAAGAAAGGCTGAACATCTCCTCTCGTTCCGACCACAAGCATGACAATTTTCAACCTTGGAATCGATTTTACCGGCTATGCTACTCTTAACGTCAAGAAATACCGGAGTCCCTTCAATGTTCTGAAGCTCTAACAACTCGGAAGCAACTGGTCCATTTTTAGCTAAATCAACTTCTACAGTTCCATCATTTTGTATCTTGACTAGATTGGCAATTAGGTGTTGCTGAGGACCAAAAGAAGTGGAAATTAGTGCTTAAGAAAAAAGAAACAAAAAACACACACACAAATAAATAACAAACATTGACTTTGAGAACAAGAGTGAAAGAAACTAAGATAGTAAATTTAGGAACAAAACATTTGATTGACGGGCCCCTCAGAATACCTGAAAAAGTACATGCATACTCAACGACCATAGAGGTTGACAAAACTTATGACTCAAGTAATCATCTAGCTGGTCTTATTTGAAAACCAGACAACAAAGTAGGGCATGGTCCCTCTAGAAAGAAAATTGCACATTCTATAAAACAAACTAGAAGATATCTGTGATTAAGATAAACAACATATGGATTCACAAAATGATCATCTCAATCGAGCACGTCAGCCATCAAATGACTCTAGCCTACCTAGGAAATGTTACAAGGATGAAAATAGTCATCTACCTTTTCACGCTCTGACAATCTATCTAGCTTCTCCGTCATGGAACGAGAGAATGTAATCCCATTATCATCGTTTATTAAACTTTTATGCGTGCCAACGGGTGCAGTGATGCAATGATCCAAGCCTGCAATAATAAATGAATCAAATATCAGACAAAAGAGCCAATACAATAAAATATAAAAGCACCTGACCCGTATAATTTCATCACACAAGAAACATTAAAGCTTCAGCATCAGAAATTTTATTTCCATCACTGGCACGTTGTAAAAGCACTGGCAGGTGGTACATGGATTTCAATCGACAACATCACAGAACAAAAGGAAGAAGAAAACAACCCACCTAGCAAATAATGCACGAGTAAACCAAATTTGCAATCCAATTTCAAACTTTAGTTTCTGGAAAGGCGCGGAAACTGTTTACATATTAAATCGATACTTAATGATTTTGTTACCGACACCCATCAGCACAGTTTTCTCACATTTCAAAGATAGGAGGGTACAGGAAGCAAGGATATCTACAAGATTTAAAAACTACTAGTTAGCGGCTCTTCTCATTTTCAAATTAAATTCTGTCTTTACATTGCAAATATCTATATTGTTACAAATGAGCTGGGGAGAGTTTTTGAATTCATGCTCTACTTTGGTATCCTTGCCAATTACATATTATCCACAGACAGATTTTATAAATTGAATGATTAAAAATCCAATATGGTATTGCAATCTAAAAGGAAAGGCAAATAGTACAATAAATAGTTCAAAACAACTTTTTGTTCACATCCTCTGCTTTGTTTGAACATGAATTTTGTTTTTCCTTTATAAAGACTAGTTTCTTTTTCCGAGGAAAAAAAAAAAAGAAAGAAAATGTTCACTTCCAAGCTTAATTTTCAAGTCCCGTAATGCAAACAGAACAACAAAGGCAACTACAATCAAGAACAGAGATTGCACAGCGGCGGCGGGGCTAACCTTTCGGGCGCGGAGAGCTGAGATTGAACTCCGTTGACAGAGCGTCTATAACCGCCGAGCGCTTCTCCTCCGAATTCGTCCTCTGATTTTCCGCGTCCAATTGCTCATTTCTAGAGTTCTTATCATCAAAATGATTAACCCTTTCTTCCAAATGCTTCAGAACTTGATGATCATCCCCATTACTCCCCATTTCACCAAATACTATACTGTAAAAAACTCACCAAAAACAAAACGAAACAAAAAAGAATTGAAGTCTCAACAATTCTCTACTTCCTAGGTATCATCCCAAAACCTTCAACCAAAACACAAAAGTTGATACTCTAATTGTGATTGAACACAATTAGCAAGTTACAAGAGCCAGAACTTCATAACCCTTAATTATTCCCAAAACCCAATATATATATATATATATATATATATATATATATATTCCATGGAGTAGGCCAGAATATAAAATGCCTAACACATTTAACACCTAAAACCCAAGAGACCCAGATACTCAGAAACCATGTACTGCAAAACCCAGCTTCGAAATCATCGAAAAATGGCACCCGAAAAGCAAACAATCAACTTCCCAAAAATGAAAAAGTCGAACATGATTTTTAAACCCCTTTTCTTTTCTTTACTTTTCTTTTCCTTTTTTTTTTTTTTTTTTTTTTTTTTTTTTTGCCCTTTTTGATGCGTAAACTGCAAATTGACCAAACAGTGTCCCCACCAGTCAGTCAAAGCTCAAAGAAGAAGAAGAACGTTTGGTTGTTACACGTACACGAGAGATCAAACAACGAAAACTACTACGAAAATAAAAATAAAATAAAATTTTGTACAGAAGGCAATGGGCTTGTAGATTCTGAAATCGGGTTTCTAAAAGGAATATCCCCTTCAACAGCTAACCCTTAATTTATTTATTTATTTTTTTTTTTTTTTAAAGAATGACCTGGGCACTGTTACTACATATATGGAGACTGATGGAGAAGTTTGGGAAGCTTCGCGCTGTTTGGAGTTGAAGAGACGATGACTAACACACTTAAAACAGTTTTTTTCTTTGTTTTTTTTTTTAACAAAGAGAGCCAATGTTGTAAAAATTTACGGGTCCGTTTGGTTGGTTGGTTCAATCCAACTCAACTCAAATTTTTTTTTGTCTTTTTCCCAAAAAGTTTTTGTCTTTTTCTCAAAAAGTTTTTTGTCTTTTCTGAAAATTCAAAAAAATTTACTATTACAACTAAAATATTTCAACTCAAACTAACCAACCAAACGGACCCTACAACATTGGCTTCGATTTCTCCTTTTTTTTTTTTTTCTTTTTTTTTTTTTTTATCCTTGGTATAACATGCAAATCAACACCGTTTTATTTTGTTACCGAAAGTGGATCTCTACTGTGGGTTAAAATTGGGCCGATAAAGAGTCATTTTTAATTATAAACAAAAAAAATTTAACATCACTTTATTAATAATGTATGATGTATAGAAGTATATCGATGTGAATCACAATCTTTTAATGATTATTAATATGATCCAATGATAATCACGTACTTGAATCTCTCATTATATATTTTCTCAAAAATAATTGATAATCATAAGGGAAAGAAAGTTCTCTCATTTCTTTTTGTGTTTCTCTATTTCACTTGTTGGGATTATTTTTTGTGTAGATCCCAATTAACAAGTACAAAACTTGACTCCTAATTTCTAATTTCGCGCATTTACTTCTGACACAAATAGGAGTTCTTGCATAGAAAACTCTTTTCTAGCGCTTAGTCATTATTTTTCCAAGGAAAATCTCATAAATGAACTTGACAAAATTTTGCTAGAGAAATCAAGAAAGATGTAGGGTTCATTTGGGAGCATTTTGAAATGGTTTTTTATTTTTGGGGGATTCTACAATGGGATAAAGTTTTTTATCCCATTGATGGACTAAAATTTTTTAAACCAATAGATATCATTTCAATGGTCTAGATTTTATGTATGCACAAAATCTATTATGTGCCCACCTACATGTGATTAGAAAACAATCACTAATTAAATTAAATTAAAAAAAAAAACTCCCTTCCTCCGTGAACTCCGATGCCTCCCCCCTCTTCTCTTCCCCCCGGCGCCGCCGCCGCCTCCTTGTCATTTTCTCCACCAGACCACTATTTCCAGCAAAAAAAAAAAAAAGCCTCCCATGCCAGATTTAAAAACAAAAATAACTACAGTGACGAGCGGGTGGGGTGGGGGGTGCGAACCCCTGCGAGCAGGGGAGGGGGGGCAGGATGAGCGGATCTCCGTCGACGGCAAGCAATACACCCACATCTCGTCCTCCAATCCTCCACTAGCAAGCAATACACCCTCAGATCGGGCAAGATGGTGGTGGAATGAGCGGATCTCCGTCGATGGGTTCTAGCACGAGCCGCCACCACCCATATCCCGTGCCTCGCGATTGTCGCCCACATCGCGACGACGGCGTTCTCGCAGCCCCTTCGAGTCGACGGAATCGGATCTTACGAGCTCGGAGGCCCTTTGCGCAGGTCGACCAGGCGAGTTGCCGATGATGCCCACCGTCACGACACTCGCGACGCTCACATGTTATAGCTGGTCGGTGGCCGCCTAAGGGGGTCACGTGGTGGTGGTTCGCCGTCGCCGGCGGGGCTGGGTCGCGTAGTCGCCACAGGGAGCTCTGGGTCGCCGTCTGGGGGTGGGGGTGCGCTGGGAAGTGGGTTACCGGAGGGGAATAGAGTTTTATTTATTTATTTTTTTTTAAATATAATCACATGTTATAGTTTACACATTTAAGGTGTACCTTATTAATGCATTCGTTCTCGTCCGTCGTCAGATCTTATGTCATTATTGGGGTAAAAATCCTTACCCGTAAAATCTCCCTCTTTGGGCCTGAAATAAAAATAAGAATAATTCAAAAATGTTATTGAGATATTTTTAAAAATTGAGTTTGGTTGTGTTTTTGGAGAGATTAGCATTTAAAAAAAAAGTTGTGCTTAGGCATCATTCTGAAAAATATTTATTGATTTCAAAATCGTTAGACCATCTCTAATCCATTATTTTATTTAGCCCAACTTTTATATTAAGATGGTGTAACTTTTGTACTAAAATAGTACAACCTTTGCACTTAAGTTAAAGTTTATCTCCAATCTCTCTATTTCAAATTTATTGGGGTAAAAATCCTTACCCGTAAAATCTCCCTCTTTGGGCCTGAAATAAAAATAAGAATAATTCAAAAATGTTATTGAGATATTTTTAAAAATTGAGTTTGGTTGTGTTTTTGGAGAGATTAGCATTTAAAAAAAAAGTTGTGCTTAGGCATCATTCTGAAAAATATTTATTGATTTCAAAATCGTTAGACCATCTCTAATCCATTATTTTATTTAGCCCAACTTTTATATTAAGATGGTGTAACTTTTGTACTAAAATAGTACAACCTTTGCACTTAAGTTAAAGTTTATCTCCAATCTCTCTATTTCAAATTTTACTCTAAAAAGAATATTCCCTTTATATTCATTTATATTCCGTTTTATTCTATATAATTATCTTATTATTTAAACTTTTATGGGTTGGTCTCCTATCCAGTATTGTGAATTTCAGTTACTTGGAATACAAATTCATGCAGAAGAAAATATAAAATAAGAGGAATTCACATTCATTTTAACTATATTTTCTTCTGCATTAATTCACATTCCTAGTAACTAAAATTAACGTTTACAGTAATTTAAATTCACATGTCAGATACCATACGGTACCGGATACATGACTCTGTGTATATAATATATATATATATATATAAAGATAGCGCAAACGCGGTATTCTCAATAGTGTTGGGCCATTAATGATACAGCATTGTTCCCTTGTGGTAAACTAGCGCACGACTCTGTGTTGGGTTGGAGTTTTTTTCCGTCTCTAAATTGGAGATTTGCGACAAACAAGTGTCTGTTGAAGACGCTCTTAGTCCTTACGAAATAAAGAGGAAAATATGAAAACAATTTAATTATATTTTCTAACTTCTTAACAAAATATAAAAAGCCATTTTTTGTTTGTGTTTTGTTTTCTAACTTTGTGCAAAACAAACATTGATTTTAACTCATTTTTAAAACATCTTTATTGTGAATTGTAAGATTTCTTTCCAAACCATTACAAATCAATACCATTCACCTTCTTTATCTTTCTCCCAGTTACTCACCTCTATTTATAGACGAGTAAATACGTAAGAGATAATCTTTAAGTCTAATCTTGATCGTTCATTTTAAGTGAATTAATTCTAACCTTTGGATTTAATTTGGTCAAAATTCATTGGTCTTAAATCATTTTGATATGGTCATTTTATAACATTCTGAATCTCGGTCATATCTTCATATCATTCCTTCAACCTTTCTTTAGTCTTCTTTTTCAATCCGACTCTGAGCCTTTAGTTATTTGAACATCATCTTTTTTCGTCTTTGTCAGAAATGAAGTTTATGAAATTTATATAATTTTTTTTTTTCATTCAATATAATATAATCATTATTAGGAATGCCCTAAGAGTGAAAGACGTTTTAGTTGTATTTAATTTATTTTGAACTGATTAATAATATATTTGAGGCTTTTTTCATTACATCTTTGCTATACCGTCCTCATCTAAATTTACATGTTAAAGTAAATGTAAGCAAATATGGCTCATTGATTACTTGGTATTTAAACTGTTAGAATGTTGCATGCAATGGATTTTTGCATACGAGAAGACAACGATCTAAAGTAAGTAGTCTAAATCTATAATCCGTAGTCTATGGGGTTATAGTGAGCATCTAACTCATATGGAGACTATTATGTTGTCTAAAGCCAATTGGGGAGATGGTTTGTCTTGACCATCATGGAGCGAGCCGACTCCCAAGTAAAGACATAGATATATTGCTTAATGATGGTGATATATTGGACAGGACCAAACTGTAATTAATCTATAAGTCTGCTTGATTAGATTAATTCACTTTTGACGTTCATTATGCAATAACCTTAGTCTTGAGTAAGTAAATGACTTCATGTTTATGACTAATGTATTTTGATGTTCCAAAGCCTAAAGCGTCTCGAAGCAGTAAGTTATTAGACCGGTTCGTTGGGTGCATGACTTATACTCGATGTGAGCTTTGCTTTTAGATATAGAATTATAGCTCCCATAAAAGAGTAAAGGTTATCCTCTTAAACGACATAATGTGAAAATGAACGAAGCCTCTGATCGTTTGCTGAGCAAATGACTACTTATTCACTTTAGGTAAATAATCATTTTCTTATTGGATATATAATGGATTTTTAAGACAGCGTGATCAAAATGTTGAACGGACTTTGACTTTAAGTTGATCATGGACATCATATGAGGGTGTTGCATATATGATAAGGTCATTGGACTACGGCTACATACTGGTTTACGTAATACGATATATAATTGGGAGTACAGTTTTAGGTTTATAGTGGAGTGACTTTGAAACTAATAATTGTGTAATTGATTTATTTAGTATAGAATAATTAATTGCATAGATTATTGGAGCCAATATTGTATATGTCCAATTAATCTCTTTACTATCTCAATATAATTCCTTAACGGATGGTAATCAATTGTGGTATTCATAATGGCTTTAATTATTGGACTTAGTGAAGAGAAAAATATGGAACACCTCCCACAATGTGTAATCGTTTTTTTTTTTTTTTTTTTTCTGTTAAGAGTAGAATGTGAATTTTGTTTCATTTAATTAATTGGATAAATATTTATTCGAAGATAAGATTTGAAATTTGAAATAACTATATTTATCTTTTGTGATAAATATGAGATTAATTTAAATTAAGAGATATGGATAAATTAATTATTTGGATAATTTATTTAAATATCTAGATAATCTTATTTAAATAAATATTTTAAATTAAATATGGTAATTATCCTATTTGGATTTGAAATTGAAACAAAATCTTATTCTAGGCTACCTTGTGTAGGCGTTTTTTATGAGAATAAGGGAAGGAAAATATTTTCTCCTTATTGATTTTATTTGGATAATTATTACATAATTATTTAATTTAAGTAAAGTTGCCATTATTTTATTTTAAATTTAAATTAAAGTTATGAAACACTTTCCATGGAGATAAAATCATAAGATAATTGGAAATTAAAAAATTTGAATCAAATTTTGAATATCGTAGTCCTATTTGAATTCAAATTCCACCACAAACTCTAAGGTGAGCGAGCTTATTATTTTTTTCTCATTATAGTAGTAATAAGCTGCAAGAGTTTTGGGTGGTTGGAAGGAGAAAGTCACATACGAATACCGATTGAGAGACCGAGAGACCGAGTGTCCACGTGCTCTACCGTCTAGGAATCGAAGAATAGTAAATAATGCTAGTTGGTTGAAGCTCTCTTTGATCACATCCTCTAGCATTCTTGTTGTCTTCTCTCAATGTATGTAGATTGTAGAATAATTTATTATATATGACAATATGAGTTAATACGATCTTAAGAAATTTTTTTTTTTAAAATTCCGCTGCGTAAATTACATATTTTTCCTACAATCATAAGTTATATCATAAGGTTCTAATACTAAACAACTACTTTAATCATAAGTAGGTGAAGAGATCACAAAATAGGGATGGAAAAGGCATCAAGCCGTCCCGTGAATAAAATCGCTTTACATACAAGTCCCCTTAGCGGGTTCAGAGTACTCACGAGATACCCCATTTATTCGATTTTCTATTTCTATCATAGAAAAATAAGAAAGCATATCCCAAACTCATATTAAAAGCATATCCTGAAATCATCCCACCCCCCAAAATCCAAAAAACTCCCCCATCCACATCGTCGTCTGCCCCACCCCTACATCATCGCAGTTGCCTGCCCCGTCCCCAATATTATTGCCGCCCTTGTTTCCATGGCTCTTCTCCTCCTTGTGTAGTAAGTTCTTATTTTGTTTTTTTCCCCTCCTTTTTATGTTCATATTTGAAGTTAATGGTTATTGACTTGGTTATTAGACCATCTCCAAAATATTTGTTTGTATCAATACTATATTTGTTATTAAAAAAGTGTGAAAAATAACATTATCTTATTATACTCCAATGCATAATGTTAATTCTAATGTTTTTACTTTTTGTCCTAATTATTAAATTTTGAAACTTATAAAAATGAATTTTAAGTACTTAAAAAAATAAAAAATGAAAATATTGTGTTAATCACATTAAAAAGTTAATGTAATAATTAATAATAATCAAATGTAAATTAAATTCAACGGGGAGTGAAGACTATAAACGGCTTATAAGTTTCACAAGTTCTTTTCAATTAGTAATTGTTTGTAAGTTGTAACTTAGTAGGGTCTATTATAGGTTCACTAATTTCCTCCTAATGAAAGTCCCCATGGTGGTGACCATGATCCGTCAGGATCAAGTTTGATTATTAATAAAGTCTCTATCCATTCAACAAAAAAAAAAAAAAAGTCATTATGGTCGATCTGTCTCATGAGATTATATGTCTCACTTGCTTGTGTGAATACAAAAAAATATATTAAATTTGATATTTGTTATATCTTATGGAAAATTTGCTATAAAATTTAGCATATGACAAATTTAGCATATATCGCACTTCTTTGGAGAACAACGTTTTTATTTAAATGCCAAAATTTCACAATGACACAACAATTTAGCATTAACATTGCATTGGAGATGCTTATAGATTATTGTTAGTTGTTCCATTGGTGGGGATTGATGGGGCGTTTGTTTCAATCATTTTATCAAATGAGATATATTCCAATTAGATGGTTTTTTAAAATATAATGTGTTTGGTTTTTTCCCATTTCAAATACTCCATTTGGATTGCCCATTTTGAAACGGGTCCAAATGATTTTAAAATCCTAACACCATTCTAAATTTTTTACATTTCAAATGACAATTTTTAACAACTATCAAAACATAGATCTAATGTTTCCATCTAATGTTCTTTTCTAAATGTTATATCCAAACGTCTACTTCGAAATACAATCTAAATATTCCCATCTCAAATATTTTCCTCCAAATGTTTTTATCCAAATGTGAAAATTTAGATGGTTCCCCCAAGCGCATCTTGGGTTTTTGTTAATTAATATTCTAATTGTAAAATTAGTTATAAAATTTGTGTATTTGTAAAATTGATTGGGTTCATGTTTTTATAAATTTGGTTGTAAAATTGATTAGAATTCAGACTTATGAACTTGGTAGTAAATTAGTTCTAAAAAATTTGGTATTATTTGGTTTTAAAACTAATATACTACCAAATTCATATGTCTGAATTTTAATAAATTCTAAGCCAAATTGATTATAATTCTAAGCCAAATTGATTAGGGCAAGAAGGGTTGTTGCCTACTCCGCACTTAAGTAAAGGATGTTTTGGCTTTTTTTATACATTATTGTGACAACCAGTTAGTTTTATTTTAATATTTTTAGTGATATTTATTTTTTATATCAATAATTGTTAATTAATATTAAATCACATATATTTAATATAAAATTGTAAGTAGGTCAACCAGCTGTTACAAGTTATTTATTAGGAAGTCACAATTGTTGAACCTGTTTTATATATATATATATATATATATAATTAATGGGATTTGTAGGTAAATCATAAATGATATATTTTAAGGTATATTTAGTCCAAGTATTATAAAATGAGGACTTCCATGGTGGGGGAAGCTTGCGTTTCCCCACTGAGGGGTACAAATTTTTGAACCTCCCATAAAAATTCTATGGCTCCAAATAATACTTCTGCAAAAACAACAATCACACTAGATCAAAGCATCAAATAACCATAAATATTTTGAATGAAGTTTTTGAAAAAAATAAAAAAATAAAAAGGGTGCTCCACCCTAAGAGCCGATCACAGCAGAGCTAACTGGGCGGCGGCGCGGCGGCATATATGGTGGGAAAGAGATCAGAAACTTGCCGGAAAGTCGACGTCACGAAGATCCGAGCAGTCACCAGGCCAGAGGAACGGAAACTGAAACAGCCTCCGATCGGTGAGGATGGTACATGCCAGGAACTGGTTTGGCCGATGATCTGGTGTGGTCCGGAGAATCACCAACGAGACACGGTGAGAGCTCGGCTCGGAGGTCGTCGTCACCGGTGATGACTCGGAATGACTGCAGGGGCACAAGATCCAACGTGACCCAAACCATCCACTGTCGCCAAAGTTCGAAACTGGCCGTGACCCATTGCGAATCTCTGGCGAACTCCCTTCCACTCCTTCAGATTTGTGCAACCCACGATGGGTGGCTCGTGGGTTGCCTGACTCTAGATGGTCGCGGCCTCTGTGCATTTGCGACGGAGGTCACAGAGGTCTAGCCCCCTCGGCCCTTGGTTCGCAATGATCCTTCCAGCCATGGATCAAGACTTTTGCAGCCTCTACAGCCATGAGTCGCCACCCATGAAGAGGAGAATCCCGATGAGTTTGTTATTCGCCGGTGTGGGTCTTCTCGAGTGCGTGGCGGGGAGGAGATTGACCTAAAGGCTGCAGCAGAGTGAGGGTAAGGGTGGTGGTCGTTGCATCGGTGGCCGGCGACTTGGAGGGCCTGCCAGTGGAGGGGGGTTTTCGGTTGAGGGACGGCCGTCGGATGTCTTTCTTGTTTTGAAAATTTTTGTACTGTTTTGAAATGATCATATGTAATTTTTTTTTGGTGATTGTTTGATATGTCTTTCTCAACCATCAAAAGTGATCTAGAGGTCTATAATTTTTACTCTGTCAATAGGGTAAAGTGACCTAATCCCATTGTAGAAAATTTTTTTTTTTTTTGGAATAATTATCCTAGGGTAGAATTGACCTTATAAAATAAGGGTTTGTTTGGAACACAAATTTCATTCAAATTAAATTATACTTTTTTTATCATGTTTTTGTCTTTTCTGAAAAAGTTTTTTTTATCTTTTTTTAAAAAGTCAACAAAAATTACTATTTAAATTTAAAAATTTTAACTCAACTCAAACTGAACTTGTGCACCAAACAGACTCTAAACAAAATGAATGTTTTTTTGAAATGTTCAATCAAGCAATTAATGATTGACATGGATTATGGTTAAGAAATAATTGAATGTGATTAATTATGATGATTGAGGATAATTCTCTTAAATAAAAATTAATTTCGATCATTTACATTATGTTTAGATGACATATTCAATTTTGGAAATTGAAATTTTTTTACAAAAATAATGTTTGCTTCAATTTTTTTTTTATCATTCTCTTATTTTTGAAAAAAAAAATTATCTCATTTTTTAAAAAGAAAAATGATCTCATTTTCAAATTTATTCTTACAATATTCTTTTATAAAAAGAAAAGGAAAATTTTTTAAAATATTATCATAATGCACTATTTTTAATATAATTTTTCTCATTTTAAATAATTTTTGTTTTTGAAAAGAAAATGTCTTTCACAAGACTTTCACGTTTAAAATAAAAAAAATTTCCTTTTCGAAAATGGACATATAATCCAAATGGAATCTTATTTAAATTAGTATTTTTTTAGAAGTTATTTAAATTAGTCTCCGTTTCGTAAGTTAGTTAGAGATAAAATTTTTAAATTTGAGTTATTTGATATTTTTAAAATTTGTTATAAATTTTATTGATTTAAAAAAATAAAAAAAAAAATAAAAAATACAGTTTAATTAAAATTAAAATTTAATGTAAAAAATTATTTAATTTTCACTTTTATTTTTGAAAATAGAATTTATTTTGGTTGATGGAGTAATTTATAATTTGCCATTATTATATTTGGAAATAGAATTTTCATTTTTGGTTGATGGAGTAATTTCTTATTTGCCATTTTCTTCGATCGAGTTGTGATTCTTTGCAGAAACTCAGGTATATCCGTATATGCAATCCAGGCTTATTGTTTTCTCTTTATTATAAATTAAAAAAAAAAAAAAAAAAGAAAGTTTCTAATCCCAATTTCCAACCAAACACCAATTTCACCAAACCCTAGAGAGAGAGAGAGAAAGAGAGAGTGAGACAGAGAGAGAAAGAGAGAGAAAGTAGCATTGCTCGAGAGACTGTGAGTGTGTAAATCTGAGGGGGAAAAAGTATCCCTAAGAAATTGGCCATGACGTCGTCGAAGGTGTTGGCGTCGTCCAACTCGAGGAACTCGGATCTCTCCCGGAAATCCTCCTCTGCGTCCTCGAAACCCAAGCCGCTGCCGTCGCTCGGCTCCTCAATGACCGTCGACGGCCTCCTCCGTGACCACTATGACGCCTCCGCCGCGTCTGCTCCGCCCGCCGCCGAGTCGTCGTCCACGCTCCTCGACGCCGAGATCACTCTCCTCGACGCCGCCAACTCCTCCGGCAATCCCAAAACCGTAGACGAGGTGTGGCGGGAGATCGTCTCCGGCGGCAGCCACGGGAAGAAGAAGGAATGCAAGGAGGAGGCTCCTGACGTGGTGATGACGCTGGAGGATTTTCTTCTGGCGAAAACCGGAGGGCTGGAGGCCGCCGAGGAGGAGGAGGATGAAGAAGACGTCAAGAATTTGCCGCTGACGGAGCGGCTGAGCGGAGGAATCTTCGCGTTCGATCCAATCCCTCCGCCGAGCCCTCTTCAGGCGCTGGACAAGGTGGAGGGATCGATTGTGGGGTTTGGGAATGGTGTTGAGGTGATCGGAGGAGGTGGAGGAAGGGTGAAGAGAGGCCGCAGCAGCGTTTTGGAGCCATTGGATAAGGCCGCCCAGCAGAGGCAGAGGCGGATGATCAAGAACCGGGAGTCTGCCGCCCGCTCCAGGGAAAGGAAGCAGGTGATTTCTGATTTTGATTTCGTTCATTTTCATCCGAATGAACTGACATGTTTTCTGATTTTTTGGTATTTATGTCAACTTAAAGGTGTTTTAAAGTTTTGGATTTTGAAGGGGTTGATGTTGAATATGGCATAACTTTCACGATTTTGTAATTTTTCCCTTTTGTATTTCTTTTAATTGAATTTAGTGGCATTTTGGTATTGCAGGCGTACCAGGTCGAGTTGGAATCGCTGGCGGTGAGACTCGAGGAGGAGCATGAGCAGCTGTTGAAAGAGAAGGTATTTCGTTATCTGCTTAGTGTCATGAGCTATGGTATCCTATTGATTTATACCAAAATTTTGTTTATTTTACGGGAGTCATTGGTCAATGCGGAAAGTTTCTCAATTTGAGATTTGAGTGGTGGACTGGATGACATACAAGTAACCACGTTATACCCTTCACTTTGCGCATGGACTTGTTACTTGATGGCATGTGCAGAGATGTAAATATATATATATATATATATATATATTTTAAATGCAGCAGAGATGTATTTGGGGTTTAACTTTAGAGTCTTTTGAGTTTTTGTTAAACATGCTCACACGACCATCTATAAGACTATAACGTTATCTCCTTTCTTCTTTTTATTATTTGCATGATGACTTAGCGGATCCTGCCTTCTATTGGGTAGCAACCCTCCCCAAATCTCCCCCAAGAACTCACCCTTGCAAAACCGGCTCGAAAGGGGAGGGAACCCATGGGCTTAAAAACCCAATCATCGTCTTATAATTATTCTATGCAGGACTTTTTGGTATTTAACATATTGCTTTATAATTTTAACATTTAAGCCGATTGTTGAGTCATATAAAAACTAGAATTAGTAAACATTTAATTTCCTCTGGAACTACAATATGTTTGAGTTCTAAATTTCTTATCGTCTATTTAGGATAGGATTACTAGAAGTAGCAGTACAGTGTATTTCTTGGTTATGAATTTATTGTTATGTTTTATTTCTATTGGATTTCCAGGCACTTTAACTTGTTTTCATGATTCATTCTTGTCTTTGCTGTTAGCCTAAAATTTTTTACATTGTTGCTTTCTTATGGAAGTATATCATTTGCAGGCTGAGCGAACTAAGGAGAGGCTTAAGCAGGTACCAATTAGACTTCTGTCGTTATTCATTACTGACTAATTATTGCAAATTCGTTTGACAAGCAACTGTCTTATACCGTTTCCATTAGGAAGCAGTCTTTTGCAATTAATAAATAATAATTGAAGGGATAATGAAATGAATAAAAATGAAAATTAAGTTAATTGAATTACATTTTTCAGTCATGTGTAGTACATATATTTTTTAGGTGTTTGTAAGTACTTGTTTCTAGTGTGGTTGCAGGCATAGCCTAGCAGTAATTCCACACCTGACTCCATCATAAAGTGTAAAGTTCGAATCTCCTCATTCCCAAACTCCAAAAAAAAAAAAAAAAAAAAAAAAAAGGACTTGTTTCTAGTACTTTTAGAAATTGGGAAGTAGTTAGGATACAGAGATTGGAATAAAGAAAAGGAGAAGAATTATTGGTATAGGTTTTAATCATGGAGAATTTGGTCTATGTAAATCTTATATTCAGTCACACCAGAAAGCATTTCCAGTGGTGTCTAACGACAACATATACTGTTAGAATGGAAGAAGGGAACTTAACCTTAAGTTTGTTTAATCTATAAACCATGGTTAATGAATTTAAACGACTTCCCCTCCTCGCTCTTTCTCAGCACGAAAAAAAAAAAAAAAAAAAAATACTGTAATTGTAGTAGCTTTTTTCTTTCTTTTGAGGGATAAATGAAGGAGGAAAAAAAAAAAAAAGACTTTCCAATGGAGAAAAAGGAAAGAAACACACACACACACACACACACACACACACAAATTATGGATGGTCAGTTTTTTCCACTCGAGTTGCTACTTTCTGATGTGTTAAGGATAACTTTCGGTTAATCTTAGATTTAGTATAGAGTTTTAAGATCTTTTCATGTATTGGTGATTCCATTGACTTTGAATGGGTAACAACTTGATTAATTTTCTGTTGCACCATATAATCTTTCGGTTAAATTCCATAATTCTTTCCACTAGTAGACGCCTGGAAAATTGTGGTTATGTTAAATTATCTCTTCTGAGCAGGCAGTGGTAGAAACTATTGAGGATAAGTGGATCGGCAGTTTAATATGATCAAGTTGTTGAAACATTTGTGATTTTTTTCCTTAAACTAGTTTTTATCATTTTTTTTTTCAAAAGATTGTATTATGTTGCTTAATAGGATAATTATTACTTTTTTATTTTATTTTATATATTTTAAAAGTTTTGTTGATCCGATATGTGAATAGTAAAAGCAAGTATTCTGGTACAAGTTTAAGCAACTTGTATTCAACATGTTTGAAGTTGCCAGACGGGGAATAGAAAAAGGTGGGAGAAGTTTCAAAGAATGTTCAGCGGTTGATATAATTTCCTCTTTTTTTTTTTTTTTTTCTTTCCTGCAGTTAATGGAAAAGGTCATTCCTATTGAGGAGGAGCGAAGACCACGACGAGCTCTCAGGAGGGTTCGCTCCTTCCAGTGGTAGGCAACCTAGAAAACACTAGACATAGAGAGTAGGATTTAATTCTTAGATTCCAATATCCGAAAAGCAATCTTGGTCTTAGATTTAGATAAGAGGGATTGCAACCTGAATTATGGTGGGGAAAAATCCTTTACCTGAATAGAAAATAGTACTCCTTCGGGAGGAGAGATAGGGAAGCTTCTTTGTTGATATGCGTAGTTAGTAAGGTTTCAGAAAAATGCCAGACTTATTTTCCCCAATTGTTGATGAGAGGGAAAGAAGCTGATGCTGGATAATAATATGTATGGCTAATACAATAACATATATATATATATATATATATATATAGTAAAATGAGATTTGACTTACATTCCCCAGTTGTTAATGTGAGGGGATACATGATGAATGTAATTATGGGCATATAATGTGAGATTGGTGGGTTAAAAATCTTGTCTTTTATGTTGTTATTTGAGGACCTTGGTGTGTGATTTTCTTACTAGAAATTAGTCTTTTGGACTGTCTTGCCTTGGCTTTGAGATACCAAACGGTTGTTAAAAGCAGATGTATAAATTATTATTTTATGATAAATGGAAAAAAAATCAGCTTTTTGACTTTATCTTTGAACACATACTTAATGGGGTTTTGAAGTCCAAATACTTGATTATCTCTGTTGCTACGGACTAGTATTCTACTATTCAATAAACACTCTTTCAAGCCCCTACATTGCATTGCATTAAATCGTTCATACGAAGAGCGTTGATTACAAACATGAGTTTTGGGCCCATCTTGAAATATAATCATTTGTTGAGTGGTCACACATTCTTCTAGGATCCAAACTTGTATCAAATCCCATTGTTTAGGAGATAAATTCGGATGCCATGTCTAATTTCGAAAATTAAAATATTTTTCGTAAAAGATTTTTTTTTTTTTTCATCTTTCTCTCATTTTGAGAAAGGAAAATAAAATAATCTTATTTTCAAATTTATTTTTTGTACCGTACCCTTTTGAAAAAAGAAAATGAATTTTTTAAAAATATTTTCACAATATATTATTCTCAATATTATTTATTCTCATTTCAAAAAACTTTTTGTTTTTAAGAAATACTTATTTTACACATACAAACACCATCTTAATCTCAAAATAAAAAGACTTTCTTAATTAAAACAAGAACCCTATGTGTGGATCGCATATTCGATTTCTAAAATTGAAAAATTTTTACAAAAAAAAGTGTCAATTTTTTCATCATTCTCTCATTTTGAAAAAGAAAAATTATCTCATTTTCAAACTTATTATGTACAGTATCATTTGAAAAAAGAATAAAAAAATCTTTTTGAAATCTTCTCATAATGTATTATTCCCAACATCATTTTCTTCTCACTCCAAACAACTTTTTGTTTTACATATTCAAATACCATCTTATTTTAAAAATAAAAAGACTCTTTTAAAACAAGATAATTTTCCTTTTAAAAAATGGACACACAATCCAAATGGAGCCCAAAATTTTCCTTTTCCTTCTCAAAATAAACAAGAAAATAGAGTGCTCTAAAATTTAAAATCATCATCTCAACTTCTATTGGTTGCCAATTTCTTATTGAAATATGGTGTGAAAAGGATAACCAATATTGTAAGTTAAAATTAGTGATTGTAGAAGGTTTGGTACGCCTTAAGCAGATAAGTATATGGAATTATACAAGAAGAGATCGTGCCAAAGAGATGATATTAATGGTTGAAGAGGCAGGGCTTGGATAGCTTTTGTGATAGAGGATGTAGGCTTTTGTTGAAAATCTAAAAGGTTTTTTATTTCTGTTTTTATTTTTCATGTTACTTTTCATTAGGAAAACCATTATTACAAACATCGTAAATGAGAACGTACACTTAAAAAGAGATCGAAACATGTTTGGAGAGAGAGGGGAAAATAAAGAGAGAGATCAAAACATGTCTTATTCCAGACGAATTGTAATACATTTCATTTGACGTGTAGCAAGATCTTGCCGTTAAATATTGCCACCACATATAATCTAAGAGCTAAGTTATGAATATCTATTGTCTATCAAAAAAGTTATAATTATCTGTTAGTGTTGGTGAATAATATTTATAAGGTAATAATCATTAGTGATAGAGATTGGATAATCACGATACTAGTGATGATATCTTAATGGTTCGAGATATGTTATCCCGGATTTCTTGTCTTATTTTATGTCCCTTCAATAGTGTTATTGACATATTATCTGAATTTACGAATTTAACCACATTAAAAATGTTAAATATTAAAAAAATTGAACAAATTAATGAGTTGTCAAAATACTAATGATGAGATAGCATTTGAGACAGAAAAATGAGACAGCAGATTTGGACTCTATCTTAATTCCATTTAAAAAAAAAATTTATATTATTGGTTAGCTTGGTTTTTTTTTAATTGATATATAGTTTATAGGATCGTTTATTAAATTTTTGAAAAAGAAATCATGTTTCGGACGTGAAACCTAGTTAGCTTGATTATTAAAAGCACGTACAAGGAATGAATAAATAAGGTCACGAAGCAAAATTAAAACTTGAATGAATTGTGTATGACCACCCAACATGAATGAGGCTCACAACCAAAACTGGCAAGTTTCTAATCAAAATTGAATGCAAAGCGCCTCAAGAAAGAAATAATAAAAATAATAATAGAAAGAGAGAAAGAAAGAGGGAGAATCTTACGAAAGGATATACAAATATTCTTTTAGGACATTACGAGTTTAATACCCATGCAACGCAGTTGATCAAGATAAATATTATAATTATAATAAGTATAATTCTTTCCAAAATCTCTCCTCATAGTGATGATGCAAAATCAAAATGACAATAA
Organism: Ficus carica; assembly: GCA_009761775.1. NCBI lineage: Eukaryota > Viridiplantae > Streptophyta > Magnoliopsida > Rosales > Moraceae > Ficus > Ficus carica. The sequence goes on from CM019745.1 coordinate 18,467,851, forward strand.
TATTAATAATAAAAAAAACGAAAACAAAAGCAAAAAAATAAAAAATTCTTCTGTAATCATACTCATTTCAAAAAAAAATTAAAAAAAAAAGAACAAAAATCTTTAGACTCAAAAGAACCAGAAAAAACTAACCCTAACAAAAAAATTATAACAAAATAAAATATATATTCCATTTTCTCTTTTTTTTACTGTTTAAAAAAAAACAAAAAAAAAATTTTATCAGGTTATATACATGCAAAAACGTTTAAATTTTTTTAAAAAAATATAAAACAAAACAAACAAAAAAGACAAAAAAAAAAAAAAATGCATGCAGAATCCTTAAAAAAAAGGGTCTTTAAAAAATAGAACAAAAGAAACAAAAAAGACAAAAAAAAACCCAGAAAAAAAATCCGAAATAAAAATAAAAAATTTAAAGTAAAAAATCGTTTAAAAATCAAAAAAAGACAAAGTGAGCAAAAACACAATATAACAATAGATCGGAATCTAATGTCTAAAATTTTACATAAAAAAAAAAAGACAAAAACAATATTAAGAATAAAAAACTCTAAATAGGGGTAAAACCGGCAACACACTGTAGGAAAGAGAAAAGCAACTAAAAAAGAGGGGTAAAACGGTAATTGTACCGTGTGGGTAGCCGGAAATTTCTGCATAATAGGGGTAAAAAGGTCAACTCATTGTAGATGGAGGAAAACCAAATAAATTAGAGGGGCAAAAAAGACTCTGCACTGTAGAAAAAACAGTAAAAAAATGCATCCTTTTAGTATATTATAATAATTTGGCAATATTTATATATTGTATAAGTTTATACGAGATCAAAAAGGGGGTCAATTGCTCGTTTGATCAATAATCTTTTTACGAATTTGCGATTTGGTACACAATATATTTTTTGTTGCTAAAAGGTCCCTAAACTCTTTAAAATGTTACAATTTGATCATTTTTGATAAATAAATTTTAACAAAAAGTGTCACATTAATCATACATGATTTGTTATTAAAAGGTAATTATGTCAAAAGGATTTAACTTATATGTTTCATATATGTAATCTATTCCATCAAATTCTTAACATTTTTGTAGTGAAAAGGACTAAATTGCATTCTTTTAAAGAGTTTAGGGATCTTTTAGCCACGAAAAAAAAAGTTGAGGGACCAAATCACAACTTTGTAAAAATGTTAGGGACCAAACGAGTAATTTACACAATAAAAAAAATAATGCGGACTATAATATTTAATACAATAACAACCTCTGTAGTAGGCCATATTATATAAATTTCATAAATGATTGTATTAAGAAACAAATAAAACATATCAAATATATTAAAATATCAAATACAGAGTTTGGGAACGTGCCCGGAATTGAAGCTCGGATTAGGATTCGTGGTTGGGTTTAGAGTTAGGGTAGGGTTTCGGAACCGAGGTTATGGTAGGGCTTCGGGACGGGGGCTAGGTTTTGGGATTGAGGTAAAGGTTAAGGTCGGGATGCTATTTCGGGTTACGATATTGGGATTGGGTCGGGATCGGATTTCAATACTTGAGTCAAGGTCGTGTTTTGGGACCGGGTTGGGTTTTAGGATAATGACTGGGGTAGGGTTTTAGGACATGATTGGGGTTGTTTGTTGATACAGGAATCGGGATCGAGTCAATGTAATATACAATATGATATTATACAAGACACTATAACAGAATTTTGTTTTAATTATTAGATCTATATAAGAAACTATCAGTTTTACATATCTTTTATTTGATTAAATTTTGATTGGATATAGTATTTACAAACATACATTTAACGAAAGACAGACACTACCGTACAAAGCTTATAAAACTGTTAAACTACTTGTCACTCATGTGACTGTCGTCCTGCTGCGTGGAAGTATAAGAATAAAATATAGGGGGTTCCATCCCTTTCTTACTTGTGGAGGCCAAAATATACATGTAAGTATATGCATTTATGTATTTTATGTCGTGTAGTTATTGTCATTGTTAGAGGCTATTGTCCCCATCGCCATCGCGCACACACAAAAAATTAAATTTGGATCACAATAAGGTTGTTGCAGAGCGGTGCCTGCCCTCTTCTTCCCTGGCAGTCTCTCCTTTTCATGCCTTTTGTGATATTGGCTATATTTGAGAAGGTTTGTTTTGTTTTGTTTTGTTTTTTGTTTTTTGTTTTTTTGGCGCTCTGAAGAGTAGTGTTTAATCTGCCATTTGTTCCACCTTTTTATGTGGTGATAGGTTGTCTTCCTACAATCTCTAATATATTTGTATATGTCAATACTATATTTATTAAAAAAGAATTTGAAAATAACTTTATTTCACTTTATACTTCAATATACAATATTATTTTTAATATCATTTTAACTTTTGTTTTCATTATTATATTTTAAAACTTAAAAAAATAAGTTTTTAGTATTTAAATAAATTAAAAATGAGATTATTGTAACAATTACATGAAAATGTCAAGGAAATAACTAATAAGAATAAAATGTTAAATTTTGCATTGGCTTAATTTTGTGGCAAATTAACATTTAATAAATTTAACATAAAAAATAGCACTTTATTAGAGAGCACTTCATTGCATTAGTATTGTCAAAAAATTAAATACTATTTTTACTTTTTATTTTTCATTGTTATACTTTAAAACTTGTAAAAATGAGTTTTTACTATTTAACTAAATTAAAAACGAGAATATTGTAATAACTATATGAAAAAGTCAAGGAAATAACTAAGAATGTTAAATTTTGCATTGGTTAAATTTTGTGATAAATTAGCATCTAGTAAATTTGGCATCAAAGATAGTACTTTATTGGTGAGCATTTTTTAATTCAAATGTCAAAATTTATCATCGGCATAACAACTACATTGGAGAGCATTTTTTAATTCAAATGTTAAAATTTACCACAGGTATAACAATTAAACATTGCAGTAGTGATGCCCTTAGTGTCTACTTCTTTCTTTTTCCTTTGCTTAAATCATACTAACATTATGTTTGGTTGGAAGGAGAGATGGATGGATGGAGAGGGGTGGAGGGAGAGAGATGGAAGGAGATGTATAATTCACTGTTTGTGGAAGGAGACAGTCTCCTTTCGAGTCCACCAATTTACATCCTGATACAAGCTCTCCCCCTTATTTGAGTTTGAAAAGACTATTCTATTCTCAGAAAAATTATTAACAGATAAAAAAGACAAGATAATAACTAGATAAATAACTATTGTTTATCATTTCAACTTTCTATCTCTCTTATCAAACAACATAAATGATTCTTACGATCCTCCTTATCATTATATTCTTTATCTCTTTAACTCTCTCCGTTGTTCAAATATGTTGTCCTCTCCATCCATCATTCGTATTTTTTAATTGTCACATTATCTAAATTTGATAACTTGATCACATAAGTAGGGACTAAATATTAAAGTTGCTTAAGTAATTAACTTAGGTGTCAAAATTTAATCAGTGAGGTAGCCAATAGATTAGAAAAATGGGACAATAAATTTGAATTCATAAGCTTAGCCAATGAAAATGCTATGTTTTAATGCAAAATTGGGATTCTTTTAATTAGTGAAATTGCCCTTTTTCTTATAAATTTTTATTCTGTTAAATGAATTAAATGCATATATACCTAATACCGATACAAATTAAGGAAAGCTTACAACAAACCAAAGAGCCAGAGGAGTATAAAAAAGGAAAAAAAAAAAAGAGAGTCACTAGAGCAATCATAAGAGATTAAGAACATCTTTAATACAAATACAACTATGAATGCTATAGTCAACACATTAAAAAAAAAAATTAGGAAAATGAGAAATTTGGCATGGTATATATTTCAAATGCAACATCTACTCTTTGTCAAATTCTTAAGCTTTGAAATTGTAAAAATATACTTTTGATATTTTTAATAAATTAAAAATGGCAATCTGATAATAATCAAATGAAAAGATTAATACATTACAATCCTAAGAGAACTATTCTTGCCATATAATTCTTTAGTCCTCAGTCAAACAATCTTAGGAAATCACTTTAGTGTGTTTACAAAATGTTTTGTCATACCTCTCTGTGCCTGCTTCTACCATACCTAAAATAACATTTCTGTCTATGAGACAGAAAATTAAAAAATAATGAGGTCATTCCATGTCTTTTTTTTCCCTACCAAAAAAAAACCAAAATTGTTTTGTCATTTGGGAACTAGACTTCTTAACAGTTAATACTATTTGTGAACAATTAATTTTGTTGGCTCTCTCTCTCTCTCTTTCTCTCTCTTTCTCTCATGTATTCTGTGCATGTGAATTGTGATTGTCCTACCTCTTCAATAATTAAACAATTTTCTACCAAAAAAAAAATTTTCACCACCTATCTAATTGATAACTTTTTTTTTTTTTTTCTTAGTCCTTTTCTTTTCTCTTTCATATGTTTGTTAGTTGACTGTCTGCGGGAGTGCAGCTAACTTTTTTTTTTTTTTTTTTTTGAAAATGGGTCTAACTGGGTTTAAAAGAGAAAGGGAAAAGGGGGCTGAAGATATAAAGCAAATCAATAAAGTAAAAAAAATTATTGGACCTACTTTTAACGTTCTTAAAATTAGTACTTCCATTAAATTCATGTGTGTCTCTTACAGTAGTCTAACAACACCTCATACATTGATTTCTAATCTTTCTAAATTGTCTCTCTTTATTTATCATCATGTTATAGACACATTTTCCCCCTAATTTCTATTTTATCATTTCGTCGAAAATGATCTTGAGCATTCTATTTTGTTATGGGGGAAAAAAATAAAAGAAAAAGAATGCTACAAAAACGCACTAGTCTGTTCTATTAAAGTATATCATTATTATTATCTATTGTTATTGCTTTTGTTATTCTTCTTTTAATATTCTTGGAATACTAATATTCTTATAAGAAAATGAGATGATTGAAAGAAAAATATTTCCTTAGTGCTTGTGACAATGCGTGTCTGACAAACCAAACCAACTTCCTAAGTGGTTTTTTTTTTTTTTTTTTTTTTTGTTTCCCTCATATTAAACAATTTTTATAAATTGAACAATATCCATGCTATGGGAAAGTTTCTGATAAGGAGAATGTGCTTTGCATTTGTTTGTTTATACTAATGACAGACTTCTTTCTCATCTTAGGAGATTCTTCAGAAAGATTTTATAACCCTTCGCATCATGATATGAGCTATAGATTAACAAAAAGAAACTTTATTATTATTTTTTTGTTGGAAAAAGAAAACTAATTTTTATTTCTGTTTTCCTTTCATCTCCCAAGAAATAATAAAATATTTATACAAGGTGTTTTTGAGTTTGAGAATGCATGGTGTGGTAATCACAGAGGTAATCATTTTAGAATTATAATGCCCATCACTGGCCCTAACCCAATCTACTATTCACCACTCAAGTCTCCTATTTTTCTGATCATCTCCTTTTCTCAAAACATTACAAAAAAAAAAAAAAAAAAAGATTTTCACCTCTTTTTGGGGCAGTGGTTAGTGTTTTTTTCAACAAACAAAATGATTCCAACTTTTTACTGTGTAAATTAATTAATTAGAGCACAACCTCCGAGGCCAAGGGGGCCTGTTCTGTTCTGTCATCCATTCAAAAACCTCTTTTGCCATGAAAAGCCAAAGCACTCCTGACATTTCAACTGTCTCTCTCTCTCTCCACATACATTTTACTCTCTCTCTCTCTCTCTCTCCCTTTTTTTCTTTTCTTTTCTCCTCTTTCTCACATTTTTCAAAACCCCACTTTCCTTTCTACGTGACCCTGGTCACCAGAGAAACAGAGTGAGAGAGGGAGAGAGAGAATAAAAAGGGTAAAATGTTTCATCAAAATCTTTGCCTAAAATCAAAAATATCCCAATAATAGTGTCTGTCTCTTCCATTTCCTTTTCTCAAAAAAAAAAAAAAAAAAAAAAAAAAGAGAAGAAGAAGAAGGAAGAAGAAAGAAAGAAATGAAGTTGTCATCAATTCTGATAGTGTTATCCTCTCTTGTAATCTTTTTACTCTCCAAACTCCAACTTTCTCAGTGCTCATCAACTATTCTTGTCGATGGTGTTTCAGAGTGGAACGACCCTTCTGTTCATGTCGGTGACTCTGTTAGTAAGTTTCTTTCTTCTCTTTTTATCCTCACCAACCCAACTCGAGTTTACATCAAATTTTTCTTTCATTTATTTTTTCTAACAAATACAACATTTTATTTATTTATTTATTTTCAGTTTTCAAGCACAAATATCACTACGAGCTCTACATTTTCCAGAGCGAAAGAGCCTTCAATCTCTGCAATTTCACTCAGGCCATGCTTCTCACCAAACCCAATTCCACCTACACGGTAACTCATATCACTTTACTTGTTTCCTTTTCTCTCCCAATTCTTTCCAATGTGCTTAAAAAAAAAAAAAAAACTGAACAAATTTCTTTGCTTGCTAATTACAAAAATTTTGCTCTTAAGCAATACTTCTCAACATGGGTTTTTCCAAAAAATAAAAAATAATAATATATATTTTTTTTCTAGAGTAATTTGATATATTTGTGTCTAATAAAAAAAGAATGATACTTTTGGTAAAGTGGCACCCATCAAGGCCTGGATACTTCTACTTCAGCTTCAACAATGGGTCAGTGAAGACATGCCAATTAGGATTAGGGTCTGAAAAGCTTGCCATCAAGGTCTCTCCAGCTTTGGCGCCGAATAAAAATTCAAACATTTCTCCACAACACCCTCCAACGGCTTCACCCCCGGAGCCGGCTTCCGGTGGCGGTGTTGTGTCGGCTTCACCGGCTTATCCGTGGCCGTTCGGTCCTAAGGAGGCGGCTTCTCCCACCCCGGAACCCGCCGCCTGGTCGCCGGGGATAATGCCGTCGTTAGTGCCGGATAAAGGCGGTGGCATTCCCTTTATCAACAGCAATCCGGCGGTTCCTCTCCCCACCGGTGAAGTCGACTCTGCCACCATTAGGCCTCTCCCCATCTCTGCCCATGGTGGACGCCAGGTACGTACCTTTTTTTCCCCCTATTATTTACACTTACAATAAAATAATAATAATAATTATTATGTGGTGCGGTTAAATTAAAAAATATTTGTATCTTTCAAAAAAAAAAAAAAAATATATATATATATATATATATACACACACACACGGTCTCTTATCAGATATCGTATGGTATTCGATAAAATGAACTTAAGTTACTGTGAATTTATATAGAAGAAAATATAAAATAAATGAAATTTACATTCACTTTAACTATATTTTCTTTTACATGAATTCACATTCGTAGTAACTGAAGTTCATATTATTGGTAGAGATGTCAAAATGGACCGGACTTAGTGGGCCGACACAACTACGGCACATTAAAAGTGGGTACAGTACGACACGATTATTACATGGGTCCAGCCCGACACATTTACTTAAGTGAGCAGTGCTTGATGCGATTTTTAGGCATGTACACTAAGGACACGGGCACGTTAAGGACACGACACGAGCACGAGTACGGGCATTATAAGGGGCACGAAAATGACACGACAACATTACTCTTTTTTATGATATTTTTAATAATTTTTCATATAAGACTTATGGTGTTTTTAATCTTATTAGGAAGATTTTTTCTCTTGTGAGTTTTTACTTGATGAGGTTTTCAATATTATAATTTTTTTTTTAATATTATGCTTTGTTTTTGTTAAAAATCAATTTTTTTTCTGTGGTATTCAAAACTTACTTTTCTTATTTATCTAAAATTTTTGTTGGTGGACATGATTAAGGTACGAGGCACGTTAATAACACAACACGTTTATAAATGGGCTGTGATTCGGGCTTGACGTTATAAATTTTTTTATGAGCATGGCAAGGCACGATACGTTTATTAAATGGGCCGACAAAAGCACAGCACAAAGGCCAGGCCGGTCCAGGCCGGTTGACATCTCTATATAATTATTGGATATCATAGGATACCAAGAGTTTATGCATATATATATATATATGTATGCACAAATCTTCCAAGTAATTACTCTAAAATTTTGTAATTTTACTATTGATTTATTACTCGGAAATTTTATGATGTGGTAATTCCATATACCAACTTTCATTTCTTTTATTATGCATAAGAAATTAGGAGATTTTTTTAATATAGTTTAAAAAAAAAAAAAAAACTCAACTACAACTGTACAATTCGGAGTTTAGTTTTTATTTTAGTATAATTCTGATAAATTCTGATGGTTTATAGTTAAACAAATTAAGTAATTTTTTTTCATATTAAATTCTAAAAAGAAAATAAGATTTACTTCAAAGTTTTTAAATTTTTGTAGATGTTATTAGGAATGATAAAAGACTATTGCTATTACAAGTAGTGTCGAATTTTAATTGAATTTGGTGGGGATGTAAAGTGTTTCCCCTATCTGTTGACTGTTATTACCAAAAAAAAAAAAAAAAAGTTAAATAAATAAAGTGTTTCCCTATCTGTCTTTGTTTGTTTGTTTTTAATGTCTTTGTTGATGTATATATATTTTAAAGATTATTCTGGTGGAAAATTGTAGAGGAGGATGGATGTGAAGAAATACTCAGATGTTGTTAATGATGGCATACATGAATATATGTACATAAATAGAGTACACCAACTTTTGAGTTTTTTTTTTTTTAATTGGGAAATTGATTGTTTTTTTGTTTAATTTAAAATTTTTTTTGGGTGGCATTGCAGGCAATGGTGGGGCGTTTTGCAGCACAAATGGTTGTGTTTTGTATGGCTCTCCTAATGCTGTAAAAAAAAGTGTCTAAAGAAATGTGAGAGAGACAGGGAGGTGTAATTTATGAAGGAAAAATATTAGGGGATTACTGGTTAAAAATTGGAAGTGGAAAAGAAGGGGATTTTAGAGTCCAAAGTAGCTTTAAAGAGAGATGATATGATTAAACCACTTATTATTGTATATTTTGTGGGATGGATGGATGGATGGATGGCTGGCTCTCTCTTTAGACCCTACTTTGGAATCATTGCCCACTTTTTTGGTCCTTTTCTTGGTTTTGCCGTCCATTCCATTACTACCCCCTTTCTTCTTTTTCAACTTTGTAGTAGCTCTTTGCCTTTTCCTTTTATTATTATTATTTTTCTTTTATTGGTTGAATTACCTTTTTTTTTTTTAATTCCCATCTTTTGTTATTGTTATCATCTATTGATATATATATATATATATATAATGGTATTCTTATTCTATAAAAATCCGAAGTCCCGGGGAAAGCAACGTTGGTGAACTAATTGGAGCATAAATTTGATGCTTGTTCAAAACCATACTGGTTCAAACCCTTTTTATTGTAGTCTTTTATTATCTTATAAATATTTGAAAAAAAAAATTATGAACAAAATAAGTTTGTTCAAGCTCTTTATCCGAACCACTGAGTAACCAAACTAGGAGGTAAGATTAGAGGTCTTGGATTCAAGTTATCATCGCTGTGATAGTTGTGATATATAGACAATTCACTTCGAGAGAGATTCGTATCTCATGTAGGAAGCTCTCTTCCCCTTGATAAATCATCATCTACTCTTATAATCCAGCTCAAACTATTTACAAACAAAAAAAAAAAAAAAACTCTTTTTTTGAACACCATTAATGTTTATGGTACATTTTTTTTCCCCAAAAGGCGAGGTATTCTAAACTCAATGTAATAATGATAAGACTATTAATAATAATGATAATAATAATAATAATACGCAATTTGAGGTGTTGGAATTGGGAAATTACGGGATATTGTGGTTATGGAGCATAGAGACCTGGTAAAAATTTAATGATAAATGTTGGTTTACGAGAGTCCTGGTTATTACCTATAATGCATAGGTCAAACAAACTTAACGGATTAAGTTATTACTCAAACTACTTTTAAGGTGAATGAATGGTACTTTTTTGCTACTGAACTTGCTAAAAAGATTCTCGCTTCGAAACAAAGCATTCGGAGAACTTGTAAAAACAAAAAGAAAAGAAACCTCATTTAACCAAATAAGACTGTCTTTCATAAGTAGAGCTCGCGTAGCAATTTTGCAAGCCAAGCTCTTTTTTTTTTTTTTTTTTTTTTTTTTTTCCTCCCTTCCATTCCACGGCCCAATTCTACCAAATATGTTAATAGTTTAGGATTTGTAGGTGGGATGTAATCCCACAACCTCTAAATCGAGTAAACTGATAGAAACATGCATGAAACAAACCTTCACGTTGAAGATTCTCAAGAGGATTATCCAATATTTAAATTTTTAGAATTTTGGATATCCATATTTGTGTATATCTAAGAGTAAAAGATTTTCAAATATGTCTATTTAAAATATTTAAACTTTTAAATGAAAAGCCAAAAACAGGGAACCAAAACGACAGAAATAAAATTTTAGGAGGAAAGCAACCGAAAAAAAAAAAAAAAAAAAAAAAAAAAAACCAAAAGTAAGAAGAAAAAAACAAAAAAACAAAAACAAAACGAGCGCTTTTACCAAAATGCTGGTTTTGGTTAAAAAATGTGAATATATAGTGCACATTTTGGCACTTATTATCTATGGATATAGATAAAAGATATTTAGTTGTAGAAAAACATCCATTTTACATTGACAACAACGAGGAAGACCTATTCTACTCCAATTCCATATCTGATTTCACAAAAAGATGTAGAGTTTGAATTTTTCACCTTTAATTTAAAAAAACAAACAAAGTTGTAACTATGACAAATTATTTTTAAATTTCTTATAGTGCCATACAGCATCCAAAAATCACACTATCAATTGCTAAAGTTTAGATAGATATTCCACCGTGCGCATCATTTGAGCTCGTTTGAAGATGGTGACTAAATTTTTTTATTAACCACGGAGCATATCATGTCACATGCATGAGGATTTAACATGATTCAATGATTTGAGGACAGTGTGGAGATTTTATAAATTTATGGGATTATTTAGCAAAATTAAAATTTTAAATGACAACCTGATAATTTACTAACAATTCAGGGATTAAAGTGCAAAAATCTAAAATGTAATCAGCACCTTTGCTTGTTAGACGTTTATGGAATCATTGTCGTTAGAACTATAACTACAACTACTCGTACACGTTTTGGTATCAAACACACCCTCTTGCTTCCAGCCAAAGGCTTTTATAGCAGCAATTCAATAACTACTTTAAATCAGCTTTTTCCGTCTTCTTTTTTTAGATAGTTGTTTGATTAATAGTCATAGGGCAAGCAATGAATTTGTGCTTTGCTCAAATGCACACACAATTTGAACAATTTTTGCTACGTTTTAAATGTCGTCTTTGTCTACATGACATTCATTTTTAACCTGTCTTGAAATATTCCTCCTTTTTTTTTTTTGGTCATTTTTTCTTTGAAGAGAAATCATCGATGGAGCTAGAATTAGGACTCAAAATCACTAAAACTAGGGATGATCTCACTTCCACCACCAACTTTCGGATGGCCAAGGACCCATCTAGTCCTATTTTCATGACTAGAGAAACCGAAACCAAGTTCATCCTCACTGCCCATCTCAAAGGTTAGCTTTATTTTTTTCTTTTTTTTGTTCCTTTAAAAAAAAAACTTTTTGTTCTTAGAATTATTGTCATACTTCTTTGGTTGTATAATCATACCATACAAAACAACACAATTTGTTACATGGTACACATAGAATGTTACCATCAAGGGAAAAACTCGTACTACTAAAATAAAAAAAAAGTAATAAGTTGGATTGAACCAAAATATGGTGGGATGCCTAATATGAAGTGAATAAAAAAAAAAAAAAAATGCAGGTTTTGGGAGAGAGCATATTGGTGTCAAGATAAATGAAGATGGGACAGAGATTGCTATTAGTTGCGAGAAGCCCGTTCAGGAGATGGTGATGTCGGGGTGGATGGTGCACAAGAAGGAGGTGGAGTTGAAGGGATTCATTAGAGTTTTTCGGATACCGGAGGGCGTTGTTTTGGACAGAATTAAGGCCAAGTTCAACGAGCAAGAATCGGTTTTGACAATCGTAATGCCGAAATCGGTGAGAGGAATTAGAGGGGTTGGGATCGAGGAAGTGAAAGAAGAAGAGGTGGTTAATGAAGGGAGGAATGAGATTGCCACTACTAATGCGGATCATACAAGTGTTGGGAAAGTGCAAGGAAGTGGTCAAACAATGCGAAAGAAGGCCAATAAAGAGAGGTCCAAGAAAGAAACTTCAGCTCACAAGGCTAAAGAAAAAGATGACGTTGGAGACAAAATAAAAGAGCCAAATATCAAAAGCAGGCATGAAAAAGGCGGAGTTTCGGGGGAGAGTGCTAATCGGCAGGGACTAAAAGCAACAAGAAGTGAAGTTGGTGAGTCTTCTAAGAAGGGAGATGGTATAACAGGATCAACAAAGAAAGGTGAAAAGAAGCCAAACATAGCGAACAAAAAAGAATCTGATTCATCAGTTGATACAAAAGACAAAGCTGATGATGAAGGGAAGTTGGAAATTACACAAGCATTCACGGATCATAGCCGGCCATCTCTCAAAGAGGATGATGAAGAAGCTGAGTGGCACGAAGAGAAAACGAGCCCAGCTCAAACGCCAGAAGATGATGAAGCCACCAAACAGACATACAAGGAAGCTGCTACTACAGAACACAAGGAAGTTAAGATTGAGAAGGAGAAAAATCCAGAAAAGAATAATAATCATAATAGTTCTTTTCAAATATTGGAGAGAAATGATACGAAAGATGGGACTATGAGAGTAGAAAGTGAACTCCAAGAAGACATAGGAGAAATAGAAGGCTTGCGAAAATCGCAACCTGATTATGCACCTGCAGCAGACCATCACCACGACGACGAAGAAGCTCGTGATGGAGAAGAGAATATTGAGGAGGAAGAACCAAAGGAAGGAAAAGAAAGTCATGGTCAAGGAGAGGAAGACAATGAGAAGGATTCTCCTAATAATGTGGAAAAAGATAGAAGTGAAGAAGTGTCCCAACAGAAGAACAAGAAGCATTCTTCAAGAAAGATGAAGATTTGTACTCCTTGCGTGGTTGTAGGTTCTTCCATTATTTTGTCTCTGGTAGTGTTTGCAATCCATTGGATTAGATCAAAAAAGAGACAGGTTAATTGATCAGCTTTTATTTATTTCAGTCGTTTACTTTCAAATTTGTCATTATAGAATATGAGATTTGAGAAAGAGTTCATGGTTTGCAGTGTAAAGTGTATACTCCCTTCTTCACATTTTTATGTGTTTGGGTATTTGGGTCTTTACCCCAACCCAAATGTGCGTCCATAATGGGCTTGACTTATTTGAGGATCAATATTTAGTAGAGAATATTAGACAAAGTGACCTCCTAATGCACAACTTAATATTTCGGTGACCGCCGTTGAAAATTGGATTCAGAAACCAATTTTGTTGGTGGTCACTGTTAGTTTTGGTGACATTTGATAAAATGTAATAGTATCATAGTAGTTTTTATTTTTTATTTTTAATATTATTATTAATTTGGGTAACACATATTACGTTGATCTTTGACTAGAATTCTTGTGTGCCAACTTAATCAACTGTCAAAAATTTGTGCATCTAAGTTCTGTCAACCCAACTTAATATTGGTTTGGAGTTTCAACCGATTGATTTTTCTTTAGTTGACTTTGACTGTTTAGTCAAAGGGTCAAAATGTCCTTATCACCACACAAAACCTATCATGTAATAAGATCCGGTTCTATAAATTTTTTATCATGTGACGGTTCTCCTTTTACTTAGATGTCATAAAAAATAATGTTCTAGTAATAAATCATCACAAAAGGTTTTCAGTTCTTTCATTCATTAACAGTTATCTAGATCATAATTTCAAGCTGAGTCAATCTCCTTAAATATCTACGATTTACAAGCTCAAGTCATAACACTGGTGATCCAACAAGCATTATTTTGAGGCAGTTTGTTAGACCAAAATCATATAGAGGAAAAATACGTATGAGAAAAAGAAAGAAATGCAAACAATATTCCCAATCACAGAGTCAAGACACAAATCTTTATTCAAAATACACTGCGTTCTATTTTCTACAAATTAACCGTCATGTTAGCTTAATTTATACGACGCCACCGTCGCGAAATCTGTTATTCGTACTACTGATCTTCTTCTTTTGAAATTCAAGGCCGGTCAATATACGGTTCTTGTGGCCATATGGGTAAAAATTAATACCATCATTCAGTTAGAATTGTCTTTGGTTTTTTTTCTTTTTATCGATGAGACCAAGGGTTTTTGTGATAAGACCAAGGGAATGGGGAACAAGACCAATCTCTCTTTTTCTTAGTGACCGCGAAAGAAGAAAAAGCAAACCTTTGTGTGTAGAAATATTTCCCTCTCAAATTAAATAAAAAAAAAAAAAAAAAAAAAAAAAAAAAAAAAAAAAGAAGAAATATTCCTAACACACGGACAGGTTACCTGTGAAAAATTTGAAAAACTACCATACCAAACCGAGAAGGCTTGTCATCAACGACTTATAATCGTCATTATATGTCATATATATTTTCTACAATAATAACTTTAACCATCATGTTAATTATCGCAATCGTCATAGTTATTTGTATTGACAGCAAGAATCTATCAACTCAAATCGTCCTCTGTATGTAGCACTCAAAGTTATCTCTCCTGCGAATTAAAGCGTAAAAAAATAAACACAGAGAGATTTATAGAGGTTTGCCTCAATTAAGGTTATATTCTCTCTGTGTCTCTGGTAGGGTATTTTCACTATTTTCCAAAAAAGTACAAGTCTTTTCTCTGCTTTGTAGAGAACTATCTTCTATTGGGATAGTGGGATAACGGCTCTTCTTCGAGATTTCAAAAGTCTCGACGCCGTCCAGTGGAACTGGAAGGAAATGCCTCTCCTGCTGTCTTTTATGTCCTTAGCTAGCCTCAACATATGGAGCTCGTTTGATAACCTCTCGTAGTAGAGGACATTTTGGATTGCCTCTCCCGGTAGAGGACATATCCGATTATCTCTTGCGATAGAGGACATCTCAAGCCTATCCAACTCTCACAATAGAGGAGAAAATCTCCTCAACTGGGATGTAACAATTTGTACTAACGATTTTCTTCCTTTGAAGCCCATAGCCGGTCAATGTATAGGCGGCTATGGGTCTTGTGGCGAAAAGAGAGAAATTAATCCCATCACTCAATTAAAATTGTTTTTGGTTAATTTTCTTTTCAATGGTGAGACCAAAGGATTTTGTGATAGATAGACCGAGAGAATGGAGGACAAGACCAATCTCTCTTTTTCTTATTAACCATGGGAAAAAGAAAAAAGAAAAAGAAAAAAGAAAAAAGAAAAATTAAACCATTTGAGTGGGCCAAGTGTAGAAAAATTCCCAGAAGCCCGTTTCACCATTAAGACCATAAATGCCTTCAACGGAGACCAGCCATCGGCACTGCGTTTGACATCTAACATAGTCCCTCCCAAATGAGTAAGCATCAAACTGGTAACTTCCCACACTTTCCCATCCCAAAACGCAGTAAAACAATGTCGTTCCCACTGCGTTTATGCCGAATTCCCAGCTAAACTCATCGTCGTACGGGACTGTTTTCAGTCCCAGATCGTCGTCTTTGGACTGGCAATGCAGTGTCATGTTGTTCCCACTTCCCAGACTGTTCTTGACGCTTGCTTCTACTTTGCCTGATACCACAACCTCTGGACCCCACAACCTCATCATCATCGCAATCAGAATCACAGCTTCTACTTTCATCATCATTTTTTTTTTTGGTGTCTAATTCTTTCCTGTTCTATACATATGCTTCTTTTGGTCATGTATTTATATGGCAAGGGACGTGTGTGTGTGTGTGTGTGTGTATAATGTGTGTGTATATAATCAATGTATATCAACATCAGATTATGCTATAATTCACCGTATTACAATATGCCTATATATATCTAAAGGTAATCAAATCGATGTTACAACTTTTGAAAAAAATATATTAATTAAATACATTCTGATTGATTTCTATATTTGATATGTATCATTAAGTTTTGATCTCAAACTAAAATTTTATCTTTTTCAATTTATACAATAAATGATTTATTTCTCCTTTGTGCTCCATTAATTTGATCTAAGCGAAGATTTTTAGATAATATACCTAGTATTCTCCGAAAACCTTTGCTTAACCTTACAAAGTTGCAAGGCAGAGGATTCTAGGAGTTTCCCCAACACATAGGCATTGCCATTTTCCTTTGTACCTTTTCAATTGTCGATTGATTTTCAAACAACCAAATAGAGATAACAAACCAGTTGTTTAAGGTACTATAATAATTCTATTATCAAAACGTAATTATTTTGTCAATATTATATTGTAAAGAGTATAGCTTCATCCTTCTGTTATTTAGACCTTTTTTTTTTTTAATTTTCTTTTTTCCATTAGACGGTTCTTTCTATACCTTTACAACAAATATAACATGTTATCGTAGTATCTATGCAACAATAAACATAGGTGGCATTTTATGGAGCTTTTGTAAGACGACATCTGTATTAATAGGGTATGATTCTAAAAATGTTAGATTTATTAAACAAGTGAAAATCACAATATATATATATATTATGTATATATATATTTCAAAATTAACAGAATTTAATACAAATATAAAGTTTAAACTAAAACATTATTTATACCTTACTAAAGAAATTTCTTTGATTTATTAGTGATCTTTAGCAATTGTAATTTGTTCGAACTTTAGTTATTTGCCTTCAGCTAGGTATCAAATATTAATGCTCTGACTTATAAATATATATATATATATATATGTATGTATGTATGTATATTTATTCACATTAAGTAATTAACACATAATCTCATATGACAAATCGACAACAAGAACCTTCATAGGAGGAATTTAATAGATTTATAATTAGACCTCACTAAATTAGTGGGTATTTATAATTCACTCAAAATCATCTCCTCGCGAGATTAAAGCATATATAATTGCAAAAAGGCAGTAGTTTTTTTCCCCCCTACTATTATTGTAGTAGTTTAATGTTTACAATGTTGCTATATGATTAGCTGAAAACAAATCACAAATTCCTGTGGTACTTAAACATTCATTATCATTAATGAGGACTTAAAATTTACTTGAGGTGTCAACTCATGTCTTCTTGCTGAATTGTGGGACACTGACAATCACTACAGAAGCATGTAAATCAGCACTAGAGAAAGATGCCGCCCAATCTTGCCACATTATTCGTAAATGATTAAGCATGCTTTTGATGTAAGAGTTTAGATTGTAAAATTTAGGTCTAAATTGAATTATACATTTGGTGTAGTATTTGAATTGCTAGAGTTAAAAGGTGTAAAAAATTGAAATGTGTTAGGAAAAAAAAATCAATATGGAGCTTGTTTTGTTCGTCTCAAAATTCTACGTAATTTGAAAAAAAAAAAAATCATCTCAAACACCCTATAAATTTGATGATCGGTTCTAACTAAATGACTGATAAATAAAATGCATACACAATAAAAAAAATTTAAAAAAAAGCAATTTATTTTTACAAATTTTAGTTTTAGTAAACCATTTGTTTATAAGGAAAGTTAATAGTTTACACATAGTAATCTTTATTACTAATTTACACCTACAAGGATGGATGGGAAGGCAAAGGAGGATGATGCTTTCTTTAGCCTATTCTGTCATCTACACAGATTCGAATCTCATGGAACTCCCGTAAGACCCCTGTTCCAGCTTTGACTGTGTATATATTGGGTTGGCGATATTTTGAGTAGAGCCTAGGTTGACGACTATGAGATGTTATATTAAAGGCTCATCTTTTTCTTGCCATACTTAAAGAGGTTGATCCCACCTGTGAGGCTAAAATTCGGCGTTGAGGGGGCCACTCCCAGAGTTTTTTTTTTTTTTTTTAACCACAAAAAAAAAAAAAAAAAAAATCTTAATTACGAATTTGAATTTACTTGCATTTAGGAACTCTATTCTGGATTGTAGGATACTTGATCATTTTAGATAACTTATATGATAATATAATTGTGTTTCACATACAATTTTTCAGAATTTCCAGCAAAAAAAAAAAGAAAAAACTTAATCTCGAATCATAAATTTTGAAACTTAAAATTTTTAACAAAACAAAAAGACTTGATCAACGTCAGAAATCTGAACCACAGTGTGAACCACAAATACACTGTGGCGTTAATTTAAAAACAAATAAAAGTTGTACATACCACCTATGTAGTCTAATTTTAGTATTTATATGAACCCTGTTGATATTGTTTGTTACTGGTGAACTTTATATATTCTTCTAGTCCATAAACTTATCCATGTTGTCAAATTATATTAAACATTTACTTTCTATTCTTCGTTTTATTTTTCTTGTTTATTTTAAATATGTTATCATAACGATTAAAACTCAAACGAGGGTTTGATCCTCCATGGCTGACACCTCTGCTTTTCTTCCGTATGCTTTAATATCTTAATTTGACATTCAAGCTTTATCGCTCATAAAAGCAACATTTAGCTCCTTGTCACCACGCCCAACAATTGTTGTCCATGCCCCCTGCGCCCTCCTTGACGATTCTCTTCCTTTTACATGCACCCTGGATCCTTAATCTATGATCGTCCCTGTGTTTTTGAACCCTACTTCTACCACCGCACCTTACACAAATCAGGGAATAAAATGCAACAGAGTCTATAGCTCAAGAGGCATTCATGAAAATAATCTTATTATTAACCTTTATAAAATTATTGTCATATTGTTTACAAACTGTCAGTTTTGATGCAGTTTTCATAATTTACATTTTCACCCCTTTTTTTAGTAATTTTTTACAACCAGGTCCTTACTTATAGTTTTTCTGTTCATAACTAACATATAACTTCATTTGTTATTCTTAACCATTATAAAATATCGATAAATTGTCCAAAAACTGTCCCTTTTGTCATATTTTCATATTTTGTATTTTTGCCCCCTCTCTTGCTAATTTACAACTAGATCTTTTTCTAATTAACTTTCAAGTATTCTTCATTTTCTTAGCTAGGATTATTACTTCCTAACATCCTTACATTTCGAAATATTCTTGTCATCTTTAAAACAAAATCCATGAATTTGACTCCTAACTTTTCAATTTTTACACTTCTAGCTCAAATCTTAAAATCGTAAGATTTTAGTCGTTTTCTTGAACTTTTTTCCAAGCTTTTTCAAAGGTGTAAGAGAGGAAATGTCTTGGGTTTTTTCTACTTTAATAAGAACTTGTTTTAGGTCTATAGTTGGGTTCTTTTCATATAAAAATTCCATACGGCACAAAACTTTTACATATTGGTCACCAAAGTTTCAAAGTTTGAAACTTTTCACTTAAAACTCAGATTAGAGAGCAAGACTTCATTATATATTCTATTAAAATCATCATAGAGGCCATACAATGCATAGATCTACAAACAATAATGCCAAGATCAAACTTTTTCATGCCAAGTTACCAACTTTGTGAGAAGCACACCTTTGACTACTAGACTTTTCTTCTTCTCAAAACTTTTCTACTAGAAATATCTCAATTTTTTTTTATTTTTTTAAACATATGGACCAATATTAGAACAAATTCCTTGGGCATCATTATTTGAAAAACCACAAATCATCCAAGGATTCTCATCAGAGTCTCCAAACACCAAAAACCAACAAAGATTCAAACTTGTGTAACCTTTAAAGCTTGATATTTGCTTCTTGGATCCCTTCTTGGAAAGGTGGTATCGCCATAAAGAAGACAAAACAATTTCATATTCAAGATGTTGGAGTTAAATTGAGTAATTTCAAATCAAATTTTTCTAGAAGAAACTGTTTCGATCTTTATTTTGAAACTCCTTGATAACAAGACAATCATAACAATCAGAACAATATTCCGGGGGCAAAAGTCACTTTAGCTAGTTCATGCGCTACTCTATGTCTTGTATTAAAATTAAATAATAAGTAATATGACAAAAAATAAAAATAAAAATTTGACAGTTAAAAAAAGGTGCATTAGTGAAAGTATTTTTTTTTTTTTTTATTTCAATTTCTCAGATAGTGAAAATATTTCTATATAGTAACCGAATAATTTTCCCACTCAACTAATCCCATCTGGGAGGCTGCAATAGAATTGAAGACGTAGCATAAACTGAAGGTCAAAATGGTATTGAAATCAACTAAACAGTAGAAGTTTATGCCAATGAATCAATAGTCAATTGCCAACCCATTCATCTGTGGGGAAAGGTGAGCTAGGCTTTGACCACATGGTTCAAGCAAAACCCATTGCAAGAAGAAAATCCCATTTTCAGAGGTTTTTTTTTTGGCGGTCAAAAGGAGCAAGTCCACGTCGTGCCAACAATAATAGGATCGGAGAACAATTTGCCTGCGCAGATGCCAAATGCAGTGTGTTGCCAAGGGGATGCGGTGTGGAAAGATGGTAGAAGTGCTGCTGTGGGGGATGTTGGGTGGTCAGCTGAGCATAGGAGCCTTTCCGATGCGGTGTCCATATCAGAAGCTCAACTCTTGGCCATTAAGGATGTTGGCCCTTAGTAATCGTTGAGAGCGATAGTTTAATTGCTGTTGATGTTTCGAGTGGTATCTGGATATGTCCTGAGTGGTGGTTGGTGCCAATCACTAGTAGATGTGTTCAAGTCTCTAGTTTCTCAGTCTGTTTTGTTTTATATCTCTTCGGTCTCTAGTTTCTCATTCTCTTTGTAAATGGGGTCCTCTCCTAGTCTATCTCAGGTTATGGTTCTATCCAGGAGGCTGCCAATTTTGTTTGTTTGGTGAAATTTTAAGGATCTGAGTACCTTTTTCATGAGAAAGAGAGACAAAATATGAGCTAGTCTACGGAGGCAACAAATGGAGTCAGATAAATACTAAGCTGTCCTCTTCCACTTCCACAGAGGCAACAAATGGAGTCAGGCCGTGACAGTTCATGGCTGAAAGCAAGCTGCTTTTATACAATGTTTTACACTAATTTCCTATGTTGTAACTTTGTTTGAAGTTGTTCATCTTTTCTAGGCCACTTCATTGTTGCTAATAAGGTTGGATGCCGAACTTACTTTCCAATTGGGATTATAATATCATCTCCAAAGATATTGCTAATGCTAATGGGAAAGTCTCTATCTTCAATTTTTCTCATTTGAAGATAGAAAATGCTTTGTAATGATATAACCATTGAACATAAAAATCAGATCAGATACAATCATGAAGAAGCACAATGCCCAGATATTTTGATTATACATCAGAAACAACAAAAGCCAAAACTAATTTTATATATATATATATATATATAAGCATAAAACAAGACAACAAGAGCATATACATATCCATCCCTAAATCTCTTTACACAAATATATGATGGTGAATAAATACAAGAAACTTCTCTTCTTACACTTTTTTTTTTTTTTTTTTTTTTTTTTTTTTTTTTTTTTTTTTTTCTTTTTTGGGTTTTTCCTCCTTATTTGGTTGCAAGTTGCAACACCTCTTCTGCTCTTTTTTCCTCTTTTCCATAGTCCTCTTTTGCCATTGTCAAATAGACAAACAAATTACTCGGAATAGCTTGTTCTTCCCAAAGAGTCGAGCCCTTCTGTTCTGCTTCTCACAATTCTGTGAAAAACTTCCCTAACTTGTCTCTCCAAAGGGTCCAAACCATCCCTCAAGGCATCCACAACGACCGAGAGCTCCTCAACCCTCTGCCTCACCTCCTTCTCCTTCTCCTCCGACATCGGGAACGACACCGAATCCGCCAATTCGTTCATCACCCGCGAGCACTTCTCGATCTCGTGAATCTCCTTCAACAACCCGCAGGCGTTCCTCCGGTCCCTCTTCTTCGATTCCTCCACGATCTTCTCGTGCAAAGCCATCATCGGCTGCGCCCACGGAAGCTGCTTCGGCACCGAGAAGTGGACCTGCAGGCCGCGGTCCTGGCACGGGATGGCGGCCACCAGCGCCCACATTGCGAACAACAACACCGAATTGGCGGCGTAGACCGCGACAGCAAGGCCACTCGTTGCCACAACCTCATTGGCACGCGGCGCGGCCACATTCATCGCGATCGCCTGCAGCTGTCGAGCTGCGGACCACGACCGCGACACACTCCACGACAGCGACCGAAAGTGCCCCAAACTGCGAGCATTGCTGTTGGAATTCCGGCCGAACGAGCGGTTGCGGTGGGAGATCACGGCGGCGGCACTGGAGTCCTTCTCATCGAGCATTCCGATGGCCAAATCGATCAGGGCCTTCTTGGCACGCCTAAATTGGCCCTCGCCGAGGCTGCGCTGATTGCCAAGGGCGACACGGACGATCTCGAGAAGCTTCTGCCAAGTCCTGATAAGCTCAATTCCGTCGCGAATGGCGTTGCAGACATCCAAAGCCTTGACGCTCCGCTCGAAATAGTCGGAAACCATCCGATCCAACGGAGCCCTAAACACCATGGACCTGTGGTTGAAGAGAATCGACCGGAACTGCTCCTGGGAGGAGAGGAAGGCGTCGAGAAGCTTCCGAATCCAGGACACGGAAAGGAGGTCGACGTCGGCCATGGAGGAAGGAGGAGAAGACAAATCAAGGAAGCGGTCGGCGAGGTGACGGTGAAAGGAGTCGAGCTCGGCCTCCAAGGCCGCCGTGGAATCGGCGTGGGCGTCCATGGAACGGCCGATGTGAGAGAAACCCGTGGCAGAAGAATAGTCCGTCGTCGCTGGCATTCTCTCTCTCACATTGACCGATCCAATCACCGGAGAATCAATCGACCAACAAAGCTAAATGGGAGGTTGAAGATCGATTTGGGGAGGGAGAAATGTCAGAAAGAGGAGAGAGAAAGAGAGAGAGAGAGAGAGAGAGAGAGAGAGAGAAAGGGGTTTTTCTTTTTTATTTATTTATTTTTATTTTGGTGGGGGAAGATGGAAACCCTAAGGGGGGGTTATTTATATTTATATTAGGAAGAAAAAATATAAATTAGAAAATAAAAAATAGAATTGGACCGCGTTTTGTTATCGTAGTTGAGGAGGGAGACAAGAGAATTTGAGAGAGAGAGAGAGAGAGAGAGAGAGGCAAAAAAAAAAAAAAAAAAAAAAAAAAAAAAAAGAAAGAAAGAAAGAGTCTCTCGAGACTTGTTAAAGAGTTGCATTGCATGAGAGTTGAGAATGGAATTGAAACGACCACTAATTTCACTTTTTACTTGTTTAAACAAATCTTTTTTCCCCTTTTTAATTGTTTTCAAATATTAATTGGCTTGCTAATTAATCATTTTCTCAACTTTCTTATTATTATTATTTCATAAAAGTAATGTGAACACGTGAAACATTGTGTCTATTTACCCTTTTTATATATATATATATATATAATTATACTTCTCTTTTGGCTCCTTTTAATTTTTTGTTTTCTATATTATTATATAACAATCACTTGATTTTAATATAACTTTGTTTGTTTGTTTTTTTTTTTTTTTTCTCATTATTTTTCATGAGCTTCTCAAGTATTCATCATAGAATACATAGTGAAGCCTCTCAAAGCATCAAAGAAGACGTAGTCCATGATATTATGGATGAAATTCTATAAAAATCTGTCTCTTTATTTATTTTCCGCACTTTACTTTCTTCATTTATTTACAACACACTATATCACTTCTAAGTGACGAATCAAGGTAACAATCGACACCAAATCGATTTTCCCTCAATACATATTGATTGTAGATTTCTCCTTCTACAAATACTAATATAACCTGTAGATTTCTTTTCAGTACATTTTAATGAGTTGTGACTTGCTTAATTTATAAAAAAGTTAGGAATTTCAATTTTTTTTCTCCACTTTTGATACAAATTCATGTGGTAGGTTAGTAGTCTCAAACATGATAAAAACCATTGAGTTTTGTTTAAAAGATGTATTAGGATGTTTGAATTTTGCTAACCATTATATTCAATTATCATTTGCAATTGTTGATTTAATCGGTTGTAATTACTTGATATTCGATGTTTTGATATTTAGATCTGTAGATGCTAGTTTTTCTACAGTCAAAATTTAACAGAGAGTTAATAATAATGAATAAACAAACAGTTGAATGGGTCCTTGGCAATCGTTGTTGAAACTCATAAAGCAAATTAATGTGAAAATAACCAGAAATAAAAGTAAAAGACAGAGATAGAGAATCATCAACACCAAGATGTAGAGAGGTTCGCCAAACCGGGCTACGTCCTCTGTGAGTAATGTGTATTCACTGTATGGATGTTCTGAAGTACAAAAAATGATTTCTGGAAACCTTTTTGCAGAGTAACAGTATGAATTCAGAGTGTCGGATCCCTGTCTGAAGGGGGGTCCTCCTCTTTTTATAGAGGAATCACGAATAACTGATGTTGAGCGGTTTTCCGTCATTGTCCACTGGGGACACGTGTCATGATATGAATTCAGCAGTTATTGTAATGTTCCACAGATATGGCTTAGCGGTTATTGCCAGTTATGAACTGATCAGTTATCATGATGGCATGACACATCATCGTCGACGCTGGGTTCGACTGTTATTGAGAGTATAACCTTATAAGCCTTGTTGAATATGAACGACGAACGATGAATAGAAAATAAGATTTTGTCCTTGTGATCTATCGTTCGCAGTCAATAAAGTCAATAAGTAAGGAATCAGTGTTGATCCGTTAGCTCGATGTTCGATGCTTAATTTGGAACGAACCACGTCATTGGGTCCGGCCCAATCGTTCGAGCGATGGTCGTTCGTTATTGACTTCACAGTGAGTTGGGTCCGGCCCAAATGTGGAGGCGTTAGAATAGGGAGTTCATCGTTCGTTAGATAAACTGTTAAAACTAACGTTATTATTGGGAAGACGAAGTCTAACCCCAACAGATAGCCCCCCACTCTATCGAGCGATGGATCCTTGATAGAGTGTTTGAAACATGGCGATGGTCACATCAGTCGTGATTAAATCAGATCAGGGAAATCTGATTAGACTGACGAATCGATCGATGGGAGTCTCGAGCCCAGTGAAAAATACTGAATGAATACACGTGGCGCATGTCGAGTGGTTACCCTGACACGGTATCATTATGATATTTCGAAATTCGTACCATTGCGACGCAACAGATTCCAGCTGTCGTATCCGAGATTTTCGGGATACGTGCCGTTGCGTAGTACGAACTTTTGAAGCGGGAATTCGAAAAGTTACGAAGCATACGCCGTGTGATCGTGCTTCTGCTGAACGATCGGGACCGTTGGATGTGTTGTGAAGCTATATAACTCTTCATATGCCCAGTTTCTCCTTTATTTCTACAAGGAGCTTTCAGAAGATCAGAGTCTCAAGTTTTTTCAAGTCCTTCGAATCCTCAGGCAAGATTTTTCTTCTTTTCCAACTCGAGTAATTTTTGATTTGATAGAACTGCTTCTATACTATTTTCGAGTCTTTCTAGTAAGTTTTCTGCATTTCTTTTGGGCGAATAGTTTGGTTGAGGGGTTTTTTCTGGGTTTTTGGCCCTGTGTTCTTCGAGTTCATCCAAAACGTCAATAACGTTTTGACAAAATAGAAGTTTTAGATCTTCAAACCTTTTATCGTTCGCCCAAAAATTAGTTTTTCTCCGACATGGATAAACAAAAGGAGGTTATCGATGATGTGGACGTTGAATGGACGAGCACCGACTCGAGTGATAACAGTTCAGACGATGAGGAATTGATGTCAACCATTCGTCGTTCGAGGCTCGAACACGAATTTCAGCAGAGCCAGATGGGTGCTGGGACGAGCGAGGCTTCCGAGAGGAATCGACTGGCGACAACATCGGGGGAAGAATTTGTATCGATTCCCCCTATTGCTCGATTGACGGAGCCACCTCGTCGGCTGACCACCGAAACATATTTACGAACGTCGAACCCTCGATCAGTTTTAACAGAGCAAGATTTGTCGGACATCAGGGGTCGATATGGTTTCCCGAACGAGGTCCAAATTCGTTTACCATTCAAGGGTGAGCGAGCAGACACAGTTTCCGAGGGATGGATATGTATGTATACCATCTACTTCGAATGCGGACTTCGACTTCCACTTCCTCCACTTCTTATTCGAGTCATGAATCATTATAACCTCGCCATCCCACAGTTGATGCCGAATGGGATGAGGGTTTTCTTGGGATTGATCGTGCTATCGGAAGAAGCGAGCATCGAACTCACAGTGGACGATGTGCTCGCGATATATTATCCTCAAGAAAATGCAAAAGATCATGGACGGTACTCGATGTACCCTCGGAGGAAGAAGCAAGTAGTTGGCGAGATGAAGAACGCCGACAGATATTGGCAGGACCATTACTTCTTCATGCACGTGAATAAAAAGTCGATGGGTGTCCTGGCCGATGCTTTTAACCCTTTTTGGGGAACTCTTCGTAAGTATCGAACGGAGAGCGTCGAACGAAGAATTCAATTTAATAACTTCGATGATTTCTGATGTAATTTATTTGTATTCTGCAGGCAAGGAACTGAAGAAACCTCCTCCCAAATCTCTCTTGTTCGAAGAGAAACTCGAGCGTCTACTTGCTCTGCCGAATAGAGAGTGGAACGATATTCAAGTTCCAATTAGATTACGAGCATCGAGCCTGTGGAAGGACTTCGTCGAACTCCCAACAGGTATTCCTAAACGAGTTCCTTCCTGGGTAGATTGGCCTTTTGTAATTAGGGGAGCGCTAAGGAGACTTTTTGGCACTCCGTTGTTCGTCGACCCCCTTACTGATGAGGAGGCTTTGATCGCAGAATTTGCCTTGGACTCGTTAGTCATGGAGGTCCCCACGCCGAAGGATATAATGGCCAAACGGAGGGCCAAGAAAGAAGACGAACGAGCAGCTGCTGCTGCTGCGGCCGCTGCTGCTACGAGCGCAGGCCAGGTTAACGAACCTGAGCCTTTTCCTGTTCTTGAGTCTTCTCCTGAACCTCCATCAAAGCCGAGTTCGCCACCCGCTAAGAAGAGGAAGGTGGTTGAGAAGCCCAAGAGGAAAATTCCTGCGAAGAGGAGCAAAAAATCGAAGGTCGCGATCCCCGAGACGGACGTCGAGGGACCAATGGTTGAGGTGGACATGCCTCCAAGTGTATCCATTTTGCACGATCGAAAGATGAGCGTTGAAATTGCTCGTCAGCTATTCTCTGATGCAGATGCAGAAACGATGAGGCAAGGTCTTCCTCAGAGCCACATGGATGACATCATGTGGGAAACCATGAAGGTATGATGAATATATACTTTGTATTGCAATATATAATTCATTCGTACTCCCATTTCTGAGGATTGTGTTTTTACTTTGCAGATCAATGTTCGGACGATGGGGCTCTTTTATCGAATGTCCGACAGAGTCGCCGAACAGAGGGATCAACTGAAAGATCTCAAGGCGAAGGATGTTGCTCGGGGAGAAAAGTTGCTGGACATCGAACGTAAGTTCGGAGATGTCAAGGCCGGCGCTGATGGACTGATGGCTGAACTTCAGAAGTCCATGGATGTGGCGAGAGAGGGCACTTCTGCGATGGAGACTTTGGTCAAGAGATTTGATGAAAGTCAGGCCAGAATCAAAACTCTCGAAGAAGGTCAGGCCAGAATCAAATCTCTCGAAGATGAAAACGCAGCGCTCGCCGCTCAAATTATGGACGCGTTCGAGAAGGCCACTCTGAAGGCTCGATATGACATCCTGAAGGACTACAAAGCGGGACTCCTCGATGAAGCTCAAATCGATGAAGAAATTGAGATGTTCGAGGAAGATTATCCCGAGGAAGTCAGGAGCTTATCAGCTGCCCCTACATCAGTGCCGGCGGAGGCTGAGAATGCGAACGTCGAGCCCCCGGTTCCAGCAAATCCTTCTGAAGATCTCGACGCTCGAGAATAGATTTATTTTTGTCAAATTTTTGTAAACTTTTTATATTATTTCTGAATTGTAAAGACAATTCTCTTTTTTTTTTTTTTTTATTGAAAATTTATATTTCTGCTCACATCTTTTTGTATGATATTGATGTGGATGTTTTCGACAATTTCGAATGTTCGAACGTCGAGAGTAGAGTGATTCGTACCAGACGAATATTGAGCGCAATGTGATGGGCGTAATTCGAAATAAACGAATGTCGAACGTAATTCGCACTTGACGAATATCGAACGGAATGTAATTCGTAATGAACGAATGTCGAGTGTCCAAAGACGCGTTTTTTATTAGTAAAAGTAGCTGAACTCATTCAAATGTGATGAGCTGCCTACGTACCCAGAGTTTAGGGATCAAGCCATTCGTAGTTCGATAGAACAATGAAATTGTTTGATGATTTTGACTGGACTCGTATGAACGCATATGAGTTGCCTACGTACCCAGTGTTTAGGGATCAAGCCAAACGTAGTTCAAGTAGTGAAGTTGTTAGGCGTAGACCTACGGATTCGATATCGCATCGAACGTTCGACGTAAGGGATCTAGCCTTTACAAAAATTTGTTCCGAAAAATTACAAGTGTTTAGTTTAGAAACATCAAAACAGCAAAAATAGATTACACATAGTATTTTCGCAAATGATGCGAGTTCCAACTGCGAAGAACCTCCACTCCATCGCTCGTTTCCAAGCGGTAGACGCCTGGTCGTATAGCCTTCAAAATCCTGTAAGGACCTTCCCAGTTTGCTCCCAACTTTCCTGCGTTTGGCTCGGCAGTGTTCTGGAATACTTTTCGAAGTACAAGATCTCCTTCGTTGAAAGTTCTCGGTCGAACTTTGGAGTTGTAGTACTTTGCCACTGATTGTTGGTAGTTTGTCATTCGAATCAGGGCTTGATCTCGTCGTTCGTCAAGAGTGTCCAGACTGTCGTTGAGCATTTCTTGATTCTGACTCTCGTTTTCAAAAGCCAATTGACGCCGGAGTGTAGGGACACCGATTTCTGCTGGGATAACAGCTTCAGCACCGAAGGTTAGTGAAAATGGAGATTCTCCGTTCGCTCTTCGCGGGGTAGTCCTGTAAGCCCAGAGTACGCCATGTAGTTCATCTGCCCATCGCCCCTTTCGAGCTTCAAGTTTCTTCTTCAAATTCTGAACGATCGTTTTGTTAGTTGCTTCTGCTTGTCCATTCCCTTGGGGATACCTTGGGGTAGAAAAGCTAAGCTCGATGTTCCATTCGTTGCAGAATTTTCTAAAGTTGCCTGAAATGAACTGTGATCCATTATCTGTGACGATCTCCTGGGGCACACCAAATCTGCAAATTATGTTCCTCCAAATGAAACTTTCGACGTCCGAATCCTTGATGTCCGCAAATGCTTCTGCTTCAACCCACTTGGTGAAATAATCAGTGAGTACAAGCAGATATTTACGTTGACCGCTCGCTCTTGGAAGTGGACCCACTATATCCATTGAATATTTCATGAATGGATATGGCGATGCGATGCTCGATAATCGTTCTGAAGGCTGATGAAGAATGAGAGAGTGTCTCTGGCATTTGTCGCACCGTTTGACAAAGTCTTCGCTGTCTTGAAGCATAGTGGGCCAGTAATAGCCTTGCCGCTTGACTTTGTTGCAGAGTGATCGTCCCCCTGAGTGGTTTCCGCACTCGCCTTCATGAACTTCCTTTAGAACGTAATTAGCTTCATTATTATCGAGACATCGAACGTAGGGACCGTTGAACGAGCGTCGAAAGAGGACATCGTTGATCAATGAAAACCTTGCAGCTTTGGTCTTTACTTTCCGGGCTTCCTGTTTGTCTTCTGATAGAACTTCATCCTTCAGATAAGCGATAATGGGTGCTCGCCAATCCGTGAGGACTTCTCCTGTGATGATCGTGGATTCAACCTGGATGCTGGGCTCTTCAATGAACCCGATTGGGATGCTTCGACGCAAGTGAGGCTCTGAAGTTGAACCAAATGAAGCCAAGGCGTCCGCTTGTGTATTAAGATCCCTCGACACTTGTTCTATCGAGTATCCTTCAAAATGCTGAACAAGCGAACGAACAACGTTCAAGTAAGCTTCCATCCTTGTATCCTTGGCTATGTACTCCCCGAGTACTTGGTTCACCACGAGCTGGGAGTCGCTATATATCTTCAGGCGTCGAGCCCCCAGTGCCTTCGCTAGATGTAGCCCAGCAATTAAGGCTTCGTATTCAGCTTCATTGTTCGAAGCGTTGAATCCCAGGCGAAATGATTGTTCGATGATCTCACCATCAGGAGTCTTGCAAAATACACCCACTCCAGATCCTTTGATGTTTGATGCTCCGTCCACCATGAGCGTCCAGTAGCATTCTTCTTCAGTGTTCGTTCTAGAAGGATCTGGTGTGAGTTCAGCTACAAAGTCAGCAAATACTTGTGATTTCAAGCTTGTTCTTACCCGATACTCGATATCAAATTCACTCAATTCGACCGCCCACTTTGTCAAGCGTCTAGATAAATTTGGGCTATGAAGTATGGCACGAAGAGGATAAGTAGACAATACAACTATCGAGTGTGATTGGAAGTATGGCCTCAGCTTTCTTGCTGCCGTAATGAGAGCCAAAGCTAACTTCTCAACCACCGGGTATCTTGTCTCCGCATCGAGCAATGACTTGCTGACATAATAGACGGGTTGCTCGCCGTTCGAATCTCGTACAAGAACAGCACTCACCGCGTCTTCTGTTACTGTCAAATAAAGAAAAAGACTTTCTCCGGTTACTGGTTTCGATAAAATTGGAGGGGATGACAAGTATTTTTTGAGCTCGTTAAAGGCCTGCTGACATTGTTCGTTCCACTCAAATTTCTTGTTCCCCTTGAGCAACTTGAAGAAGGGCAGGCATTTATCGGTCGATCGAGAGATGAATCTGTTCAAAGTAGCAATTCTTCCAGTCAACTTCTGGATCTCTCGCTTGTTCTTCGGTGAAGGCATGTTGAGTATTGCTCGTATCTGGTCAGGGTTCACTTCAATACCACGCTGCGTCACGATATAACCCAAGAACTTCCCAGAAGACACACCAAACGAGCATTTGGAAGGATTCAAATGCATGTTATGCTGTCTAAGTACCGAGAAGCACTCCGAAAGGTGACCAATGTGGTCGGCAGCTTTCAATGATTTGACCAGCATATCATCTATGTAAACCTCCATCGTTCGACCGATTTGATCTGCGAACATTGCGTTGACGAGTCTCTGGTAAGTTGCACCGGCGTTCTTCAACCCGAAAGGCATTACCTTGTAGCAATATATTCCCCTCTCCGTGATAAAAGCTGTCTTTTCTTGGTCGTCGGGATGCATGAGGATCTGGTTGTATCCTGAAAATGCGTCCAAGAAAGAGAGTAATTCATGTCCGGCAGTTGCATCAACCAAACGATCGATGTGTGGAAGATGAAAACTATCTTTTGGACAAGCCTTGTTCAAATCGGTGAAGTCGATGCAGACTCTCCACTTTCCGTTCTTTTTCTTCACGATTACAACGTTCGCCAACCAGTCAGGGTACTGAATTTCTTTGATGAATCCAGCCTCAATCAACTTTCGCACCTCATCGTTCACGATCTTGTTGCGTTCAATCTCGAGCTTCCTCCGTTTCTGCTTCACTGGCTTATGGTTAGGATCGACATGGAGTCGATGAGTTGTTACCTCCGGGTCGATTCCTGGCATGTCATTGTGTGACCATGCAAAGCAGTCCTGATTATCGCGAAGGAAACTCAACAAGTGTTCACGAATAACGGGATCGAGCATCGAACCAAGCTGGATGGTTTGATCTGGATTAGCTGGATCGAGCGGGATTTCATCTAGTTGCTCCACGTCTGGCTGTGTTTGATCGTTCGATTCTGCCTTCTTCTCTAGTTGCTATAAACGATCTGTCTGTTTCATCTTGAGAGAATGGAGATAGCAAGTCCGCGCAACTTCTTGGTTTCCCTTGATCTCCTTGACTCCTCTCTTCGTTGGGAATCTGATTCTCTGGTGGTAAGTGGAAGGAACTGCCTTCATTGCATGTATCCATGGCCTACCGAGGATGATGTTGTAGGCGGATGGACAATCCAAGACCAAGAAAGTGGTCATCTTGTTCTCTCCTCCTGCAAAAACAGGTAGTTTGATCTTTCCAACAGCAGCAGTCGACTCCCCATTGAAACCTGTCAAGATGGTCGTCGATCGTTCGATGTCGGACTCAGATAACTCCATTTCTTTCAATGTTGAAAGAAAAAGAACATCCGCAGAACTCCCATTGTCAACCAGAATTCGACCAACTTCACAGTTCGATATGTTCAACGTCAAAACGAGCGCATCGTCGTGAGGTCGGCTCAGGTTTGTGGCTTCGCTGCTGTGAAATGTGATAGAGTGCTCGACGGGGTCATCGGGAAGAATTGCTGCAATCGGCTGCATTGCTTTCCTTCGATGAGATTTGATAGCGGTTACTGTCTCCCCGCTATAAATCGAGCCTCCAAGAATGACTCCGATTGTCTTCCGGACTGGCGGAGGGGAGGGTGTGTCTTCAATATGCTGCACCACCCTTCGCTCTTTGTGTTTGCCACCAAGTCCGTACGTTTCTCTTCCTTTTTCTGTAAGGAATTCACGGAGGTGACCCTTCTTCAATAGTTCCGCCACTTCTGCCCTCAGTGCCCTGCAGTCAACAGTATTGTGCCCGTGATCTTTGTGAAATTCACAATACTTGGATGTGTCTCTGGCTGGGTTCTCCGGCAACTTCTTCGGTCAAGTGACAAAATCCTGGCGCTTGAGATGAGCAATAAGCTCTGAGGGGCTTATTCCAAGGGCATACTTCGGCGGAGAGAATGGTCGTTTGCGGTCTCGTCTGGTTGACCGCTCGACCCTTTTCTCTGTTGGACGCTGTTGGCGTGGACGTTCGCGTCTAAAATTCTTCTCTCGTTCATCACGGGCCTTCGAGAGTTCTTCTCGAGTCCTCGCAAGGTCTCGCTCCACTCGTTCGTTCTCCTCCTCCAATTCGATGAATCCCTTCGCTCGATGTAGAGCATCTTGGATCGTCGGGGGATATCGGGCACATATCTCATTTTTAAACAAAGATCTATGCCTTAATCCTTTCTTCAAAGCTTCCCTCGCTGTGCCGTCATCCAACCCTGAGATCTCCGAAATCGCTTTGCTAAAACGCTTAATGTAAGCGTGTAGCGATTCGTGTGGTCCCTGGATCACACCCCACAGATCCTTCGTTGTCTTTCCGGACTGGATGTGAACGGAGTAGCTCCTCATGAATTCGAGGGAAAGTTCATCGAACGAGTCAATGGATTCTGCAGGGAGATTACAGAACCATCTCAACGCCGCACCCTTCAAGCTCTGAGCGAAGAGCTTGCACATCATATCGTCCAACATATGTGTTGGGATGTTCGTCGATTGAACGACATGCTTGTATTGAAGGAGGTGGTCATGTGGGTCTGACATCCCGTCAAACCGAGGAAAAGAGATGTTGCTGAACTTGGGGGTGATTGTGTTGGTGATCCGCTTTGTTAAAGGCGTCTCGCGGACACCACGGGCAAGATCATCGATCCCTGGTGTGGAGGTTGTTGCTTTATGGATTTGCGAAGTGAAGCGTTGTTGCATCTGCGCTTCCAATGTCCTCATCTCCTCAGACATTATACTTCGCATCATCTCCTCAACGTTCGTACCTGGTTGGAGGAGATCCTCTGATGATTGTGATAATTCGGGCGTCGAACGCCGAATTGGTGTGGTCTGTCTCCTTGAACTGGGTCCCGGTGCCGCCTGTCTCTACTGCGCTTGTCTCTCGTCTACTGGCGGGGTATCCTCAGATGCGAACAATGGCTGCATCGGATTAATTGGGCTGTAAGGAGCCCTCGAACGTTGCTGGTGATAAGGCGTGGCGTGCTGCCAGCCCCCAGCGCTCGCATGTTGCGGGTTGTAAGATGTGGCTGGTCGCCATGTCCCATCGTTCGCGCCTCGCTATTCGTATGAGGCGTTTGGTCGCCAGCCCCCAGCGCTCGCACCTGAGGAATACCCGACATATGGGTTGTAGTAGTACGAGTAAGCGGCTTGGGAGTTGATTGCCATCAACTGGTTTTTGAGAATCTGGTTCTCCGCAGTGATGGTCTCCATATGACTCTGCTGGTCATTGTGTTTTTTGGTCAGTTCCTCAACCAATCGTGTCAGATTGGTGATTTGGGAGATCGCTTCAGAGGTTGAAGCTTCCTGTTGAATGATTGGGCTTCCTTGGGGAAGATCATCCCGGTGTTCACGTTCTGCTGCCATGGCTGTTGTACGAGTTTCCGATGTAAGATGGCCAAGAGCCCCACGGTGGGCGCCAAACTGTAGATGCTAGTTTTTCTACAGTCAAAATTTAACAGAGAGTTAATAATAATGAATAAACAAACAGTTGAATGGGTCCTTGGCAATCGTTGTTGAAACTCATAAAGCAAATTAATGTGAAAATAACCAGAAATAAAAGTAAAAGACAGAGATAGAGAATCATCAACACCAAGATGTAGAGAGGTTCGCCAAACCGGGCTACGTCCTCTGTGAGTAATGTGTATTCACTGTATGGATGTTCTGAAGTACAAAAAATGATTTCTGGAAACCTTTTTGCAGAGTAACAGTATGAATTCAGAGTGTCGGATCCCTGTCTGAAGGGGGGTCCTCCTCTTTTTATAGAGGAATCACGAATAACTGATGTTGAGCGGTTTTCCGTCATTGTCCACTGGGGACACGTGTCATGATATGAATTCAGCAGTTATTGTAATGTTCCACAGATATGGCTTAGCGGTTATTGCCAGTTATGAACTGATCAGTTATCATGATGGCATGACACATCATCGTCGACGCTGGGTTCGACTGTTATTGAGAGTATAACCTTATAAGCCTTGTTGAATATGAACGACGAACGATGAATAGAAAATAAGATTTTATCCTTGTGATCTATCGTTCGCAGTCAATAAAGTCAATAAGTAAGGAATCAGTGTTGATCCGTTAGCTCGATGTTCGATGCTTAATTTGGAACGAATCACGTCATTGGGTCCGGCCCAATCGTTCGAGCGATGGTCGTTCGTTATTGACTTCACAGTGAGTTAGGTCCGGCCCAAATGTGGAGGCGTTAGAATAGGGAGTTCATCGTTCGTTAGATAAACTGTTAAAACTAACGTTATTATTGGGAAGACGAAGTCTAACCCCAACAAGATCCCTCGTTTATCTATAAATATATGGTAGACTCCCTTATTGTTTTAATTATCATAACGTAAAACAATTAAAGTTGTTAAATCCAGTGTAAAGCCGCTAAATTGAATAAGATTGTATTATCATACTCTTGAGCCATTGTCTATGTCACATAGAAAAATATGACATATATTAATAATAAGTGGTGGAGGGAGGGGATGCTAGTGGGGCCCCCACTAAAATGTTTTGTTTTTTTTTAATTTATCTCAAAAATTTTATAATATTTATAATTTGCCCCAACTTCAAGTAAAAGATTCTCGTATAGTCATTATTTTACCCCTCGTTAAAAATAAAAATTCTCACATAATCCATATTAAAATTGATTATATGTTAATAATTTTATTACTTTGTCTCCACTAAAATTAAAAATTCTCACATAAATCCACAAAAATTAAAGATTCTCATGTAGCCCCCACTAAATTTTATTTTATGTTAAAAAAAAAAATTGTTGTACGCCTGCACTGAGATATATTTATGGCTCCGCCACTGTTAACAATAACTATTTTTTTTATATTTTTTCCCTTTATTTTAAGAAATCACGTTCAACACAAACAAACTTCGTAATGACCAAATCATTATTTTCATTGAATGACACAATTATCATAATCTTATATTATTATCAATGTTACATAATAAATTATCAAATTTACAAATATATATAGTAACCATTACTTGTTTTAATAATTACAACTACACTATCGTTAATTAATATTGTGATAAGCGAGATGGATTATGTATGGAGAGATGGCTACATGTAGACTGTGATCACTTGTTTGAATCCTCTCCTTCTCAAAAATTTACTTATACTAAGAAAAAATTAGAAACAAAATTCTTAGCCCTCACCAATATATCTAAAAAGATTGTTGCTTAGAGGAATAAATTGTTAGATGCTACAAAAACGCTAATAATTATTTAAATTTCATCAAGTGTATCAAAT
This sequence comes from Ficus carica, assembly GCA_009761775.1. NCBI lineage: Eukaryota > Viridiplantae > Streptophyta > Magnoliopsida > Rosales > Moraceae > Ficus > Ficus carica. The sequence continues at coordinate 18,503,760 of CM019745.1, forward strand.
AAATTGGAAAAACGTGTTTTTATGAAATAATTCTCTCAAGTAGAATACGTTATGCAGAGAAATACCACCAAGTGAGTAAGAGGACAAGATCCTATCATGAAATTCTTTGAGTAAACATCATCTAATTTAAATTACAAGAATATCATTAATATTTCTTATGATAAAATTTTATTTTACAGTAAAATTCTCCATTATCAATAAAAATTTCAAGGGGTACGTAGAACTATTTCAAATTAAGCGAAATGTAATTAATTCAACCAAATTGAATAAAAATTTAATGTAAAAAAAAAAATCTGAAATATGTCAATTTAATTAACAAGTTCTTGGTTAAACTGATTATACCGATTCGTCATTGTCATTATTTACCGAAGCATATGTTCCTAATTCAATGGTCTTTTTGAAAACTACATTCATTGTGTATCGTGTTTAAATATAATATAAGAAAATATTATATGTGTTTGCATGCTTGCTTTTTATATTGTATTTATATATAATATATGTTTGGATTGTTAGTGAGAGAGAGTATGTAACTGATAAAAATAGATAGAAGAAAAGATTCATAAATAGTAATTATATTGTATTTAAATAAAATATATTAGATATCCAAACACATATCCTATTGTATTATAATATGATGTAGAGTGAAGTGTGTTTACAAGAATTATAAGACCATCTCTAATGTATTTGTGCATGTCAATATTATTATTTATTATAAAATAACATTATCTCACTTTATGCTTTAATGCATTATTTATTTTTAATGATATTTTTACTTTTTTTTAATTATTATTGTACTTTAGAATTTGTAAATGTGAACTTTTAATATCTAAATAAATAAAAAAAACAAAAATATTGTAATAATTACATGATACAACAATCAATAAGAATCAAAAGTGAAATTTGATATTGCATATATCTTGTAATAAATTTGTTATAAAGTTTAGTATATAATAAATTTAATATAAAATTAACACTATAGTAGAGATTATTTTTTTAATACAAATATCAAAATGTATCATTGATATATTAATTTAGTATTGTATTGATGATGTAGGTTGTGAGTTGTATAATATTGTTGTATTTTATCCCCTACGACCCCCTTACTTTTGTGGTTTGTAGCTTTTTTAGGACCTGTTTGGTGCACAAGTTCAGTTTGAGTTGAGTTGAGATTTTTAAGTTTGAATAGTAATTTTTATTGACTTTTTCAGAAAAGATAAAAAAAAATTTCAATGATAAAAAAATACAATTTAATTTAAATTAAGTTGGAGAACCAAACGTGTGTTAGATCCCAAAACCAACCACACATGGCTCACGCACGCACTTCTCTTTTATATATTTTCATTAGTTTTAAATCTTAATTTAATTTTTATATTTGTTTTAATGTTTTCAGTAGTAGCATTTGACGCTATTCCCAATAAATGAGTCCCAGTCCGGTTCCGAGTTAGAAGAAGAGCGACATCAGGAATAATAATAATAATAATAAAAATTTTCTTCCAAAAAAAAAAAAAAATAATAATAATAATAATACTACTTTTTCAGAACACACTCACACACTCTGCGCCGTTTGGTGGATTTTAATTGCGCTTATCCACACGGTCACCGGGTCCTGGGTAACGGCAAGCTGGAAGCTGCCACGTGTTGGGTCTTAACGGTGATAAAACCATGACGCAGTCGTTTAAACCGGGATTAGGGTTCACACGTGGAGGGCATCACCGAGTCTGCGTTGGCGCGTACAACAAACGACGACTGCCTCGGGAGGTGTGGACTCTTTCTGCCTCTTCTAGAAAAGCGAGGGTAGTCATATGACTGTTTGATGACGTGGCATGTTTTTCTTGGAGACGTGAATATGAAATGCTTACCTAAACGAGCCCTCAAATGACAGTATCACCCCTGTTCGAAATCACAAAATAATTAAATAATTGAAAACAGAGATATTTTTATTTATTTATTTCTTTTTGCTGATTCAAACATTTGGAAGTGGCTCTCCACAATTACGGGTGGGTCCCCATTTTTAAGTCTCTTCTGTGGGTTTGGATGGAGAGAGATCAGGAAAGGGGACCCAAAAATTAATTGTTAACCAAAAAATAAAAGATAGACAGGTAGAGGAGAAATAAAAAGCTATATATTAATTGTTTAAAAAAATATACATCATTTCAAAGATAGTGACATGAGTTTAAGAATATTCATTTGTCGTGGCAATTTTTGTTGTTTCTTTATTGGTTAAGTAGAGCCTACCCTAGTTCAATTCAAAGCAATGTTTACCTTACACATTTGCCCCATTTTTTTTTTTTAATTTTTTTTTTATGCTTTAGTTTCTCTCTCTATTTTTTTAGGGAAAAAAAAAAAAACATTTTGAAAAAAATAATAATAAATTAGAGTATAAAATTTTAAATATAATAATAAATAATATAATCAAATTTTTGATCGTATAATACTTAAAAAAAACCCTCATCTTTCTTCTTTTCTCTCTAATATAAAACTATGTACGTAAAATTGTTGTTATGAATTAATCTTAAATTGAAATTTTTAAGAAATTCAAGGAAATCTAAGGATTTATTAAAAATATATATTATAATTTATCATATTTTAAAAAACATGTTATAAATTTCAAAGGGTACTTATAAAACATGTTATTTATTACAATTAACCATTTTTCCCCCCTTTCCATGATAAAGACTTCAAATATTTTCTTGAAGTTAGTTTTTCATACTTTGCTTCTAAATGAGTAAGCAAATGTATTTACTGATACTATGAATTATATCTCTGTTGGGGTAAGATTTCATATCCTATCTATTTGTCAATCGCATTCGTGACTGGCAAACATAGAACAATGGAAGCCCAACTCAGAAAAGCCCACAAATTACGAGTATAGAGCTCATTTTTTTTTAATAAAGAACACCGTTGGTTTGAAGATTGACAATCGACTAAAAGAACATTCAAGCAATTGCTCTGATTGGTTAAACTCCGAGAAACTCGTCCTTTTAATAGAAGAATGTGCAAACAATCATAGCCATGTAACCACGACTCAAATAGTGGAAGTAACTACTCTTTCTCGGAGATGATGGAGGTCACTACTTCCTTCTCCTATAAATAGAGGAAGACATCCTTTCAGAAGGGAGTCCAAGCCATTTTTGCCCTACCAAATCATTCCAGACACTTTGAAATCCAAAATTTATCCTTGTAACCTCAATATTAACCCTTGTAATTTCGTTTCAGGCACAGTGAAGAAGCATCAGACACAGTCTAGACTTCAAGGAACTTCTATACATTCTGGTGTCATTTACTTTCCAGTAGTTTAAGTGCTTTCTTTCTTAATTTCTTGCATGTTCATTAATGTTCGATGTTTCTTGCATGGTCATTCATGTTCATAGTTTAGCGTATATTTTTATTAACGGTGATCAACTGTCCCGATTTTATGATTAATTATTATTTCTTGGTTATTGTTGATGCCGAAAACGCCTCCGGCAGCAACACCTAATGTGGTCGGGTGGTCCGATCACGTCCGGCCAGTCACTCCGCCGCCGTCACTTACAAAATGAAAGTACCTCGGAATGATGGGGACACCGGTGTGGTGTCTGTCGCGGGCACTCTGATGCCTAAGTCAGTTCGAGAGCTGATGAGCGGTAGGAGAGGCAGAGCTTTGGCAAGGTAGAAGTGAGCTTACCTAGATTTGTGGGTTCCTCCTCTATTTATAGGTGCCTTTCGCGGGCTCGGGTGCTCGGGGCGACTCGGCCGGGTCGGCTACGGAATAACCCAAGTGGGTGACGTGGCTCTGAACTTGCACACGTGTCGGCCTACAATGACGCCACGCAACCGGCCTAGGGGGCGATAGGGCGACTGCTGCCGGCGTCAGCGGGGACAACCCCTGCCAGGTCAGGTGACGGCGGGTGGCAATATGACGTGCTGCAGGAGTGGGCAGGCTGCGCCTGCCGCTGATGGGACTTGTGTCAGGAATGGTGTGACAGGTGGGGCACGGGCTCCGAGGGCCCTTAGCCTCTGGAATGTACTGGCGCGAGGGGGCTTGTCTGGTATTCTAGTCGGCTAGCAGGCTCACACGGGTAGACGGGGCACTCCGGCAAGACGGCGAGGCCCGAGCGCCGATTAAGCCGTCAGTGAGCGGAGTATGGTCGGCACTGCTCGGATCCGATATCAGGTGACTTGGGTAATGGTGGATCACGTATGTCGTGGTCGGAGCAGAAATTGGTATCAACATAAGCCCCCCAGCGTCCCTGGACAATTTTTGTTCCAGGGGTGCTCTTGGTACTCGCGGTGGCAGTGATCGAGCTACTCGTCTTGTGGTCGGCTATTCGGTTCCAAAGTTGATCGTCGGGTGTCGTAGGCAGGTCGGGAACGTTCGGCGCCTCGGCAAGCAGCCACGTGTCGGTCTGCGATTGGAGAGTGCAGGGCGGCAGTTTGATTTTCGAAACAGGCGGCAAGGCGGGAAACCGAATCGTCGTCTGGGAATCCGCACCTGCGTTAAATGCGGGGCCTTCGCCTATAAATAGGGCTGGGCGCTTCTCATTTCGCACATCGCGTCAGAAGAAATCCATCCCTGCCGAGAGCTGCCGAAGACCGCCGAGGACTTCCAGACCGCTACTCTGGAGATATCAGCCGACTACGTCCGAGAAGGTAAACATAACTTTCTTTCCGAATTTTCAATATGAGTAGTATTTCCGATTCTGAGAACGGCCTGTCTGGGAACGCCGACGCTGCGGGAACGTCATGGTCATCCTCCAGCTTTACGTCGAGCGAGGCGGCTTGCTCAGTGGGCCGAACACCCGACCAACTGTCGGGGTTTTCGGAAGGATCGTCAGTGGAGATCATCGAGACGCCGACCAGCCGAGGAAGGGAGGTGTCGGCGCAGCACGCAGTCTCACAGGCACGCGTAGCGGCCAAGGAGGTTGCAACTGGAGGGGAAGAAGCTGCCGAGAGGACAGCTAGCCAAGCTAGCACATCCGGCCGTGAGGGCTCTGAGAGCTCCGAGAGTTCGGCCCCGAGAGGTGAACCCATAGAGGCCCGCCAGCGCCCCTCCAATCGGTCGATGCGCATCAATGACCAACAGGTTTATCGCCGAGGCGACTGGGAGATGATGGAGCTAGCCGACAGTCGCCCGGTGTACACCGTGGACTATTTCACGTCCACCATCATCCCAAGGTACCTCGCTGCTCTGCGAGAGGAATTTGGCGTCCCGCTTAGCGTGGAGTTGCTGGCCCCAGGGGCGAACAACCTACCGTCTCGCCCTCCGCCCGGGTACATCACGCTCTCTGCAGAGTACTTCAGGGCAGGACTCCGCCTTCCCTTCCACCCATTTCTGAGGCGAGCTCTTACCCGGCTGAACGTGGCGCCGGCCCAATTAAATGCGAACGCCTATCGCATCCTGGTCAGCTGCTATATCTTGTGAATGAGGAACTTTGCAGCCGAGATCCCGTTCAGGGCATTCCGGAACTTGTATAGGATGAAGTCCGCCCCCTCGTCAACGAGATTTTACTACTTCCAGGGTTTCAAGGGGACATTCATCAGGAGTTGCCCGGATTCCGACAAGCAATTCAAGCATCTATGGTTCTACGCGGGTGGCCGGTGGCTGCACGGGGAATTACCGTATAGCGAAGTTCCCCGTTCCGAGAGGATCCCCGTGACATTCCGGAATGGATACACATGGCCTCGGACGCCGCACATACCAGAATTGACCTCGGCGATGATTGATGCGCTCCGGGAGCAATCGAACCAGGAAAAGAGTCAGCAAAGGCTGCTGTCTTTGAAGAGCCTGGAGGACAATCGCTGGTTAGGTTCCTCCTCGTCGTCCGAACGTGCAGACGACCAGCCGAGGGTTCCCGGTGCGGGCGTCACCATCGCCCGGATGCCTGAGCCTACCGTGTATTACCACTCCCGGACGGGCAGTTTGAGTGCCGCGCAGCAGTCTAGCCGACTAGCGCCCCTACCGAGCGAACAGCCCTCGGGGACCGAAGGCACGCCTAGTGGGTCATTCGGTCCGAGGGTAGCCGACGAGGATCTGGACCGAGTGATCTAGGAATTTTACCCGACTAGTGGCCTTCGAATCGAAGGTCGTTATTTTTGGCGACGTTCTTCGGCTGTCAGGATAGCCGAGTACTGACCTCTTCCTTTTTATGGTTGCAGAACCGATGGCCGACCGTCAGCACGGGAGGAAGCTCCCCTCTGATGAGGAGAGGAGAGCCAAACTCTTGAAGATGGCTAAGACAAGCAGCCACGGGAAAGGGAAGACTATCCTGCCACCCAGCCAACCGCGCAGCCAACCAGCCATCCAGCATACAGCGCCTGTCGCGAGGAGCGCAGCCCCCCATGCCTCGGGAGCGGCACAAGTCAACTCACCAGCCGATCGTCAAGAGCACCGCTCAGGCAGGTCTAAAGATGACCGGCCGGCTAGCCGTCCTGAGGTGCGCTCCAGTCGCCCTCGGGAGGATCCAATCGTCTCGTCTTCCCGGCCTGAGACCTCTGGTCGGGACTCGCCCGCCCATCACGCGCATGTCAACAAAATTAGTGACAAGCTTAGCATCCAAGTGGTGGAGTCGTGCCGGTGACCTGACGCAGTGACAGCGTTTGAAGACAACGCCGAGAAGCTGATTGAGGTGAGTAGTTTATCAAGTATGCTCCTCCCTGAGCCTTCCGGCGTTTGATCTAACCCCTTTAATTTTAGGCTTTGTGCATTAGCATCTCGGGGAGTGCGGTCGCGAGGGAAACGGCTAATAGGGCGGCGGACGATTTGAAGGCTGCCGTAGCCGTAGCGAGAGACGCCCGATCCGTCGAGAAGGCGGTTAAGGAGGCAAGGAACGCGGCTCGCGACACCGAGAAGAAGGCCATTGAGGAGGCCAAGGCTGCGGATGCTCGGGCAAAGGCGGCCGAAGAGAGGGCGCATAAAGCAGAGGGGAGGATCAGGGCTGCTGAGGAATGGGCTCAAGCGGTCGAGAAGGACGCCTCGGACGCAGGCAGCAGCTAGAGGAGGCTGCTAGTAAGGCAAAAGCGGACCTCACCTCGGCCCGAACACAGGCGGTGGACGAGTACCTGCAATCTGACGAGTTTTAGGCTCGCCTGGTTGCCGAGTACAAGGACGGCATGCGGGATATGAAGCTGGGCTTTACCGACGCCAACCCCACCGTGGTCGGGGTGAATTGGTCCTTTCTGCCGGAGGAGTCCGGCAAAACCATGGCCGAGGATGCTCCCGAAGAGGGCGAGATGTCTGGCGCAATGAGGGCACCTGAAGACATCGTTATGTTTGATGGCGACGAGCAGCCCACTGCCCCCGATCAGCCTGTCGTCCCCGATCAGCCGGCCACTCCCGCACTTGACATCACAATCGGTGACCTCTTCCCAGACCAACTAGACTGACGGACCAAAATTTTTTTTTTTTTTGTGGGCTCGGGGGGTGTCCCACTTGTACCTCCTTACCAAGAAATGTAAATAAAGTCTCTCTTTGCATTGCTGTGTTTTTTTTTCTTCTTCTTCTTCTTCTTCCCTCTCCCCCCATTTGACTTTGGCGAAGCTTCTTCAGAATCTACAAAGTCAAGTTGAGGTCAACGGGTGTTGTACTCTATTTTGGGTCCTGGTTGGACTCGGCCATTTCTGGTTGGCGCCCGAGCCGCGGACCTGACTCTGAGGTCCGGGGACCACAGGAGTTGTCTGCAAGGACAGACTAAGTGTCCTGGTCGGGCCCGCCCATGGATGGTCGGCGCCCGAGCTGGGGACCTGACCGAGGTCCGGGGATCGCTGTTGTCTGCAAGGGCAGACTTTAAGTGTCCTGGTCGGGCCCGCCTACGGATGGTCGACGCCCGAGCTGGGGACCTGATTGAGGTCCGGGGACCACAGTTGTCTGCAAGGGCAGACTTTAAACCGAGGTTCAGACAAACTTTTATATATATATATATATATTGCCATTACATCGGTACAACATTATTGGAAGAAACGCTTCAGGTGATCGGCATTCCATGGGTGGCTAAGGGCCCTGTCTTCCTGGTCGACTAACCGGTAAGTGCCCGGCCGGACGACCTCCGTAATCCTGTAGGGCCCTTCCCACTTGGGTCCAAACGAGCCTAGCCCAGGTTCCTGCACCAGCACTTTCTTGAGCACAAAATCTCCTACCTGGAAGACCCGTGGTCGGAATTTCTTATCATAATACCGAGCGACGATCTGATTCCTTGCCGCTGTCCGGATGAAAGCCTGTTCTCGTTTCTCCTCCAGATCGAGCTCTGGCAGCATCTGTTCTGCGTTGTCCTCCTAATTGTAGTATTCTACTCGGTGGCTCGGCAGTCCGATTTCGACCGGGATGACAGCCTTTACTCCAAAGGCCATCGCGAAAGGAGTTTCGCCTGTTGCGGTCCGCTTAGTAGTCCGGTAAGCCCAGAGTACCCGAGGCAGTTCATCTATCCAGGCCCCCTTGTGCCGTTCAAGATTCTTTTTCAAATTTTCCTTGATCGTTTTGTTGGCGGCATCCACCTGTCCGTTACTTTGAGGATGCCCAGGGGAGGAGAACACTTTCTTGATCCCAAACTGCTCACATAACGCGAATAACTTGTCCCCGAACTGCTTCCCATTGTCCGTGACTATAGTGTGGGGGAGGCCGAACCGGTAGATGATGTTTTTCCATAGAAAGCTTGTGCACTTTTCTTCGGTCTGCCGTGCTAAGGGTTCCACTTCGACCCACTTAGTAAGGTAGTCTATTGCCACAAGGCAATACCGTAGTTGGAACCGAGCCATGGGTAGTGGTCCGATCAGGTCGAGGGCCCATTTTGTGAACGGCCAAGCGCTCACAACCGAAGTCAGCCTCTCAGAGTGGGTTTTGATGATATTGGCAAATTGTTGACATTTCAAGCATTTCCGGGCAAAATCCATGGCATCCTGCCCATGGTCGGCCAATGGTACCCTTGCCGTAGACATTTGAAGGCTAAGGCTCTCCCCCTCGAGTGGTTTCTGCACACCCCGCTATGTACTTCCTTTAGCAAGTACTCGGCTTCTCCCGGCCCAACGCATCGCTGATACGGAGTAGAGTGTCCTTGGCGATACAACTTCTCGCCGATAACGATATAGCGCGCCGAAGTGTTCTTGATCCTTCGGGCTTCTACTCGGTCTTCAGGCAGTTATGCGTGGGTGAGGTAACGAAGGATCGGATCCCTCCAAGTTGTTGTGTTCTCGGAAAAGAACACCTCCTCGGCCCGGTCAATGCTCGGCCGCTCTATGAGAAAGTAGACGAGCCCTTCAGTATCGCTCCCTGAGGCTGGTCGGGCGAGGGCGTCAGCTTCGAGGTTCTCGGATCGAGATACTCGGACCACAATATAGCTTCTGAACTGGCCAAGTAGAGCCTTGACCTTTTCCAAATATTTGGCCATCATGTCCTCTCTTGTTTGGAACTCTCCGGTTACCTGATTGACAATAACCATCGAGTCACTGAAAACTTCGATGTCTTGCACCCCGAGTTCCCGGGCTAATCCGAGGCCTGCGATAACAGCCTCGTACTCCGCTTCGTTGTTGGACGCTTTGAAGTTGAAGCGGAGTGCCTGGCTGGTCTTGAACTGGTCGGGACTAACGAGGACCAGCCCTACACCCGAGCCCCCAGAGCTGGAGGACCCGTCAACGAAGAGCTTCCACTTAGAGCCGAGTATTTCCGGGCCGATTTACGGAGTTGCCGTATTCTTCTCCGAACATTCCAGGGACAGCCCAGCAGTACCCATAAACTTGGTCACGAAATCAGCTAAGGCTTGTGCTTTAATCGCGGGTCAAGGGGCGTATTCTATGTCAAATTCTCCAAGCTCTATGGCCCACTTCGCGATTCGGCCCGATAGTTTAGGGTGCTGGAGAACCTGTCGTAGTGGATAACTAGTTAGAACTCAAATTGGGTGGCCTTGGAAGTAGGGTCGCAGTTTACGAGTCGAGGAGACCAGCGCAAGAGCAAGCTTTTCCAATGGGGTATATCTTTCTTCCGCCCCCTGGAATGCTTTGCTGCTGTAGTAAACGGGTCACTGGACCTTCTCGTCTTCTCGGACCAGCACTGAGCTAACAGCTTTATTGGAGACCGCCAAGTAGACGAGCAGCACCTCCCCAGGGTGCGACTTTGATAGCAGGGGAGGGCTGGTTAGGTATTCTTTCAGGCCCTCGAAGGCCTCACCGCACTTGTCGTCCCAACTGATTTTTCTTTTGCCCTTGAGTGCTTGGAAAAATGGAGAGTAATTGTCGGTGGACCGAGAGACGAACCGGGAGAAGGCCGCGATCATCCCAGTCAGTCCTTTGGACTTCCTTGGTTGTCTGTGGGGGTCGCAGTTCCATCACCGCTTGAGCTTTGACGGGATTGAGCTCAATCCCGCGGTGGTTCACCATGAACCCAAGAAACTTCCCCGACTCTACCCCGAATGCGTACTTAACCGGGTTGAGTTTCATTCTGTATTGCCGCAGAATGTCGAAGCTATCCCGAAGGTCTTTGATGTGATCGGCTGCTCGCTCACTTTTTACAAGCATATCGTCCACGTACACTTCCATGGTTTTCCCAATGAGCGGAGCGAACATCTTGTTCATCAAGCGCTGGTAGGTCGCTCCGGCATTCTTGAGACCAAACGGCATGACCTGGTAACAGTACAGGCCCTGATGGTTGTAAACGTCGTTTTGGCCTGGTCGGGTTTGCTGAGGGGTATCTGGTTGTACCCCGAGTAGGCATCCATGAAGCTGAGTAGCTCGTGTCCCGCGATGGCGTCGACGAGCTGGTCTATTCGGGGAAGAGGGAAGCAGTCCTTTGGACACGCCTTGTTGAGGTCTGTGTAGTCAATACAAACTCGTCACTTCCTGGTGGACTTCTTGACCAGGACCACGTTCGCCAGCCACTCCGGTAAGATATTTCACGGATGAACCCTGCCGTGAAAAGCTTCTTCACCTCCTGGTTGATGGCCTCATACTTTTCCGGGTTGAAGGCCCTTCTCTTCCGGATCACTGGTTTGTGCCGCGGGTTGACGTTAAGCTGGTGGCTCATGACCGCTGGGTCAATTCCGGGCATGTCCTCGTGGGACCAAGTGAAAACGTCCTTGTGTTCTCGGAGACACCGCTGTATGTCTTTCCGACTGGTCGGACTAAGCCTGGTGCCAAGCAGCACGGTTCTCTCCGGATGCCCAGGGTCCAGCTGGTAGGGAATCAACTCCTTGGCGGGGTGCGCCTGGACTTCCTCTTCTGGCATGCGGGGGTCCAGGTCACCGAACCGCTTGACCTCTCCGCTTGGGGCCCCTATCTCGTCGATCCAAAAAATGGCAAAGACAGTTACCGGGGAAGCAATCCTGTGTCTCACTCTGTTTACCGCCTCTACGTAACACTTTCGAGCCTCTTGCTGATTCCCCCGGAAGACTCCGATCCCACCCCCGGTGGGGAACTTCATGGCTAAGTGGTAGGTGGAGACTACCGCTTTGATAGCGTTGAAGGTTGGTCTCCCTAGGATGACGTTATAGGCGGACGGCCGGTCTACAACGATGAACTCCACCATCCTGGTCACCCTCTCCGGGCCATCCCCGATCGCAACGGGGAGACTGACCGTACCAGCTGCGCGTACGCATTCCCCGGCGAACCCATACAGGGCGTCTGAATGGGTGTCAGCACTGCGCCTCCGATTCTCAATCTCAAGAAGGCGTCCATGAACATAACGTCTGTCGAGCTTCCGTTGTCGATGAGAGCGCGCCGGATAACGTTGTCAGCTACTCTGATCTCGCCGACCAGAGCGTCGTTGTGCGGGTGGAGCAGCCGATCAGCTTCTTCATCTGTGAAAGTGATCAGTGTGCTACTCTGACGATATATTTTGGAGACGTGCTCGGCCATGTTGACGAATTCCCCGCGGATAAACCGCCTTGCCTCGCGGGCGTAACTCCTCCGGCTACTGGCGGTGTCTCTAGTCGCCGTTCAACCAAAAATGGTGTGGACTATGTGCTCTGGTCCAGGCTCGTCCGGCCGATCGTCTGGCGCTTGGTCGCGCCGGGTACCTGGGGCTGATCGGCTGCTCGGCCCAGCCGGAGTGATTATTCTTTCCACAAACTTCCGCAGGTGGCCATCGCGAATTAGTACCTCGATTTGGTCTCGGAGCTGAATACAATCTTTGGTCTCGTGGCCCACGTCCTTGTGGAAGTGACAGTATTTGTTTGGATTTCTCCGCGTCCGATCCGTTCGGATGGGCCGCGGATCTCGGAGAAGTCCTTTACCAGACACATGGTATATAACGTTTTCGATCGTTGTGACCAGTGGGGTATACTGGTGGAACTTCCCTGCTGGCGTCTTCGGACCGGGTTTGGCTTCCTCCTGGCTGTTTCTTACAGAAGCCTTCCTTTTGTCTGACTGGTTTCTGTCCGACTTCCTTTCAGGAAGCCGGGTCTGTCCTTGGGCTTCCAGCCCCCGTCCTCTAACGTACTCGTCCGCCTCGGCATGCCACCAGGCGATCCCCCTCAGTTGGGCAAAGGTGGGTGGCCTGTCAAAGGCGAGCGTCCAGACGAGACGGGGATCCTGGATTCCTTCGCGGAAAGCTTGGATAAGGGTCTCATCCGTGCAGGACTCCGCCTGCACAACGGCTTTATCAAAGCGCTGCAGGTAAGCCTTCAGCGTTTCGCTCTCATCTTGCTTTATACTGAAGAGGTGGGAGGCTCCTAGCTTCTTGGCTTTCGACCCCACGAAGGCGGCCGAAAAGGAATCTGCCAACTGCTGGAAGCTGCTAACCGATCCAGGGGCAAGCCTTCTGTACCACTGCCGAGCAGCTCCGGTCAGGGTTAGGCAGAAGGATTTGCAAAGGGCAGCCTCGTTGGCACTCTGGATTTGCATGTACGCTCTGTAGTTCTCGAGGTGCTCGTCCGCATCTGACGAACCGTCATAGGATGCCATAGATGGCATCTTGAACCGGGTCGGATAGGGCGCGGACATGATTGCTGAGGTGAAAGGTGGTTCAGCCGCTCCAGATTGGTCTAGACCATACTGCTGGCCTACGAGCTGATCTAACTGCCGCTGGAGGTGATCTAATCTGCTCCGGCTATGGCTTCCCTCCTCTGGCTTGTCCACGGATCGTTCCCTACCAAGGCGTCGGTAAATTGCCAGTCTCCCGAGCCGGTCGAAGACTGAGGTCGCGCCTCCGCGAACGTTCGGGTTTTCCTCCGGCTGGTCGGCTTGATTATCCTGGTCGTCTAGTCGAGCGCCAACCTGGTTGAATGCTCGAGTGTCGACAGCGTCTGAGCGTGCCATACCGGTGCGGTGACTTCTTGAACGTTCTCGACCCAACTCCTCCCCTCGTTCTCTCTCTTGGCCCCCGTGTTGTGACCGATGACTCCTATCGTGGGTGGAGGGCAGGTCCAACCGTCTACCCGCCGACCTAGGCGGTCTACTCGGCGTTGATTCGGCTGCTTCCTGCTGTTGCGGTGGTCGGAAGTCCGGGGCCCCACGCAGGGCCTCCATAAGTACTTGGACAGTGTGGTTCAGGTCCTGCACGCTCCCGGCCAAGATCTCCATCTGGGTCGGTCGACGTTGTCGGCCTCCCCTCCCACGCGGTGGTCGGCGGGAGTCCCGCGAGCCCGTGCCAGCGGGGTTCTCTTCACGGATCTCTTGTTCGCTGTGCTCATCCATTATGCGAAGCCGAACACTCGGAAGTATAGGTCTAGGTTGTGGTTGCTGGAAAGGCGCGTGGCCCTCCTTCTAGCGCCAAAATGTTGATGCCAAAAACGCCTCCGGCAGCAACACCCAATGTGGTCGGGTGGTCCGATCACGTCCGGCCAGTCGCTCCGCCGCCGTCACCTACAAAACGAAAGCACCTCGGTGTTGGGGTTAGACTTCGTCTTCCCATTAATAACGTTAGCTTTAACAGTTTATCTAACGAACAATGAACTCCCGATTCTAATGCCATTGTATTTGTGCCGGACCCAACTCATTGTATAAGTCAATAACGAACGTATATCGCTCGCATAATTAGGCCGGACCCAATGACTAAATGCGATTCGTTCAAAGTTAAACATCGAACATCGAACCAACAGATCGAACATAATCTTTCACACATTGACTCTACAGGCCACGAACGATAGATCACAGGGACAACACCTTCTTTTCTACCCATCGTTCGTTATTTATGCCCAACAAAGCTTATAGGGTATACTCTTCATAACCGTCGAACCCAATGTCGACGATGATGTGTCATGCCATTATGAAAACTGACAAGTTCATAACTGGCGATGACATCACATTCATAACTGCAAAGATCATGGTCTGAAATCAAGGCTCACTCTGATAACCGTTCAACCTAGATCACAAATAGCGTGCTTACACGTGTCCCTAAAGACAGCAAAAGAAAACTGCTCATTGATAGTTGCGGGCACAGTCTCATCTTCCTCTATAAATAGAGGAAGACCCCTTCCTTTCAAGAGGCTTTTTTTCTCAATTTTACATGCTGTTACTCTGCCGAAACATATCCAGAAATCATTTTGTACTAGAAAATATCCACACTCAGTGAATACATTGCACTCATAAAGGATGTAGCACAATTGGCGAACCTCTCTACATCTTGGTGTTAATGAATCTCTCTCTCCCTCTCTTTTACTTTATTTTTGATTATTTTCATATTATTTTGCTTTATGAGTTTCAATAACGATTTTCAGGGACCCAATCAACTGATTGTTTCATCACTGTCATTAATTTACGTTAAATTTTGACTGTAGAAAACCAGCATCTACACTCATAATAATGGGGACACCGGTGTGGTGTCTGTCGCGGGCACTCCGATGCCTAAGTCAGTTCGAGAGCTGATGAGCGGTAGGAGAGGCAGAGCTTTGGCAAGGTAGAAGTGAGCTTACCTAGATTTGTGGGTTCCTCCTCTATTTATAGGTGCTTTTCGCGGGCTCGGGTGCTCGGGGCGACCCGGTCGGGTCGGCTACGGAATAACCCAAGTGGGTGACGTGGCTCTGAACTTGCACACGTTTCGGCCTACAATGACGCCACGCAACCGGCCTAGGGGGCGATAGGGCGACTGCTGTCGGCGTCAGCAGGGACAACCCCTGCCAGGGCAGGTGGCGGCGGGTGGCGATGTGACGTGCTGCAGGAGTGGGCAGGCTACGCCTGCCGCTGATGGGACTTGTGTCAGGAAGGGTGTGACAGGTGGGGCACGGGCTCCGAGGGCCCTTAGCCTCTGGAATGTACTGGCGCGAGGGGGCTCGTCTGGTATTCTGGTTTGCTAGCCGGCTCACACGGGTAGACGGGGCACTCTGGCAAGACGGCGAGGCCCGAGCGCCGATTAAGCTGTCAGTGAGCGGAGCATGGTCGGCACTGCTCGGATCCGATATCAGGTGACTTGGGTAATGGTGGATCACGTATGTCGTGGTCGGAGCATAAATTGGTATCAACAGTTATTAACTTGACTTTTCCTTTGACCATAGATTCTTAA
This sequence comes from Ficus carica, assembly GCA_009761775.1. Lineage (NCBI taxonomy): Eukaryota > Viridiplantae > Streptophyta > Magnoliopsida > Rosales > Moraceae > Ficus > Ficus carica. The sequence goes on from CM019745.1 coordinate 18,519,157, forward strand.
GTCTATAATTTCAAAACTGAATTTTCCACTGGCTTAAATTAGTTTAAATGAAATCAACAATGCCCTAAAATTAAAATCATGTATTAGTTTTCCATCGTATTACTTAGCTGGCACAAAATAATTTATAGCTTTCTAATCCCCTTTGTTATAATCAAAATTTATATTACCCTCTTTGTTAAAAAGAAAAGGAAATTAAAAATCTACTAGAGAAAAGAGTTACTTTATTTTTTTATTTCAACTATTTCTCAACATTTCAAATGTTTTTATTTCCTAACATTTTAAATAGACATTTAATAAGCAACAGCTGAAAAGGTAAAAAATATTATAAAATAATGTCATTTACAACTTTAAAAAAAAATAAGTTTTGAGTGGATAATATTTTGGCCACTTGAATATATATATTTTTTCTACATTTTAAAAACGTTTTCGTCAAAATATTTTTCCCCAAACGGAGGCTTTATTATTTTGTTTAGACAATTATCCAACATCGAAAGCTACGAATCCATTGTCTTTTAGTGCGGCAACAAATCCAGTTCTATGAAAATAACAAATCCAAAAATAAAAAATAATATATTTCTTAAAAAACAAAAAAAAACAATGTTCAAGTAAATATTCTGCCCTATCAATTTCTTTAAAAATTGCAAGGGAAACTGAAAATGCATACACTGGCACTGTCTTAAGCCAATAATTAATAAATAAAATAAATAATTAACAAATAAGACAAACTAGTTGGAGACAGAGTTAAGAACGAAAAACAAAGTTGGTTAACGGTTTCACGTGTGGGTTATTCGAATTACAAGGAGCATGAAGAGCTCATTAAATCTTACTTGCAATATGCACATTCGACAGAGAATGTGGTTTGGATTTTCCAACGAGTAGACGAATATTCTGGATTAGAAAAAACATAATAATAATAATAATAATAATAATAATAATAATAAAACAAATAAATAAATAAATAAATAAGATCTCTTTATTATTCCTTTCTTAAGAAAATGAAAAAATTGATTGTTCTGATCCACATATCTGGAAAGCATTTAATTCTTCCAAAGTCCTTTACTTTGACAGTTATTATCCAATTTTTAATTAGTTATATCTTTGAAGTCTGATTATCTGTCACAAGCCTGGCAAGCCTAACATTTAACACAAATTAATAAAACCAAAAAATCTGGCAAAGCCCTAGAGTTCTTAATTTCCAATGCATTGCTTTTGTATTTTGTTGATGGTGAATTTTGTACCTCAATCCACATGTCATGCCAGGCCAAAAATGACCAAGAAGGTTAGAATATGTAACCATGACAAAAAAACGATTTTACAACATCTTAGACTTAAAAGAGTCGAGTCGACAACAAAGAAGGTCAGACAGACGACTACTTCCCTAGGATGTCCAAAATAGTCTCTGGAATTAAATCTCCAAGAAATCTCCAAACCTTTACCTCTCTCTGATCAATGGGGACGTGATTGCCATCATGAAATCAATCATCATAAATAAGCAATTATAAGTGAAACATATGCAATAAAAGTGTTGACGAATCCATATAAAGAAACCGTGCATTGAAGGAGCAGCAGTTATAATAAAGAGGATCCGGGTTGAAGAAACGCCCATACTCTATCATTTTCTCTCTTGAATCCTGTGTTTCATTTTTCGTCCGTTCTTTATTTTAAGCACTTTGTACTCTGAATTTTCATCATAAAAGATTCCGTCACACACATATCACCAAGGACTAGCTCAAACATTGAGAGTGAACTGTTGATGCCAGAAATGGTTCCGGCAGCAACACCCACTGTGAACGGGTATTCCGGTCATTACTGGCCAGTCGCTCCACCGTTGATCACCTGCAAGAAGGGAAGCACCTTGGAATGATGGGGACACCGGTGTGGTGTCTGCCGTGGGCACTCCGATGCTTAAGTCAGCAAGGATACTGAAATGCAAGGGGAGAGGCAGGGTTTTGGCAAGGCAAAAATGACCATACCTGGAATTGAGGGTTCTCTCTCTATTTATAGGGGTTCTTAGCGGGCCTGGGTGCTCGGGCCGACCCGGTTGGGTCGGCCGCCTAGGGTACCCGGTGGATATGTAGGCCTGCAGGGGCTACTAGCCCAATGAATGGGTGCCACGTGGCCCTAGGCTTTATGCAGTGAGCAGCAGGACGCCATGGGCGTCACCGGCAAAGGGGCAACAGTGCTTGTCAGAGTGGTTGGCTGCAGGCGATTTGACGCGTGATGGGGGCTGGTGGGGCGACGTCTGCAACCGGTGAGGTGTACGATCAATGTCAGATCATGGACAGCCACCCGGGGCTTGACCTGGAGACCGGAGCTGGCATAATTCTAGCCGACCACTCCCGAGTACCCCGAGTAGTGGCCACCCAGGCACCTGATTCCATAAGTTATCATCTCGACAAAATGTGTTTCTGCACGGCGGCGATCCGATCCGAGAAGGGTGGCCGGTAGTCGGAGATGATCGGGTCATCAACATGAACATTTATTAAATCTCTAATTTTCATTTACTTTTCTATATTTTATTTACGCATTCTTTGTTAGATCAATTCTAGGGCACGGATCTAAATCAAATAGTGTCCCCTTGGTCATAACAAAAATTGTGCAGGAATCTCCTTCTCTCAACCTCATAACAAAAAAGGAATTTAACTAAAGTCAAAAGAAAATGCTTGAAGTGCTTCTTGATTGTAACAATTAGAAACAAAAAGACTTTCAAATTTTTGAATAGACTTCAGATTCACTCCACTTTTTCTTCCTAATCGATACAGAACTAAACACCCTCTTATCTTGCCAAAATTTTTACATCGTTTCAGTTATCTCCTCTCAATATTCATTAAAAAATTTCCCAAAAGGAACAAAAAAAAAAATGTCATGCCAATTCAATAATTTTACAAAAACTTGCATGAATGGAGTTACTAATCACGAAGTCCCTTCTCAAGTCATTTAACATCTCTTATATTTAAAATGAAGAAAAAAGGGCGCAAGATCTATATGTATTGTTAATGCCAACGATCACTTGGAGAAAAAATATATATGATTGATTGATATGGGACTTGAATTTAGTAGAGCATAGGTTCTAGAGATGTTAAACAGGCAGCCTGATCTATTTATTTTGAGTAAATATTTTTTCGTGTCGTGTTCGTGCGGCCCATTTATTAAACTTGTTGTGTCATGTCGTGTTCATTTTTAATTTGTAATATCAAGCTCGACCTACGATTCATTTATAAATGTGTTGTGCTCTGCCTTAATCGTTCCCTACAACAAAATTTTAAACAAATAACAAAAATAAGTTTTGAATACAATAGAAAACATTGGTTTTTAACGAAGACAAAGTATATTATTAGAAACAAACTATCATATTGAAAATATTACTAAGTAAAAACTCAAAAGAAATGAAATCTTCGTAAGAAAATAAAAAATACCATAAATCGCATATGAAATTTTTTAAAAACATCATAGAAAAAGAGTAATATTATCGTGCCATTTTCGTGCCAGTTATCTTGTCCGTGCTCGTCCTCATACCGTGCCGTTAACGTGCCCTTGCTCTTTGCGTGCTTCATGTCAAAAAATGCCGAGTTGGGCCCATGTAATAATCATGTCGTGTCCTATCATGCTTACTTTTTAACATGCTGTTCCCATGCCGGCCCACTTTTGACTTCTCTAGTAGGTTCTATGTCTACCATAAAAAAATGATGTTTGCTATTGAGGGTAAAATCAACAGTTCTATTAGGACAAACAGTTCTATTAGAACTACCGAGTCAGTTCTATTAGAATAGGCCATTGAGTTAGGGTCAATGGCCAAATCGTCGAGCCATATTGGTGCGCAAGTTGACCGAGTCCGTATACAACAAATAAATTATTACTAATGGGTGTCATGAGAGCAAGAAAGTGAAGAGGGAAGATCAGGAATTCAGAATGTAGATAGAGATGGCAGAAAATAGAGAGGAATTACTCAAGAATGTAGTAAATTCGGGTACTTTAGTTGACGTAACTAGCTGAGTCGATTGGCCTTTCAAGTCGACATACTTGACATGTCAATTTGACTCTTCTTCTTAATTTTCTTGATTTGTGTTGTCACGCGCGCATGGTTAGAAATAAAATACAAAAATTGAGCTCAATATTTGTTAAATAGACAGAGAAATTAAATTTATATTTGATGTATCAGTTCAGAATGAAAATTTTAAATTAAAATTTGTTGATTTTTTAAAAAATTAATTGTAATTTTGTTGATTTTTTTAAAAAAAGATAAAATAAAAATGAAAAAATTTTAAGTTTAAAATAGAGAGCTAAGCAGAATCTAAGAGTAAACATTGTACAGGAGAAAGATTCTAAATTTTTCTTATATATATATATATATATATATATTTTGGGATTATTCAATTGAAGAATGCCAAATTTATTTCCGAGTTTTTGGGTCCCTTGATTTGACCAATACGAATCCATGCACATATAAAGGTAAACAATATTTCACTTTTGAAAGAAACAAAATCCCTATATATCTTTAGCATCTTAGCACATCCCCACCCCCCCCAAATTTCAAATCTATCTATTGATTGCTCTTTCATTATGCTGACTTCAATTCATTATGATTGTGTCAACTTAAAATTTGGCAAAATCAAGTGAAGATGCATCCCCTATCTATTCATTTTTCTCATTTTTCCAAGAAAAGGCAGCCAACTCATGTCAATCTATTCATTTTACTTGACAGCTTCCAAGTTTCAAGAACAAAAAAAGATTTATTGATTTCTAATACTTCACGTGGGAAGAACAAAAAGGAATACGACAAAAAGAGGGGAAAAAAAAAAAAAACCTTTGCTTGGGCAAAGCAAACGCATGGCCAGAAGAAAGTTTCAAAAGGGAAATAAAGTAATATAATCACCAGATTAAGTTTTTTATTGTTATTTTATTGTTCAGGAAATGGAATAGTGGTAATAATTATCAACATCAAACTATGAATTTCAAAGATTTCATGGAACTCCTAAAACGTACATGAATGTGGACCAACAATCTAACGCAGCCTTATATGCTGTGGTCCATTTACCTATTAAATTATTGATGGGGCTCATTGAGTTATTGTCCTCAAAATTATTATTATTATTATTATTATTATTATTAGCTGTGTGGCCCAATAAGTGGGGAATGGTGTTAAAATGAAATATAAATGTTTTGGCTCTTTCCACGTCTTCTCTCTCTTTTTTAGAATATATATAAGGTAATATAATATCATAAGATGTCTTAGGCCGAAGAACCAGGCAACCACAATATAATATAATAAAATCAACAATAAAGAAATAGGGCAAGTCTTTTTTATATTAAAAACCATATCTGTTCCTCAAGTTGACAACAATTTCACACTTGTTCAAGAATGGGAAAAAAAAGAAGAAAATTATGGGTCCTCTGTAGTTCGAGGACTTGGGGCTCAAGAAAGATCGACCTATAGAAGCAATTATCCTCTGCATCAAAACCTTCTGCAAGGTGGCGCTCCAAAATTGGCTTTGGGGGGTAGGGTTCCCTTTTTTTTTTTTTTGTGTTTTTTTTTTTTTTTTGTTTGTGAAGGGGGGGGGGGGGGGGGGGGGGGGGGGGTGTGAATTTGGAGGAGTTTCGTTACAACCTAATAATTTAAATCCAAATTACTTCCCTGTCTTATAGAATCTTAACATAAATAATCATTTTAATTAGGAATCTAGGTGGATGGTGTTGTGAAAGCTACCCTACTAGCTTTCATTCAAGACTGTTTGTAACAACCTACTTTTATTGAAAGAACTTGGTTTATAAGTATTTTGATTGCTAAGTTGTCAAAAGTTGATGGTCTTGTGCTCCTATAAAAGGGCCTTCATTCATCTAGTTTGAAGAACATAAAAACAAAAGGGAGACGAAAGAAAAGTTTATTGAGAAGAGAGAAAGAAGCAAGAGAGAGTAGGGAAATAAGAGAAGAAAATAAAGAAAGTAAGAGGGATAAATCTGTAGGTAAAAATTAATAAAATTATACTAATATCTAATTTATGTGTTCTATTATTAGTTATTTTCTTACCTCAATATCTTAATATTTTACCTCACATTTATAACACGTTATCAGCATGAGAGCTCCATTAAATATCATTTTTAGTGAGGTAAAATTTATTGATTATATTGGTGCTTTTTATACTCTTAGGTAAGCCTTAATATTTCATATATCATTATCATACTTGTTCATATAAATATGTTTACAAAACAAATATTGAAATTATCTTTGATATTTTATGTACATTTCTAACTCTTGACTAATACTAATTCTTATCTTAATACATGAACTCTGATTATATATGCATATGCTAACTTTGTTAATGGTTAATTGTCAACGTATTTATCTAATTATCTCTTGTTACATTCATAACATTTATATTGGTTGCAAATATTTGTTGTTCTTGACCTAAAAGTATATATTCCATATTTTGTCATTTATGTTGATTTTCTGAATTTCTACTTACTAATTAAATAATTTTCCTGTTTATAATAATAGATTTTCATAATGTCAAATATCTCAAAGTTTGCGTTTGTTGCACTTAATCTTTCGGGCAAAATTACGTGCCATGGACACTTGACGTTGAAATTCATCTTGATGTCATGGACCTTGGAAATACTATAAAGGAAGGAAATGACGCATCCTCGCAGGATCGTGCTAAGGCAATGATATTTCTACATTATCACCTTGATGAAACATTGAAATCTGAATACCTTATAGTAAAGGATCCATTTGTCCTCTGACAACGTTTAAAAGAAAGGAATGACCATTAAAGGGATATAATACTTCCACCAAACCCACTATGAGTGGATACACCTACAGTTGCAGGATTTTAAAACAGTTGGCGAATATAACTTTGTAATGTTTCATATTACTTCTTTATTAAAATTATGCGGAGAAAATATTACTAAAAAAGACATGTTAGAAAAAACTCTTTCAATTTTTCATGCCTCGAATATGCTCCTGTAGCAGCAATATCGAGAGCGTGATTTTAAAAAATATTTTGAGCTAATATCATGTTTTCTAATTGCTGAGCAAAATTTTGAGTTTGTAATGAAAAATCATCAATCTCGCCCAACTGGCTCTGCACTATTCCCTGAAGCAAATGCTGCATCACATGAGAAAAATCCCATGGCATTCACTGAAGCGAATGCTACATCTTTCAACAATAGTGGGCATGGTCATGGCCATGGCCGTGATTGTGGTCGTAATAATTCCTGGCATCATGGCTGTTATAACAGTAACTCCTCAATTTTTAAGAAAACTCCACATAACCATCAGAAGTGAGAAAATAATGAGGAGAAACAAGAAAAGGAAAAAAGTCACAAGAATAAAGACAACATTTGCCATCGATGTGGTATGAAAGGACATTGGACTCGTACCTGTCGTGCGCCTAAAAATCTTGCGGACCTTTATTAAGCTTCATTGAAGGAAAAGGAAAAAGGCGTAGAAACAAATTTTGTTGATCATCCCATGGATCTTATCCATTTGGATGTTTTAGATTTCTTTAAAAATCCATAAGGAAAAATAGATAACTTGACTGCAAATGAAAATGACTTTGATGCTTAATATTATGCTAGTGCTAAATAATTGTGTCTTTTTAATTCCTAGTATAATATCTAAATTCTCAGCACGTTATCTCCTTATTATAATGAATAATCCCCTTTTATAAATGCGTATTGCTCATTTTGTTTTTATTACACACACAATTCTGAAAGATGAAATTTTTTTTTCAAATTTGACATTAGAAGAAGAATGTAAATACAATCTCAGGTGATGCAAACCTGATTGAGGGCTCTGAAACAGCCACTATTAAGTTGCCTAGAGGAACATAATTTGTTATACACGATGCATTATTATCTAGCAGATCCAGAAGAAATCTACTGAATTTCAAAGATATACGTAGTAATGGATATCATATTGAGACCACAAATGAGAATAATGTAGAGTATCTCTACATTATTTATAGAGTCTCTGGACATAAGCAAATATGGAAAAACTACCTGCTTTCTCTTCCGGGTTATATTATATATATATTTACAAAATTGAATCACATATGGCGATGACCTAAAAAGCTTCTGATCTAAAAATGTTCTCTCTTTGGCATGACCGTCTTGGTTACCCTGGGTCAATAATGATGTGAAAAATAATTGAGAATTCACATGGACATCCATTAAAGAAAGAAGATTCTTTTGTCCAATGATTTTTTATGTGCTGCTTGTTCTCAGGGTAAATTAATTATAAGGCAATCTCCATTAAAAGTTGTAATTGAGTCTCCTGCATTTTTGGAGAGAATTCAAGAAGATATATGTGGGCCTATACAGCTAACATGTGGACCATTTAGATATTTTATGGTGTTGATAGATGCCTCAACACATTGGTCACATGTCTGTTTGCTATCTACTCGCAACGTTGCATTTGCAAAATTCTTGCTCAAGTAATCTGATTAAGGGCACTATTTCAGATCATGCAATCAAGACAGTTCATCTTGATAATGCTAGTGAATTTACTTCCCATGCATTTAATGATTATTGCATGTCAATCAGGATTACTGTGGAGCATCATGTTGCCCATGTACATACATAGAATGGTCTTGCTGAATCGTTTGTTAAACGTCTCTAGTTAATAGCTAGACCATTGCTAATGAGAGCAAAATTACCCGTCTCTGCTTGGGGACATGCCATATTGCAAGCTGTATCACTTATTTGCATAAGGTCGACAGGCTGTCAAAAATACTCCACGCTACAACTTGCATTTGGGTAAGAGCCGAATATATCCCATCTACGAGTTTTTGATTGCGCAGTATATGTTCTAATTGCTCCACCACAGCGCACCAAGTTGGGTCCTCAAAGAAAATTGGGAATTTATATTGGATTTGAATCCCCTTCCATCATCAAATATCTTAAACCCATGATGGGTGATATTTTTATGACACGACTTGCCGATTGTCAATTTGATGAAACAGTTTTCCCAATAGTAGGAGGAGAAAAGAAAGATCTGGAAAAAAACAAATTGAAATTTCATGGAATGCATTATCAATTTCTCATTTTGATCCTTGCACTAATTGATGTGAACTTAAAGTTCAGAGAATTATTCATTTGCAGAATAATGCAAACCAATTGCCAAATGCATTTGTTGATACAAAGAAAGTGATCAAGTCACTTGTACCAGCTGCTAATGTTCCAACTCGAATTGATGTCTCTGTAGGACAAATTGAAAATATAGCAGCTAATGAGTCTAAGGTACGCCAGAAGCATGGTAGACCAATCAGTTCCAAAAATAAAAATCCCTGGAAGAGAAAAGGAAAAACTAAACAAACTGACACTCTTGAAAAGATTGGTGCTCCTGAAGAGACCATATTACTAGAAAAAATGACTGGCATAAACAAATATGTGACCCCAGAAGTAGTCCAGGTACCTGAAGATATTGAAAATGTTGAGATCTCCATAAATTTTGTTAGTACAAGTAACAATGGAACCGTAATAAAATTGTTATCAACAACGTATTTGCATATGAAGTAGTGCTTGATATAATGAAAGAAAGCGAGGATCATGAACCAAAATCTATAGAAGAATGTCGACGAAGACAAGATTGGTTAGAATGGAAAGACGCAATTCATGCAGAATTAAATTCACTTGCGAAACAAGAAGTATTCGGACCTATAGTCCAAACATCTGAAGGTGTTAAACCCATAGGATACAAATGGGTTTTTGTGCGCAAACGTAATGAGAAAAATGAAATCGTGAGATACAAAGCATGACTTGTTGCACAAGGCTTCTCGCAAAGTCCATGTATTGATTATGAGGAGATATATTCTCCTGTGGTGAATGCAATAACATTTAGATATTTGATTAACCTGACAGTCTCTGAAGGACTTGATATCTATCTAATGGACGTGGTAACCACATATTTATATGGATCACTAAATAGTGATATTTATATGAAAATCCCTAAAGGATTTAAGATGCCTAAAGCATCTAATTCAATACCCCAGGAACTGAGGTCAATCAAATTACAAAGATCTTTGTATGGTTTAAAGCAATCCGGACACATGTGGTACAATCATCTTAGTGAACATCTTTTAAAGAAAGGGTTTATAAATAATCCTAGCTGTCCATGCGTTTTATTAAGAAATCGAAATCCGGATTTGCTATCATTGCTATATATGTTGATGATTTGAATATTATTAGAACTCCTAAAGATCTTGCTGAAACAATAGCATACTTAAGAAAGAATTCGAGATGAAATATCTCGGAAAAATAAAATTTTATCTCGGCTTGCAGATTAAGCATTTGGCAGATGGAATATTTGTCCATCAAGCAACATATATATAAAAGATCCTTAACTGCTTCTATATGGAAAAGGCCCATCCATTGAGTACCCCAATGGTGGTGCGATCACTTGATGTGAAAAAAGATCTTTTCTTCCTAAAGAAGATAACGAAGAAATTCTTGGTCTTGAAGTACCATATTTGGGTGCAATTGGTGCCCTTATGTATCTAGCTAATTGTGCACGACTTGATATTGTTTTCTATGAATTTACTAGCTAGATACAGTTATGCACCAACTAAAAGACACTGGAAGGGAGTTAAACATATATTTTGTTATCTTCGTGGAACAACTGACATGGGTTTATTATACTCTAAATGTTCAAAATCACAATTAGTTGGTTTTGCAGATGCTGAATATTTATTTGATCCTCATAAAGCTCGGTCATAGACATGTTATGTATTCACTTGTGGTGATGTAGCAATATCATGGCATTCCAGAAAACAAAGTATTGCTGCTACTTCATCAAACCATGCTGAAAAACTTGCATTGGATAAAGCAAGCCAGGAATGTGTATGGTTGAGATCCATGGACCAACACATCCAAGAGACATGCGAATTGAACTTGAATCATGGGAGCCCAACAGTATTGTATGAAGATAATATAGCATGCATTGCTCAAGTCAAAGGAGACTATATCAAAGGTGACAGAACAAAGCATATTTCTTTACACATGAACTACAAAAGAAGGGAGATATAAATGTTTAACAAATTCGCTCATGCGATAATCTAGAAGACCTCTTCACCAAAGCACTTCCTACTGCAACATTTGAGAAATTGGTGCAAAATATTGGAATGCATCGACTTAAAGATCTTTGATGGATTTCAAAATACCACCAAAAATGTTTACAGGGGGGGGGGGGGGGGGGAGGAAATTACGCACTGCACTCTTTTTTCCTAGTCAAGGTTTTTGTCCCATTATGTTTTACCTGACAAGGTTTTTGATGAGGCAGTTTTTCAAAAGTATGATATAATAAGAATATTGTACTCTTTTTCCTTCACTAGGTTTTTTTTTTTTTTTTTTTCCATAGGATTTTTTCCTAGTAAGGTTTTAATGAGACATATTCTTATAGGGTATACATCCAAGGAGAGTGTTGTGAAACCTTGTGGATGCCACCCTACTAGCTTTCATTCAAGATTGTTTGTAACAACCTACTTTCAATGAAAGAAATTGGTTGATAAGCATTTTGATTGCTAAGTTATCAAAAAGTTGATGGCCTTGTGCTCCTATGAATGGGCCTTCATCATCTAGCTTGAAGCACAAAAAAACAAAAGGGAGATGAAAGAAAAGTCTATAGAGGAGAGAGAGAGAAAAGCAAGAGAGAGTAGGGAAATAGAGAGAAGAAAAGAAAGAAACTAAGAGGTATAATTCTGTAGGTAAAAATCAATAAAATTATATTTTGTATAATTTATGTGTTCTATTATTAGTTATTTTCTTATCTCAATATCTTAATATTTCACCACACATTTATAACAGATAGTAAGTTTTTATACACTTATTTGAAAGAATAGCTGTTTTTATTAAAGAAAATGACCAATGGTCATTAAAGTATTGATGAACCATAATTAATCAGATTTGATTAATTAGTTATTGACCACCCACCAAGTGATCATCACCCAGTGATGATTTAGAGGGGGGAAAAAGGCCATTATAACCCACAAATGGGGAAAAAGAAAGTAAAAATACATAGCTTATTATACAAACTAATTGTTAGAAATTTTAATCCTATTTTTAATTGGCATTTATTACAAAACAATATGTATTACTTGTCATGGCTTTTTTTTTTTTTTTTTTTCAAGGTAAAATTCATTCAACTATAAGGTCTTGCAGATACCAAACATAATACGGATGATCCTGTGGTACACAATACAAAGCACTTAATAAAAACCGGTTCAATCAGTAAAATCTGATGAAGCACAGGGAAAATGATGCAAGACGAGACCCGATATCAGAAAATTCATGGGCACATCAATTTAAGCACGCATAAAGCTCTTTTTGAAACCACTACAATCGATGGAAGATTTTTTTGATCCATCGAGAGCATGTAACATGTAGCACCAAGACCACAAACATCTTCGCTAAGACTCATAGCTAACAGAACTTTTAATTTGCCAGGACCTAAGTCTAGCGGACCAAAAACAAACTCAAACGGTGGGAGAACCACCTCCATTAATCACAATGAAAATATTAAAACTCTATTGCGGAAATATCAACGCCTTTATTAAAATAAAACATAAAAAATTAAAGACTAAAGCATAATCGTCGCAAACCTTTAATGAAAATGCAGTCAACAAGAGGATTATCAGAGTAGGAGGAATACTTTGGGGGACAAGCGGCAAAGCCGACGAGATACCTTCAAACAGCTGAACATGAAATACACGCGCTACCACCATAAGCATTCGGAGTCAGAATCACCACCTCCACAAGAAAGACACCACTGTTCGGAACAAAACTCCGAAAAAGTACAACCACTATATGAGTATTTTCTAGTATATTCAGGTTTTTTTTTTTTTTTCCTTCCAAATTTCTCGTTTTGTTTTATTCGTTTGTGGTGAGCTTTTGATAATCAAAATCGGTTAACTTTCTGGACGCAGTTCTGTCCAGATAGAACACCTAGTGCCATTTGTGTACATTCAGCATCAAACTTTCTAGATTTAACTCAAATTGAAGATTCGATAGCTGAAGGTGAGTTGGGTGTTTTTGTGCAATATTCGACCAAAAACAAAGGAACATATCTAGACAATTTTCTAGGGTCAGCCTTTTGCTTATTTAAGGAATCTCATGTTGTGATTCAAGTTTAGAGCCTTCATACTAAACTTTTCAAAGCTTTATGGAGAGAGAAATATTTAGAGCATTTTAGGCTTGTTTGTTTAGCTCTCAACTTGTTGATAATATAATGATTTTGAGTAAGGCCAAGGAGGTGCTGAAGGCAGAACGACGCCCGGAGTAAGTTGTGGACTGAAGACGAGCACTAAAGGTTGGAGTAGGAAGAGCTCTGAAGGCAAGCTACAGACTTGGAGTAGGACCGACTCCGAAGGCGAGTCATTGAAGGGAGGACATCGTTGGTTCTGCATTGATGGAGGTTTTTTTTTTTTTTTTTTTTTTAAATCTTTTTTGCATACCTATAATTCAAATCTCATGTAACCAAAATTCGTTATTAATAAAGTTCTCTTATTTTCATCAGATAATAATATCGCTATGTTAATATTTTAATTTATGTAATTTTTATCTTACTGTTAACAGTACTATGTTGTTTCGTCTAAGATAGTATATGAATTACCCGTTTACAAGGTCTTACACCTACATATAACCCATCCCACGTATACCATTTATATATCTAGCGACATAGTTTTATCATTTATGGGATAAAATAACACATTTTCCTTCTTCTTCGTCAAAATAATAATAATAAAAATAAATAATAATAAATAAATAAATAAAATAAAACACATTTTTCCTTGAAAAAATCATTTCTTGCCACTAAAAGATTGATCGACAGTGTTGATTTAATAACAATGTAACTTGATTACTTATGATTTTTTGATTGCATAAGTAACTTCAATAATTAAACTTAACAGTCCAAACCCTCAATAATTATTCAGACAAAACGAAAAAAATTTCCTCAACAAAAATAATAACTTAAGATTATTTTTTCCCCTCTAACCTAGTGTCAAATTAATCATGATGATTTTGGGGTCCTTCATGAGGTGGTATTTGAGCAGAAACATTTGCAATTAGAAAAACACTAAGGATGCCAACCCTGATATCAACTTTTAAGTATCAATTTGTGAACAAATAAGTTGTATTTCTATTATTGATAGTTATTTAAAATATTTAACATCAATTGATTATATCTTATAATAAAATGACGATACTCAGAAATATTTTGAGCAGAATTATTTTGATCATAAATATTTTTACATGAGGTGGTATTTGAGCAGAAAAACTTTTGCAATTAGAAAAACACTAAGGACGCCGACTCTGATATCAATTTTTAAGTATTAATTTATATAAAAAATAAGTTGTAGTTCTATTATTGATAGTTATTTAAAAGATTTCACATCAATTGATTATATCTACTAATAAAATGACGATAACTCATCACTATGCAAGTTATACTAGAAAATTAAGATTAGAATTGATATCTCTCACTCTATTCTAAGATATGTAATAAATAGGCAAAGTTGGTAAACTGTTTGGTTAAACCGATGATCTCAACAATGGGACCTTTTTATTATTATTGTTGTTGTTGTTGTTGTTGTTATAATTTATTTTGTGGTTTACTTACCAAAACTTAAGAAGGTGAATGCCCCAAAAGAAGATGTAGCACCCCCACCCCACCCCACACCCTCCCTTATCCAAATATCAAATCCATCATGCCTGATGATTCATATCCAATGCCAGGAATTCTGACCCCTTGACTTATTCGCAAAATTATTGTTTTAATCAAAATTAAAATCACACTGAAATTTGAGGACCACAAGGACAAGCCCTGTATACATGTCTCAATCTTATGGTACTTGTTTTTCCTTTCCTTAACTTTTTTTATTTTGAATAATTGATCCAAATAGTCTCTTTATCGAGACCTTAAACTCTCTAAATGTTGATATTATAGTCATTTACATCCAATTCTGTTAAATTTCTAACAAAATCTGCTCAAATGATCATTTTTATGGTACAGACCAAAATGCCCATTAATTTTCTCTCCCCTAAACTCTCCCAATAGTCCATCTCTCGCCCCTCTCTCTACCTTTGCAGATCCAACGACAGCCTCCTTCTACGATGACGCCAACCCCCTCTCTCTTTTCTCCATCACCAAACTCA
Organism: Ficus carica; assembly: GCA_009761775.1. Taxonomy (NCBI): domain Eukaryota; kingdom Viridiplantae; phylum Streptophyta; class Magnoliopsida; order Rosales; family Moraceae; genus Ficus; species Ficus carica. The sequence continues at coordinate 18,534,304 of CM019745.1, forward strand.
ACCCCCCTACTGCCAATCAGTTTATTATTATTATTATTATTTTGGAATAAATAGGTCAGAGAATCCAGTGCCACCCCCACACCCCATCGACGAACCTAGGCCCCCATCCTACCCCCGCTGGCGATGACAAACCTAGGCCCCCAACACCCCCCCCCCCCCAAATATAAACCGAGGCCCAACCACCCCCAACCCAACCCATGAACGAACCTAGGCCCTCCTCCCTCGACGACGACGAACCCCCTCCCCCAACATGTACAAACCCAGGCCCAACCCCCCCACCGCTCAACCCATGGACAAGCCCAGGCCCCCCTCCCCCACCGACAACGAATCCCGCTTCCCCTCACCCAACGTCGATGAAACCAAACCCAACCCCCCCCCCCCCCCCAAACCCGTGGACGTACCTGGGCAACCCCCCACCCCGCACCCCAACCGCCGCCAACAAACCCAACCTCGACCCCAAAAAAAAAATCTGGGTTTGATTTTAATTTTTTTACTTTCTTAAATTAATTATTATTAAATCACTTAAAATACCCTCTTAAATTAGATAATATGCAATATACTTGACTCATTCCGTTAGAAATTTAACGGAATTCGATGGAAAAGATATAACGGCCAACATTTAGAGTGTTTATGATCATCTCGGCAAAAAAAATATTAAAGCAGACTAAACTGTAATCTTTTAAAGAGTTTTAAGGACTATTTAGGCTAATTACTCTTTTATTTTCTCCCCTCTACATCCCCACTTCCATCCCACACCATTATTCTGTTTATTTTTTTTATTTTTATTTTTATTTTTATTTTCATCACAATGGAAAGAGAAAATAAAGAATAAAGAATATAGAACAAAAATAGTATATTTGTACTAAATCTCAATTACACATTCAACTAGTCACCTTGAATTTTGTAACTAAACAAACAAAATTCCAAATATTTGAACTGCAACCGAAAAAAAAAAAAAAAACACACACACACACACACAGATATATATATATATATTGGCCTAAACGTATGGTGGCTCGGAAATGAACACGAGCCACTGAAAGCTAAAGAGGGAATAATATATCTCAGGCGTACACCAGATCTATAGATCTCTCCTGTGAAATAATTAATCAGATCGGTTTTGTTTACCGACTACCAAAAAAAAAATTTAATAATAATAAATAAATAAAAAAGACTGGCCTTTCAAAAGACATAAGAGTCGTATGGTAATACGAGCAAGCAGCTTATAAGAGAATGTCAATCCGATCAACAGCCAGGACTTACCTGGCCTTGTTGTGACTTTGACTTTGAGAATTGAGATGTGGTGAGAAAGCCAATACTAATATCAAATCTGCTTCTTCCATTCCATGCCAAAAATCAAAGATTGCATACTCAACAAACAGACTAGAGTAACATGTTGAATTGACTATCATTTTTTTCCTTGATTGACTTGACCACCCAGGGCTGAACACCGGAAAATGATGGCTTTCCGGTTTGAAAACGATTAGCTTGATTCGTGAAATTTGGCAGAAGTAAACTTAACACCTAAGTTAAGAGGGTAGATCCATTGACAAAACCCTCGTTCTCTCCGCCCTCTTTAGCAACAACATCAGCCACAAAGATGTTACCCTGAATCGCACCAACCGCCCAAAACATCTCTATTGTGGCACTGCAAATAATGCATAAAACATGGTGAGATTGAAATGTCAAGTATGAGCAACCGACTAATTGGATTTTAAAAAGAAGTGTTCTATCACTCTTAAGCGAGAATTCTAACTAACTTGTTGATCCACTACGATAGAAAACTAAAAAAAATCATATAGTGTGTTTTTGTAGTGCTACTTCGTGCAACACAGACACTTCAAAGAAAAGTGAATAAAAAAGAAAAGCATCGCAACGAGAAGATATATGATATTTTAAATCTTTCATTTTCAAAACAACTTAACGCCAAACTCTTCTTGTGCTAAATATTATAATGAAAGTTAGAGTTTGAAACAATTCTGACGAGGTCAGCCTGATTTTGTTCCCCTTAGAAATTCTCATTCAGTCTTCAAGAAAAAGGCGAGCGACGAAAAGAGAAAAGCTTTTGTTTCGAAAGTTTAGTAACAACTAGTACCACAGCATGCTGCATGACATAACGAGTATAAATTAAGTTTCTTTTGCAAATTTTTTAATATTTTATAAGCAGTTATACATTGTAATTGCAATACAAAAAAATAAAAATAAAAAAATACACAAGCTATAAATCCTCTTTCAGAAAATAAGAAAGTCAAACTAGAATTATATCCTTTCATGAAGACAATTAGACAATAATATCTTATTAGACCTAGGTCTACGTTAATTAAGTTTATTTATAATTATGATCATTTTTTAGTTTGAAAATGAAATGATTTGAGATTATGAATAGGTGAAAATCTTCATCGTTGGCAAGACATTAAGTTGGGTTTGCTAAATTCAAACTGTGCTGCAGCTACTTTGTTTTGTTTTGTTTTGAATGAATGAAATCTTTCCTGGTCCTTTCCAAAGAGCAGTGTATATAGATATATATGTATACACACACACACACACACACACATATAAAGTGAGAAGGAAATACCTTGCTAAAGCCAAGCCAGTTTGAGTCTCCCCTAAAAGAGAATATCTTATTCCTTGCTTTCCAATCCCCACAAAATACCTGCAAAAACCCATTCCTTGTGCTACAGTCGTAGTAATCAAGAACAAAATAAAGAAACAACAAGCATTTTGATAGACGTTTCCTAGATTTTTATCAAAGATGAATAAAAGAATGCAAAAACATGCACTCCCTAGAGAAACTAGAATATTCTTCAAAGAGCTGTTTTGAATTGTCATAAACTCTCCAGCTTTGTTTCTATCGCAGTTGACAATCAACCTGTAGCTTTGTCCTCTGTAGAATCTTCTGAAGCCTGTTACACTTCCATGAACTACTGCCTCTTTCAATGTTCTATTCAGCCATGAAGCTCCTCCCAGACCCACCGCTAAAATAGTCCCTATGTTCCTCTCGAGATTCAAATGGCACCTCAAACTCGATGAGATGAAAAAAATAAATCTTATGTTTAAAAATTCCTGATTAAAGTGTTCAAAATCTCTCATCTTCCTAATGACTAATCTGACCCTTGGAATTCTAGAGAGAAGGAGAGCTTCCAAAAGCTAATAACTAATTACACAGCTTTATTTATAAGAGATTGATTTCCTGTACAGTAAGTGTTTCGTTCTTTTAAAACATAATATTGCAAAATGAGAGAGATTGTAGCTGTAGGAGTGGTACTGAAAACAACATAGTCTAGCACGTAACTGTGCAAGACAAAAGATAGCTACTCCAAACGAAATGTGACATTGGCTTAAGTACAATTAAAAACTAATACCTCATAATCAATTCCTTGTGTATAGATATAGTTGGGATCAATTGACGAGAAGGTGAGTCCAGTTATCTGCAAGTACCAGAGATGAGTTATCATTCAGTTGGCATATACCAAAACTTGTAATGCTGTATGTTTTGATGGGTGCACCTATAACTGATTTCGTCATCAATGAAAGGAAGTTTCTTATTCCCAAAAAAGAAAGCCAAAAAAAAAAAAAAAAGAGAGAGAGAGAGAGAGAGAACAATAAAGCTTCAGGGTGGCAACAAGACAACTGAAATGTTTTTGCAATCTTCAAGCATTTTTTAGGCTTTTACAAGAACTGTAAGGAACGTAACAATGAGGTCCAAAAGGACCTTGTTTCATTCAAAGATGCGATGAAACAACATCAGATAAGAATGTAGAGAAAATAATCATATACAACTAACCTCATATTTTGAGCAGTGCACCCATCTTGATAATGCTGACCATCTGCATATAAGAAAAGAAAATTTCACACCTATTCAATGCTGAGTAAAAATTCATTACGATTCCTACATATTCCCAAATAAAATAAAAATTCATTTCGATTCCTACGTATTCTAAAAGAAAACGCACACTGCTCATAGAAAATTATCAAGTGTCAAGATTTTTCACATCTCTACATGTAAATGCTAAAATGAAAGAGATAAGAGACAAGTGGACAATCTCTTACATCATGATTCAGTGAGTGGGAACCATTGGGAGTATAAAGATGAAAAGTATAGTGGTTTTGTGGAACAAATACTTGCATGTGCTGTGGTCTTTGTGGTTACGAAAGTATAATGATTTTTCTGGGTTGAAGATTCTATAATGTAGTTTGATGCGCGGTCGCACAGGCCTCATAGGTGGGAAACAAATATTTGTTCCCATGTATTCTTCATTTTTCTGTAGATTTGTGTTCTGTTAACATTTTCAAATTTTCTAGGCATGAAGCAACTAAACAATAGAGACAAACCTGAATTGGCATTTTATTTTCCCTCCTTTACAAGGAAATATCAGTATGAAAGAGGGAGAGAAAAATTGTTATTTTACTGCTTAGCTAACCTACGAGGATCATAGATAGTCACGGTACGATCAGCTCCACCCACTGCAATATAACCGGTTGGAGAACTACAGACAGCATAGTTAAGATCACCAACAGAACCACAAATCCGTTGTAGACAACCGCCGTTTTCTTTCATTCTCAAGTCCCATATGGTCAGCTACAGTTATTTCAGCACACCATATCAGATAAAACCAAATAAAATATATATATGTATATATATCAAAGCCGAAGACACGTATCGTAAAACAATATGGAGCAAGAATTTTACCTGGCAACCTTCAGCAACAGCTAAAATAGAACTTCCATTCCCATTAGACAAATTCTGTATGAAGCTTAATGCTGATGGATACAAAAGTCTGTAGAAGATCATGCATACATCATAAAGATCCAGAAAGTTTTCCATATAGGTATAGCAACAAAATTCATCTCAAAGTCAAACTATGGAAATCCTTCGAAAACAGAGCTAATGAAGTTCCATTTTTTTAATAAATAAATAATTAAACAACAACTAGTAAGTGTGGTGGAAGTAGCCTTGGCAGTTACAACTTGCAGAAAAGAACCATATCAGCAAACTAAAGAAAGCAAAAAGCTCCATAAGACAAAATAAAATTGCAAAAGCAAGATAAAGGGCAATTCAATGCAACCTAACATAAAACTTAAATCACCTAAGTTGAATTGCCGAAGAATTCAATCATCATTTAACTCCACCCCTTATTGGTAATAGCATGCTAATGTCTTCATAAATTTCAAATTCAATTTAAATATAAAAATTAGTTGCAGACAAGTGTTTGTTACAGTTCGTTCAAGTACTTGTTAGCGCAGGGTATGCAAATGTGTAAAGGAAAGCATGTGATGTAATCATTGTAAGAAATCTTTTAATAAAATGTGCTATTTTAACATAATCGACCACTACCACAATGACTCAAGTTCTGAACACAAGGACATCTACTAAAGGCAATGATTGTTAAGTTCGCAAATAAGGTAATTTGTTATTAAAATTTAGAAAATAGTGTCAAGTTTCTTTCAACTATAAGAGCAACAATAATAGAGTGATACACAAAACTTAAGTGAAACTAGTAAAGCATGAAACAACAGAGAAATAGAGAGATTGACATACGTGAGTAAAAGATAAAAGAACAAGAACCAACACTTACGTACGAAATGTCCGGACATGAATATCCTGATCATAAACATCAACCGTCTTACAGAAACTAGATGCGAGAGCTGCCTGAAATAGAAATTTTGGTCAGTATCACATACTAGAGAGTAAGAGACTTCTTTATCTAGTATATTAAGTAACTATTACGAGAAAGAATATGAACAATTTCATACATGATATATCTAGTATTTTACAAGCTTTCGCTTTAGTAAACAAGTCTCGAGTTGCTTAATGGTACATACTTATTATAATTTTTTTTTTTTTAATTTTAATAAAAAACCCCTTTTATTGATATATAAATCAATTACAAGGGAAAGAGGATAAGGTATCCTCGTAAAAAGGACAGAAACAGAACCAAAGCGACAAGACTAAAACAAAAACTAGACAATGATAGTAACCACAACAAAAGTAAACTACGACAGATCGTAACTATCTCATTCTAGTTAATTTCCTATCTCATCCTTCCAATTTAGCACAATCAGAGAAAAAGGAATATTCTTAAAAGCTTTATCCGTCGATGCTCATAACGAAGCTGAAAACTTTGCCTTTTCAAATATATCATCCACCCCCATTTCTTTTTCCTCGAAAATTCTTAAATTCCTCTCTATCCATATGTTCCACTGCACAGCAAGCACCAGACACTTCCAAAAGTGCTTTAGCCATCTTATTGGAGCCCAAACCCACCATCTCTTTAATCATCATAGATCTACAATTAGCCGGGAACGCCCAAAGAAAACCTGCTTCAGTTGATACATTTTGCCACAATCCACTAGCCGCCTTGCAGTGAAGCATCAAATGATCCAATGTTTCTCCCTCCTCTTTACACATCGCGCGACAGGAAGGTGAAAGAGCCAAATGAGGATTCCTTCTCTGAACCAAGTCACAAGTGTTTAATTTTCCATGAAAAACCAGCCAAGCAAATACTTTAATCATATAGGGAACACCAGATTTCCATATAAATCGAAAAGGTTCAAATTTTGGACAACCCTCCATTCCGACTAGTGACTCAAAGAATGACTTACAAGAAAACCCCATATTATAGCCCACCCAAATTCTACAATCAGGAGACAGAATAAGGAGACAAAGAATTTAATAATGGCACCAAGAAACTCTACTCCTCTATTTCCCTATCGTTTAGACCCCTTCTAAACCCAAAATCCGAATTTAAGTCAATATTATCATTCAAGGAAAAAATATCTGAAATGAAAGCATTAGGAATGGCAGAAAGAGAGAATAACCTAGGGAAAGAAGACTCAAATGATTGGTTACCACACCACTATTCTTTCCAAAACAAAACCCTATTCCCCACACCCACTTTCCATGAGATATTGTCAAGAAAAACATGGAGACCATGAGATATAGATTTTAAAGGATTTCTAAAGGATCCTTTGTAACAATATTGGAATCCCATCCGTTAGTTTGAATCCCATACTTACTCTTAATGACTCTTACCCAAAGTGAATCTTGCTCTAAAGGGAATCTCTAAAGCCATTTTCCTAAAAGAGCAACATTTTTCTTTTTCAAATTTCCCAAGCCCATACCTCCTTTCATTTTACTTCTTGTAACTAGATCCCACGCCACTAAACTTCTATTTCTTCCTCCTTGAAAATCCCATAAAAAACTTCTCATTATCTTCTCAATTATGTTAACAATGGCGCCCGACATTTTGAAAATTGACATGTAGTATATCGGTAAACTAGCAAGAACGGATTGGATCAAAGTCACTCTCCCTCCCCTTAAAAGAAAACCCTTCTTCCAACCATCCAGCCGCTTGAAGACTTTTTCAACCACCGTTGACCAAAACTCTAATGAAACCGGATTTCCCCCCAAAGGAAGACCCAAGTATTTTAATGGCCATTTTCCAACCTCGCAACCCAACTCTGAGGCCAAACCATCTAGCAAATTCTCTTCCATATTAATTCCTGCCAAAGTACTTTTTCCCATATTTATCTTCAATCCCGAACAAACTGTGAAAAACTTCAAGAGACAATTTACATTTTTGATGTTGTCTAATTCTACCTCCAATAGAAACAAAGTGTCATCGGCAAATTGTAAATGTGAAACGGAAACTTCGTCTCTCCCAACTTTAAACCCTTTTACCACTCTCTCCACATCTTTATCCATGAGTCTACCAAGGACATCCGCCACCAAAGTGAACAAGAAAGGAGATTATGTATCTCCTTGTCCACGACCCCTTGTAGCCCCAAAATGACATTAGCTTTCCATTAACCATTATCGAGAAATTAGCTGATTGCAAACACCCTTGAATCCATTTTCTCCATCTTTTACCGAATCCCTTCTTTTCCAGCACCTTGTCCAAGAAGCTCCATCTAACGTGGTCGTAGGCCTTCTCGAAATCGACCTTAAATACCAATCCATTTTTCTTTTTGAATTGATATTCTTCCACTGCTTCATTCGCCACCAATACCACATCTAAAATTTGCCGGTCCTTCACAAAAGCTCCTTGTGTCGTGGAAATCGTGTTGCCAAGTACCTCTTTCAATCTATTGGCTAAAACCTTTGCCAATATTTTGTAGATGCCCGTGACAAGACTAATGGGTCTATAATCCTTCACACTTCTAGAATCCCTCTTTTTCGGAATAAGACAAAGAATGGTATGGTTCATGGATGAGCAAACCACACCATTTTTGAAATATTCCTCAAAGACCTTAAGGATATCTCCTTTCACAATATCCCAACAAATAACGGAATCTCTCAAAATTAATGGTACATACTATAAAATGTCATAAACTAGAACCATTTAAGAACAAATAACTGAATCTCTCAAAATTAAAAAAAGAACAAATAAATAAGTATATTAGCATACCATAGACCATTGCATTGGACTGAAGCATAGTCCTGCCCAACTACTTTCTCCCACACCACAGTCACGAGGTGATACAGTGTACGTGAGCCTGTCAATATCTAAAAATCCAATTCAACACATAAAAAGTCAGCTTTGTGATTCACAATCCAAATAAAACGGAACTTAAACAGTAGCAAGCAAGGAAACAAACTAGCAGATATATTTTTTTAGCCATATTTCGGCACTCAATTTGTGATGTATTATTTCAGTGGTCCTTTAGCGGTGCCTCCAGTGCCAGTTTATAAGTATATCGTAGCTTTTCTAACATTAAAGTTCAATGTTAGCAATTATATCGTTCAAACGCGCAAGTTATCCTATTAATCACTTAAAAATTTGCAAGTCTAACGTAACTTATAAAACTCCAACATTCAAAACTCGCAAGTTCCAACATAAAATGTGCAAGTTACAATATTCCTGCACCAGTGCCAGGTATTCTTCTCCTGGCACCATAAAAAATAAAAATAAAAATAAAAAACCCTATTCTAGCCATCGTTCTACAATCAACTGCAATCAATAAGGAGAAATAGAATATATTTGATGAATCTACCAAAAGAACTGAACTAAGTACAGGTGTTGTGACAAGATGATGTTACAAATACTTCTGTACAAAGCAAGCAAACATCACATGTTATTGAAGAAGATGAATAGTAAGAAATTGTATGCTAGGCGATGCCTATTTGCTAAAAACGCTACAACAAAACAATTACAAGCGGATATCAAATTATAACTCTAAGAGATCATATTCGTGTAATTTTGCTTCTTTATATGTGTTGTCATGGAAGACCTCATTAAGAACTAAGTCACTTTTATGTTTTATTGAATTCTGATTGCTGCAAAGTCTTATTACCAAATGACAAAAACAAAGCAACTTAGCACCAAATTAAATACGAGAAATGAAGAGTGTACCTTTACCATTAGTATCTAGTTTAGATACAATAACATCACCATAGGAATCGACACTTCCCAGCAATAAATATCCCATGCCTATAAATCAGTGACCAAGCAAAAGAATTTGACTGACGGAAAGTCCAGTTTCCATGTTAATATTTCTAAGAAGCAATAAAATGTAATGGTAAAATATGCTCATAAAATAAGAGTTATTTCTTACTATGGTGAAATAACAGTCATTTCTTACTATAACACCTACTTATCCACATTTGTTTCACATTTGTCAAAAGTTTGTCCACCTCTCCTTTCTCACATAATATCACCAAATTCTTTATAAAGAAAGTGGGGTGGCAAACCCTTAAATATCCCAATATAAGTTCACTTACTCTCACTTTCAGCTAGCTCTATACTCTGAATTTCTGAACGATGTGGACAGCGGTTAACCAATAAAGAATCCAAAACCTTCACGATTCATAAAATAAATAATCAACATATAAATATCATCTATATAAATTTCGGTGATTTATTACAGAAAAAACTGAGAATTCACAAACTTACAGGTTTCATACCTCTGTGTGAACAGGGATTAGCAGGCTATCTTTTCCTTGGCTAACTAAAGTATCTTCCAATGCAATCTTCCAAAGAAAAGGAGAGGAAAAAAAAGAAAAGAAAAAAAAAATAGATTTTCTATCAGCAGTTTTGTTTTTCGAAGATTCATAACGAAAGTTTGATTTATGCTAAGTCATGTTTTTCCTTTTTGATAAACCACAAATTCAACAAATAAATTGGAAATACCAAAGAACATTCACACTTAAAAAATAATAAATAAATAAATAGAATTGAAGAAATGCATAGAAACCTGGAGTTTGTAAATAAGAGGACCAGAAGCAACGTAGAGCCAGCAAGAGGAACCGTCGTGGGAAACCTGATCAGAAGAGAGAAGAAAACGAAAGTAAGAGAGAGAGAGAGAGAGAGAGAGAGAGAGAGTACAAAGGAAAAAAGGGAAAAAGAAAAGAGTTAAAAAAAGAAATGGAAGAAACATGGAGAGAGAGGCGAGAGGAGTGGAAATTGGAGGCAGGGGAGGGATTCGGGATGAGAGAGGAAGGGACCGTCGCCTTCCTCACACTCTTCGCCTCCATCTCCTGTCTAACTACTTCTCTTCTTCACTTCACTTCCTCTTCTTAGGCATTTGCCAAATTCACAATCTCAAAAGTTGGAATTAGCAGAATAGTCTTCTCTCGTTAACACAGGAGTATTCCTTGAGGTCATTTTGTTAATAAATTTTTTTTAATATCTCTTAAAAAAGTGGTTCAAGTCATTTTGCCTCCTCTTCTCTTTTCTCTCTTCTCTTCATTAGCTCTTTTCTCCAACCGATGACTTTAAAAAACAACCCTTTTGTTTTCTTTTATTTATTTATTTATATATATATATATTATTTTTTTCTCTTACACTCTTTCATAGGGAGAGAAATTTACTAAAAGGGACAATCTTAAAAATTGAAATGAATAGGATAGGATAACCTTCTTTTATTTTGATGGTAGATGGACAGATTTAATAAAATATGAAGCTAATTAATATGTTGTTTAAATGATGTGTACTATAAATAAGAGATAGGTCTCATTTCCGACGTGTTTCATATACGACTGAATTCCATCGTTCGACTGTTAATCATTGGATCAAAAATGAACGGTGAGATTGGAAGAGAGAACGCGGGAACAAGCTAAAAAAACAGTCTGACACACATAAAAAGGCTAGCTGAAGCAGTAAACAGTACTTTAAGTTAAGTATAAAATAAATGGAAAAAAAATAGAAATATTATGTAAATAAAGGAAAAATAAGAAATAAAAAGTGTTCTGGTTTTTCTTTTTTTTGTTTTTTTCCTTGTAAAGGAGTGGGTGTCATAGAGTGGAGGGTTGTGAGTGGTTGGGTGTCATAAATACTAATGTAATTTCAATCATTTATATTTTAATTTAATTTTAATTTATATTCCCTATTACATACGGTTACAATTCTACCATATTCACTCCACATCCACACTTTCCCACTTAGTAAATTATATTTTACCCCACCCATAAATACCAATGCAATTTCAATCACTCATAATTTGATTGAAATATAATTCACATTCCCTTTTACATATAGTTTTAATTATACCGTCTTCACGTCACATTCATGTCTAACTATATTTAAAAATGCATTCCTTACATTTTCAAATACGATTAAATTTATCATTTTGCCCTCATTTTGAGTAAATAATGTATAAATCCTTTGACTACATAGCTAATTACCTCTAAAAGTCATTGATTTTTCTGGTACGACCTTCCCTTTTGTTTACATTCACATATAGAGCTCCACATCATTGCCGCATATGAAGCGGCACCGGAAATAAGACCTTTTGTACAAATATATATTTATTAAGTGATATGCAATATATATATATTTTTTAAAGTAAGATGTAGAGTAATGGGGATAGAGACAAGTATAGAGGTTAAAATGTGTTGAAGGAAAATTGGATCTAAAACCACCTCAAGATTCATCAAATAACATTAATATTAACAATTAACAAAGAAATAAATAAGAAAGAATCACAATTAACAAAGAAATAAATGGAAAAATAATCACACTCATCACAACACAAGAATTCATGTGAAAATTTTCAAAACATCAGACAAACTACGGCATTCAGAAATAAATCCACTATTTGAAAAAAAAATTTCAACCACACAAACTTTTTCTCTTACTCTCATAACCCCCAATACACTCACATTATATCCAAGCATACATCAACTCACACCCTTCTGCTCTCAAAATAAAAGAACAAAGAAAGGTATTTAATTATAGTTAATATACAACAATTAAAGTGCTTTTGAGTTTTGTATGGACAATCAGAAACAAAGGCTTTAGGCTTTTTACATAGCCTTCAAAAACTCTTGTTTACTTTCGGTGTGAAACTAAATTATCCTTTTATTAAGCCACAATCCTAACAATCTTCATATGAGCTAAATAAAAGAAACATCACTACAATCACTATCTTCATCCTGACAGTCATAATTCTCAAACCAGAGAACTATCGTGCTCCACTATAAGAGTAAACCCACAAAAATTAACAAATTTAAAGAATTTCAATTCATTACATGTTGAAAAACCTGCTGAAAAGTTATAGTGCAACTTTCACATTTAGCTTTCCCTAAATTTCATCAGTCATGGACATAAATTTCACCACACACCATGCATCAACATCAAACTAATGCCTGCAAACTTGTGGATCCGTTAGTAGCAACATATCCTCTTCCATAGCAAAGTGGACATACCATGAGTATGTACACAGTTCTTCTCAAATGACTTTCATGGGACATATACTGATAGCTTCTAACTCAAAGCTTGTATAACCCGGACTGTGTTACGGCATCCTTGACTTGCACTTGTCACATGTCAAAGTTGATCCTCCCATCAAATTTCTCCATATCAAACTTCATAAAAAGCTTATAAACTTCGACATTTCTACTATGTACTCCTAGCTTGGTGAACAACAACCGTGTAATAATTGTAAATAGCATCCACTAAGCAAGTTCCTAGTAAAGACTGTAAAGGTTATGGTGGTCCCACTTAAAATCCAGCCTCTTTTGGTAGAACTTACTCTTGCTCAGATCATACATATCCATACAATTACATCACGAACATGTCTCTCTGATACCACTTGTTGGTAAAATTGGTTTCCCAAAACCACCTATAAGAATTATCAAGCAACAAAAATATCAATAGTTACAAAGAACTATTTGAGAAAATAATCACAATTGCCACAATACAAGAACTTACTTAGGAAACTAGAAAGCAAGAGAAAAGCCACAACCCTCATAAAGAAATTCATTATGTAAAAAAGTTTTACAATCATACAAACTTTTTCTCTCACTCCCACGACTCCTATACACCCCACACTATATCCAAGCATATATCAACTCATACCTTTCTACTCAACAAAAAAAATGCAAATGAAAAAAGGAATTTAACTAAAGTCAAATATATTGTAAAAGTACTTTTAACTGAGGCATATAAAAACAACGGCTTTGGGCTCTTTACATAGCCTTCAAAATCCCTCAACTCTTAATAAGCTCCTCTTTTTTTAACTCAATATCATAACAAAATGAATCCTCAAACAGGTGTAAAACGGGGGTGAGAAAAGCTCTCACATCCCTGCACCTGCGCCACCCCACCCCCATTGTATACTCATATATACATATATTAAACGTTTGTAGTTAAAAGAAATGTTAAAAAGGGAAACATCTCCACAAAAATATATATATATATAAATAAATAAACAAAATGAATTAGAATTTGGATTTGGTTGTTAGAATTAAGTTTTATTTTAAGTTACAGTTGAGTTTGAATATGTAAAAGTGAAACGCAGAGAAAAAGAGCACAAGCTGTCTGGAAGAGTTGACGCTACTAAGTGCCAAGTGCGAGCCACATAACACTGAGCCACATCACATTCATAACTCACTCAAGGTTATGAACACTTATAAAGAGCTAAAATACTTTATTTCTTTCCCATGTGAGACTATTTAGATTTGATTGTCAACACCCAATAACATAAGTTTATATATGAATAGAACCCTGTACACACTTCCCTGAACATTTTCAATGTTACATCAACAATCCCTACGTCAATATTATGTTTTTTTTTTTTTTTTTTAAGTCAAAAACTGAATACATTTGGTGAGATGCGCTTTACTCATGGGCAGAGTAGTAATTAAACAATTTTTGGAGGGAAATTGTACGTCCAGAAATATTTTTTAAGTAACCTATATTTTGGTGGTATATGTTTCCTCCCAAAAAAACGTTTAATTCCAACTTTAACATTGCAGTCTACAATCCAAACGGAGGACAGATTTTGGAGTTAGCTCACCCTCTCAAGATCACGACCCTTTGTCGCAGCCATTGTAGCACGTGTGTCGCCCAGGACATAAGGGCATGATGACTTGACGTCATCCTCACCTTCCTCCGGCTTATCACCGGCAGTCTGCTGAAGGTTCCAAACTCAACAGTAGCAACTAAACACGAGAGTACTGTAGGAGTAACCTATTACCTTATGGGTGGAATTGCCACAACATGGGCATTCTTCTTAGCAAGAATTATTGCAGTAGGATAATGGCTAGGAGGATTTGAAATGCATTATGAAATTAAGATTTCCAAGATTTAGTCAAGGCTTAGCTCAGGTTCCCACTACTAGTCATATTTGATTTGGTATTGCTACCGCACATGATTTCGAGAGTCCTGATAGTATCGCTAAAAAACGTCTTTATCAGAATATTGTTGTCTCTCATATCGGGCAATTAGCAATAATCTTTTTGTGGACTTTCGGAAGTTTGTTTTATGTAGCTTGGCAAGGAAACTTTGAAGCTTGGGCACACGACCCCTTACATGTAAGACCTATTGCTCATGCAATTTGGGATCCTTTAGATGCCATTTGTGAAATAATTCATTCTCAAACATAGGAATAAAAAAATTATTAAAAAGAAAGGGTGTCAATAATTCAAATTTAATTAATTATCTTGTATGATATAAGACCTCTCTTTTGTTTATACTGTGAGTATCAAACAATTGGCAGTTATGGTTTATTGCATAAAATTGAAAAAAAAAAAAAAACTATAAATAGAAGCGAAACAAACACAAATTTTATTCGAATGCAGGTAAGGTGGGTCTATTGACACCCTCAATTTTATTTTTCCCACTTATTTTTTAAAACCACTTACCATATTAGTTTTAGAATTAAAAAATTATTTGTTACACCCCTTAGTTTTCCCAAAAAATCCTTATAACTAAATTATTTATCTTTCTTCTTTCTTTACATACTAAATCTAAACTAGTGCACATTTTTTTTAATATGTTTTGTTTTGTTTCTATTTTAAATTTTTTTTCTCGCAAGATTTCTTTTTTCTCTCTCTCTTTTTTTTTTCTTTTTTTTTTTAGATATCCAATAAAAATTTTTCATCGGTTTATACATTGTGATAAAAATCTATGAACTTATTTTTTGATATACTTCTTCTTGAGACGATAAAAACTTGAGGATAATAAACTGATGAAGCTGAGTATTTCACAAGCATAATTGAAAATGTTATGAATTTGGTTAATATTATTATTAGATAATTAGAAAAAGCTCACAATTCAGAATTTGTATGAATTCCTAATCATTTCTCTCAATTATTTATAAATGAATAACCAATCAAATCAATATATTTGATTATATATCCACATCATGCATACGTGTTTTTCATTTGCTTGTTATTTCTTAGAAAACAAAATGGAACTACAAAAACTATTGAAAAATAGAAATAATAACAAACACAATAAAAGAATCTTCTCTTAAAAAAATCTCGTGGAAATGAATTAAAAAGTACAACAAAATAGAATATTTATTATAAAAAAAAAACCAAGAAAAAAAATGTATAGAGATTTATACTATAATGGGAGGAGAAAGAAATAAGTAAATAATTAATTTGTTAGGGTTTTTTAGAAAAATTAAGGGACAAACAAGTAATTATTTAATTCTAAAATTAATACGGTAAGTGATTTTAAAAAGTTTGAGAAAAGTAAAATGAGATGTGACAGTAGACCCATAACAAACAAATAAAAAAAAGTATTAAATAATAATAAAATAAAAGAGATTAGTCAGTCGACGATGATCTGGACATGAATATGGTTCTTCTAATCATTATCATCATCATCATCATGGTCATCAACTTCAGAAATGATAACAACACGCACCCAAGAACATGTGATAATATAAAGAATGCACATCTGAAAAGGAAGCATTTCCGCTGCTGCTGGCAGTGTAATTGAGAACATTTTCACTATTTCCGATATTATTGTTATGTAATAATACATCGTCGCAAAATTTGCACACAAAAGTGCCACGCCCCCTGCGATATTTGCACTTTTTGTTCTTATTATGACACCCATGTTTGCTACTAAAAAAAAAAAAAAGCATTTATATATATACAAGCCTAGAAACCAAAAAATAAAAAAAATAAAAAATCATGTGGAATAAAATAATATATATGTTTTTTTTTAATAAAAAAATAGATTATAGGGATAGAGATTGGAATGTCCAGATAATTCCGAGGAGGTGAATGTCCCTCACGTGATATATAGATCCAAGCATTTAGTGAGTAGAACGAGTGTCCTACTAATCCATCTAAGAGACGTTGACAAATAATATATATGTTTAGTGTCATTTTATGTACTCTTATAAAATACACTTTAACTTTTCTTAGATATTAAAGTGATACAACGTTCCTTCCAGTGATAGTTACAAATAATACTATCTAATACTGTTTCATTATAATAAGACTTGTAAATCAACTAGTAGTAGTAGTATAATTATATGTTAAATACATATAAATCAATTAGTTGTTGTATAACTATATGTCAAAAAATGATTTGTGTGACTATTTTGTCAAAATACGATTTACATGTATAACCTACATGTAACACATACATGTAGGTTACTCTTTTTTCTTTCTTTCATCTATTCCTTGAATGCAAAAAAAAAAAAGGGAAAACTCGTCAGCTATGATCATAGAGCAGTGAGATCAGTGGTGAGCAAAAGAGGTCCTGATTTGATATATATATATATATATATAAGTTTTTAATGGTTACTCTAATATTTATCAATTCATGATTATCATTGTTTTAACCGTATGATTTTGATCGAATGATTGTAATAAATTGAGTAGTTGACCAAAAATTTTTGATGACAATTAATCAACATAGAACTTAGAAAGCTAATTAAATGAGTTTTGGATGACCAATTTGTTATTAACTTGCTTACATGACTTTTTAAAGTAATTTTTTAATAAATTATAAATTAAAAACTTATTCCTAAATACTATTTTTAATCCTCGTTCAGGGGACTTGTGCTCCATGTTATATATTTCAACTTTTTTTAAGGTTAATAAATTTAAATAATAAGTATCTATTTTTTATTATTACTAATATTCTTAAAAATATAAATTGTTTCTCTTTTAAAATTTATAAACAAAGGAAATTTTTTAGTAGAATATAATAGATACGAATGATGATATAAGTAAATAAATTTTTTAGTCGTTTTAAATATTGCCACTATAGCTTTATTCTTTTAGGACAATATTGATTTAAAATAGAAAAAAAATTTAGAGGATATATATATATATATATATCAATTGTTTTATTCTTAGTGCATTATTTTATTCAAACATTTTATTAAAAGCTCATCATCAAGGGGTAATACTAAAAAAAAAAGGCCCCTCGTATACTTCTAAACCTCTTCAAGCGAAGTCAAAGAAAAAAGAAGCAGAGAAGCGGAATATGTTGAAGCATAAAAAATAAAGAGATAATACATTGATGATGATGTTTGTTGAATATGAGAAACCCTAAAATAAAAATTAAGTTAGCATATTGCTTAACATACAATAACAAGTTACATAAAATGTCACATCATTAAATGTAATGAAAGAATGTACTTGTTTTCATAATTTTGTCTGTAACCATTCATGGTTACTAAAAAAGAGTAACAATTAAAACCACACCCATATATAGAAGAGTTTTCAATGATTATTCTAATATTTATCAATCAATGATTATCATTGTTTTAACCGTTGATGTTGATCGGATGATTGTAACAAATTTAGTAATTGACTAAAAAATTTCAATAACAATTAATGAACAAAGAACTTAGAGAGTTCATTAAATGAGTTTTGGATGGACAACTTATTGTTAACTTGTATAAGTTAAGGTGTTTGAAAACCACAAGGATTAGAATATATTGTTGAAATGTAACCGAATATTAATCATTCGAAATATTTCTTTTTCATTTATAAAATAAATAAACATATTAATTATTTTCATCTTCCATTCATTAGGGAAATAAATTACTCCAACTATTTTTTATCTTTTTGAAATTGTCGTTATCATTATACTTTATTAATTATTTTATGATTATCCTAACTGTTTTTTGTATTCAGTTTAAGAATTTTGGATTGGGGAAGCACGTGAATGATACAAAATTTAGATATATTGTACCAACATAACATAAAAATTAACACTAGACTAAAATAACACAAAGTTAAACTAAAGTTAACTAAAATTTGTGTCATGTTGTTAAGAATGAGAAATTTGTATCATGCTGGTCAATAGATGAAAAAATAATGGTTATTTAAGTAATTTTTCTTCTAGTTTTACTTTTGAATTTCAAATTATTATTATTATTATTATTTTTTTTTTAAGGGTTGTTCATCAAATTGATGAATTCGCTTAGAGATATCAAACGGACCGGTCCGACCCAGCCTAGCCCATTTATTTTGAGCTTATTAATGTTTCGTGACGTGCTCATAAAAAATTTATAACGTTAAACCCGGCCTACGACTCATTTATAAATGTACCATGCTCTTAACGTGTCCCGTGCCTTAATTGTGCCCAACAACAAAATTTTTAGATTTCTAAGAAAAGTAAGTTTTGAATGCCGTAGATAAAATTAATTTCTAACAAAAACAAAGCATTTTAATATTAAAAAAAAACACACTTATTGAAAACCTTGTAAAGTAAAAACTTCAAAGGGATGAAACATTCCGAATAAAATAAAAAAACAACCAAAGTCTTATATGAAAATTATTAAAAATATTATAAAAAAGAGTAATGTTATCGTATCATTTTCATGTTCTTTATTGTGCTCGTACCCGTACATATACCATACCATTAGTGTACTTTGTGCCTAAAAATCACGTCAAACACGGCCCATTTAAGTAAACATACTAGACTTGACCCATGCAATAATTTAACGTGTTGTACTCGTGCCAACCCACCAAACAATGCCAATTTTGACATCTCTAAATTTTCTTACTCCACTACATTCTATTCAATTTGTGCGAATTAAATTGGGGGGCTTACAGAGTGATAATGAATTATAATTTTCCCAATTTGAGAGTTTCAGCATCGATTACAGATTGAGACTTTCCTAAACCATGAAATCCTCGAATCCAAATCATAAGTACGACTAGATGAACAAAGGAAAATGTGATTATCAACTAAAGGGGTCACTTTGAGGCAGTTGATTATTTGTAGTTAGGACATGTTTGGATACCATTTCCAAATGTCATTTTTCGATCTGGATTTTAAATTTCTGACTCTACACCAAACTTTCTCTCTTTCATTTTCAAAAAACTCAAAATTTAAAAATCCATAACTTTCTCATTTCATATCAGATGAGATTATTTTGATATCAAAATACTCGTAACGACGATATGAACAAGACAATATCCATTTTCGTATTTTTTTTTCTAAACACATTTTAAATTTTTACACCTTTTCTATATCACAAAATTTTTTAAAAATTTTCTCCCCAAACACATATTTCCAACTCAACTTCCAAAACATTATCTCCAGATGTTACGCTAAATGTGCCTTTAATGACATTCAGCAAGTTTTTGTTCAAGGAGTGGATATATAAAAAGGTTAAATTAGGTATTATGGTGAAATATAAAATTTTCCTTAATTATTTAGTTAAAGGTATTAACTAAGTGGGGGGTTTTTATAAAATTATGTAACTATTCACACAAATTGAAACATGCATTGCTTTCAACAAAATCAATGTATAATTAAAAGAAACCAAAAGCAAAGACTTGTATTAATTACCACAGCAACAGTTCACTCGAAATTCATTTTAAGACTAAACTAATACAATCTCTTAGGCAAAAAACCTATTCGCAATTTGTATGTTTCAAAGAAAGAAAGTCAACAAAAATCACCAGATAAAAGAAGTTACCAATACCGGATAGCAAAAATCAGGAAGATATTTTCAACCAAAAAATAAATAAATCAAGAAGATATCTTCAAGATACGGATATTAGGGAAATGAGCTTCTATAAAGAAATTTCTGCCCTCAGACCACATAGCTAAATATTTCATGGAATTAAACTTCATTGAAAGCCAATCACATCACTTAAGGTCGAGACATACCACCACCACCACCCCCCCCCACCCCCACAACAGCAGCAACAGCAGCAGCGGCGACACCGACAAGAACTGCTACAGCAATAGCAGCAGCAGCAAATGATCAATAATAATAATAATAACAACAATAAAAAAATAATAATAATAACAATAATAAGGTTGGAGTGGAGGAGAGGCAACGGCTGCAGAGGCAAGCAACGTTGATGGTGGGAGCGGAAGCAGAGACGGATGGAGGCTTAAAAATGAAGCTGAAACCACTACTATTTGCAAACATGTTCTCATCATTAGGCAAAAGTAGATAATCACTGCTCTTCAGATTTTCAGGCAGGAACAAGGTCTAGTTCATAAAAGTTACATCAATTGCTGTTTGTATCACAGAGATACTAAAAATATATATATATATATATATATGTACATTAATTATAAAACATAAAAAGTCATATATCTCAATTCTCAATATAAAGAAAACTTGCAAAGTTAGTTGATATGCACAGGAAAACAAAGATTTTGAACACACAAATTAAGGACTAATCAAGAAACTACTAATCTTCAAGAATAAGAGAGAAGATGAAAAGCGAAAACAAATCTAATACTTCAAACATGAATGCCATTTGGAAAGCCCTCAGATCGTATAGAAAATCTGGCCATTAACAGTAAACCACAGAGCTTTCATTATGAGTCTCTTTACACTCCGTTTGGTAAGAAGGAGAGAAAGGATGACGAGGATGATTAAACACACACACACACACATGTATAAAGTGAGACTCATGATGAAAAAGCGAGTGGTAACTGCATCCCACAGGTTTATGTTTTTGTTTTGTTTTGTTTTTCATCATAGAGCTAGAGCAATAGGTATAACTGAATCCTCACGTGCCTGATTAAAATCCATACACAAACACAAAGTTACACTACTATTTCATAGAACTATGTGATCATTTGCAAAGCCGACGTCAAAACATCCTCTTATAATCCTATATAGCAGATGACTTACATTAGAGAAAAGAAAATATTATTGCCCTCAGATCAGATAAGCAATTCAGCATAGCTAGTGATTTTCATGGACAGTGAAGCTTCATTGAAAGCCAATCCAACCTTTTAAGTTCAATAAACCATCACCAGTAACAGCATCATCATCACCATAACCGCCATCAAATAATAATAATAATAATAATAACAAAAAAAAAAAAAAAAAAAAAACAACAACAACAACAACAACAAACATCTTGAAGGTGTTGGTAGTGGTGATGGTGGCAATAAAAGTGAGGATGGAGGCTTAAAAATGAAGCTCAAAGCACAACTCACATTCTATAATTTCTCGTCATCGGGCAAAAGTTATCATTTTGCAGTTTAAAAATACAAGGGATTACTTGTCGCATACACTAAACAATCAATCATATTTTATGAGTAATAATCTTCAAAGGCATGACTCAACATGAAGTAAAATATGAATAACATGCATAAATAAACAAAACTATACAGTATACACATAGAAGAAAATTGCAAATGCCAAACCAGTCGATGATAAAGACTAAACAAGAACAAAAACCATAATGCGAGCCAGATACTAAAACATTAAAAACAATAAAATTGCAGAATTTTCAGCTGGAACTAAATTACTCACTCAAAAGAGTGAATACAAACTTACAATCATCAACTGATCAGAAAATCAAGGAAATAAGAGTTGAACGAAACCAGGGATTAAATTAATGCTTGAAGCAGTAAATTAAAGTTAAAACAGCAAATTTGACAGACAAATGGCATTTGGAAAGCCCTCAGATCTCATAGCTTAATCTGGTCTCTAGCAGTACAACCACTGAATTTTCAGTAAGAGCCTCTTTACATCTTCTACCACCTAAGAGAGAGAGAGAGAGAGAGAGAAGGAAAGAAAACAAGAAAGAAAGAAAGAAAGACAGAGTGATAATGATGATGAAGATGATGGAGCAATAAATGTAAATTACGGCTCATGATGAAAAAACCATGATAACTACTTCCAGTACAGTATTTTTTCATCACAGGGCGGAGTTCAAAAGAAACAAATTTACGAAAAGTAGTTCAAGTTTAGATCGACTGACATTTATGTGAAACTAGCCTAAATACATAAAGATTTGTTTACTTGTTGTTCAAAGTAGAAACACACATATCCCATTCATTACTTTCATTTGCAGAATCAGATAAATATTCGATCATGAAACTAGTTAAGTCCTGCTTCTTGCTTCAGAATTAAAATGTGCCATTTATCTCTTTTTTTTTATTATTTTTTTTAATTTTAATTTTAATTTTTATTATGTATGTTTACGATAATGGAACAAATCAGGATCATTGACCAATCTGATTTAAACAAAATCATGCAACAAATACTTCAAAAATTTTATCTGTCTGTTCAAGCCAAGACTCTGAAGATGCCATAGCATGCATAATACATTAAACAAAGGACAACAACATATCCTTAACATAGATGCTTTAAACAGCTTGAATGGCAATAAGAAAAGAAGCTGAAGTTTGTTTAAAGGAAGAAAACTAGCCATCATTTTATGTAACAGTCCTCTGCATTCAGTATGCACCAGAGAAGGCCACATCAAGGAAACCCTGTTGCTGCCGACATCTTTCTTTATGAATCAGGAGGCAAAAAGCAAGCTGCCTCCCTGTATAAGAATCTACAGTACAAGTATAACGCAAAGAAGAACATAATGGGTAAAAAAAACAAAAAAAACAAAAACAAAAACAAAATTAAAAAACCTGCAAGCCATTTTTTTTTTTTTTGGCAGCCGGCCAGTTTATTGTCAAACTATACTTCCTATATAAGGACTTAGTAAAGTACATATCAAGTCGTTTAAATACACTCTGAAGAGCACTTCTTTACTTTATAGATACTTCTCGTGTAAGCAGAAGCTTTTCGGGCACATCGAAGAATCATCGAGACCATATACATCCTTAAGTTCAACAAAAACCTCCATAGCCCATATTCACCAGCAGTGGTAGTAACAACGACAATAACAACAGCAACAACACAAATCATCACCATCACAACATTGCAATTGCAAAATAACAACAAAAACAATGGCATACTCTCGTATAACTTTCCTTTCACATCTTTAAGGCGGTGGTGAAGACTGGTGAAGATGGAAGTAGGAGCAGAGATGGAGACTTAAAAAAGACGCTCAAAGCCCTAATCAATTTGATGATTTCCCATCATCAGGCAAGAGTAAAATATCAATTCTCTCCATTTGTTTTAGGAAAAAAATATAATTAACAAGCCCTTCATGAAGTTTAGTTTGAGTTACAAGAATAGGGAGACTTGGTACTCGCCAATGAGATTTATTAAATACAAAACTCCTACTGCGAGAGAGAGGAGAGATGATGGCGAGATAGAGAATAAAACATAAATAAAATAGTAAAAAGGGATCAAGTTTAATACTTCAAAAAAATAAAATAAAATAAACAGTACATGTAATAGATGAGCATAATTTAGAACGCCCTCAGATCTCATAGCTTAATCTGGTCACTAGCAGTATAACCACAGAATTCCATTAAGAGCCTCTTTACATCTTCTCAAACTGAGAGAGAGAGAGGAGAGATGATGATGATGGCGGTGATGACGACGACGACAATGAAGAAGAAGAAGAAGAAGAAGATGTAAAATAAGGCTCCTGATGAAAAACAATGGTAACACTTCCCCCATAGTAGTTTTTTTCATCACAGGGCAAACCCACCAACAATATGTTATATATACCTCTAAATTGCAAAATTATATTTTACTTAGAAATGAGCTACACGTGAAACAAACTAATCCACGTTCGTTCTCATAATGAAACACAAAACAAAATTATTATGTGAAAACAAAATAGCACAAATGAATACATACATTTGAAGCAGAAGTGCAGTTTATAATTATAATCGGTCCAGATAACTTAAATTAAACTTATATATATATATATATATATATATATATTATGTGTGTGAATCTAAGCAAACATTCATTCCCCTATTGAGACACCAAGTCTAAAATATTACTTAAACAATACTACAGCAGACCAAAATCAACATAAATTTGAATTAGAAGACTAAAACGTAATCACAATGGGTTCAGAAAAAGGTTTCTACGCAGCACTTCCATCAATAAGCACAATAACAAACTACACAAAAGCCAGTGCAAATATCATCTTATGCTCAAAATAAAACAATTGCAAATATCATCTTATGCTCAAAATAAAACAATGGGAAAATTGCAGGTTTACTCCCTGAAATAAAAAAATGGCACATAATGAGATTCTAAAAAAAAAAATTTGAAATTTTCAAAGGAATAACCAAACCAAAACCCATATCCATGATCAAGACACACAAGCAAAGCCTTCTCTTGTAAAATGGTTACCATTAGAAAATGAAGAAAAAATATATGAAGAGCCCTCAAATCTCATAGCTTTCAAAAACTCATCCGCGGGATAAAATAGCAAATGGCATTCTTCAAAAAGCCCCAACACAACCACCACCTTACCACATCACTTAAGATATGTGTGTGTATGTATGTATGTATGTGTATAAAAAGAAAAGAAAAGAAAGAAGAAGAAGAAGAAGAAAAAGAGGCGGAGGCAGTAGAGTGTAAAGGGGCTAGTGAAGAACAAGAACCACTTTGCTACACCGCTCATTTCAATTTGGATTTATTCATCATTGAGCGAAAACACATTATAACACCACACAAAAACAAAAACAAAGACAAACCAACTTGTTATAATTTACACTTTATGCCAAATACTTTAGTGGCCGGAGACAAAGAATATTGCAAATATATTACTAGCCAATGGCTCAATTCACTACCCTTCCTATCATGGCAAGTAGATGAGATTCATTAAGATACCAAAAACAATGACAGGTAACCTTGAGTAAAATAATTAAAATCAGCTTGACGGCCACTTGGTGAGATCGACAACAAATTCGCACAACAAAGTAATTAGTAATGCTTGCACACTTCATAATGTCCATCCTATGTAGATGACAAGCATCAGAAAGTTTCTTGCCCTCAGATCAAATAAGCATGGCTGAAGATTTTCATGGACAGTGAAGCATCATTGAAAGCCAATCACACCCTTAAGGTTGAAAGACTGCCACTACTACCACCGACTTTCACCACCAGCAACAAAAACAACAATAATCGTCGTTGTCATCATCATCATCATCATCATCATCATCAAACAATAATAACAAGGGTATTTTGCTCATTTAGTCCCTAAACTATTAGGATTGTCACAGTTTAGTAAAGCACTTTCACATCTTAAAGGTGGCGGTGATGGTGGTGGTAGCGGAAGCAGAGATGGAGGCTTAAGAATGAAACTTAAAGCACCACTCAAATTCAAAGGTTTCCCATCATCGGGCAAGAGTGAAACATCATTTTGCGACCAACAGTTTTCAGGCAGAAATTAACAGACGAAGTTTACAATAATTCTGGAGCTAAATTACAAGAGCCATGAAAAATATGCCTAAAAAACCTAACTATACATAGAGTTATAGATAAAGTGATAATAAAAATCCATAAAACTTATGCTTTAACTAGAATGCAAAATCAATAATTCAAAGCAAAAACTTCAAGAGTTAAACTAGTACATTTAACAGACTGAATGCAATTTAGAAAGCCCTCAGATCTCATATATGAACATATATTTATACATGTATGAATTTAACCCACATTCACATTCAATCACAAAATTGGAATTCCAAAACAAAGAGATTACTTGAACAAAACTACAGCAAAAACAAATCAATACATATATTAAAAACAGAACAGAGAAAGCAAAATATAGTGACACTGGCTTCAGATTAAGCTTTCAAGGCTGCATTTCCATCAATAAGCGCAGCAATACGTTACTGGCAGAGCCCAGTGCATACTATCATCCGAAAATCTCTAAATCAAAATAAAAATTAAAAAAATAATAAATAAATTTCACTTCACTCCAGTCTCGAAACAAAAAAGAAAAAAGAAAGAAAAAAAAAAAAAAGACAACCCGACACATCCACCGTCATACCACCTTGCTAGGGGCATGTGTGTATGCGTGTGTGTGTGTGTGTGTATATATATATATATATATGCATGTATATAAGGAAGAAGAAGAACCACTTCGCTTGTTTCAATTTAGGGTTTTTTCCATCAGTGGGAAGAAACAAATATCACCAAAAACAAAAATGTAATGAAGTTATTGATAGTATAAAAGAACCGTGTATTTCAGAAGAGAAAATTGGCTTCAAGACAATAATAATAATAATAAATAATAATAATAACAATAATACAGAGAGAAGAGGAGAAATCCTGTGCACCGG